>MU228014.1:2833898-2854379 GCA_018584345.1 Thuja plicata
ATTCTGAAAGTTTGTAATTCCACATTTGTGGAGATAATAAGAAGCCCATTTTCTGTTCTTGCAAATTGTTGTTGCTTCTCTATTTTTGTTATGTGTTTGTGGCATTAAGGGGAGCACCCTTCATCAATATGGAAGACCCAACATAGCGGTGAAGAAGAGATTAAAGTGATGCAACTTAAAGTTAATCTGACAATAAGCACATTTCCTCAAAAACAAAGATGCAGTTATTTAATCATCAAGGCATTGCACCCTTTCGACATGTGGAAAGCTATCAGGTTTTGGGCCCACCGGTGGTCAGTTATCAAATGATCAAGTAAGAAAGGATCCTATGGTCTGTATAATGCCTCAAAGTAAAGTTGATCAAAATCTAACCATCAAGGCATTACGACATCGCGTCATGTGTCTCAGTGGGTCTAGATTAGCGACAAAGTAATTAAGGTAAAGTGCAGTCAAGTTGAATAAAATCTAACTGCCTGTGTATTACATTAAAGGGAAAGTGATCGAGATCTACTCATTAAGGAATCAAACCTAAATCACGCATGTCCATGGAGGGCTAGGTTGAGGTGAGAGGGTAAAGTAAAGACCGATCAAGTGGGTTTTGATCGAATGAACAACGTGAATCCTCAAAGAAAAGCTGATCATGATCTAGCTATTAAGACATTTCTCCAGAACAACAAGTGGAGGTTTAGGCCAGCTGGGCAGACTGGATGGACATGACAGAGATTTTGAGGTGGTGTATGGTCATAGATTCATAGAAAAAGATGAAATGTTTAGCCAGGGACCGTGAGTGCAAGACAAGCTGACACGTGGAGGTCTGAGCCAATCGCATAGTCGCGGAGGTCTGAGGATGTAGTATAAAATGTTGGTGAATGTGTGACAAGAATTTTTTGTAGGGTCATAGCGGTTTACCAGGATAACGTGAAATGGTCACGAGTGCACAACTGGCGGATAGTGGTCTGTCTCGCATACTCATGCTAGTTAAGATCAGCTAGTAAAGGATATCGCGAGTAAACAAGGAAGCATGACGTGTCCAGCTCGGGTAGAGAGGAAATAGTGAATATGAAGTAGAGAAGGAGATAAATGGCTCTTTCTCACTCATGAGGAATAAGAAGATATTTGTTAATGGGTCTCAAGTGAGCGATTGAGCAACACTTTGCAAAATCAGATTTTGAGCCCGGGTAGTATAAAAGGATCAACAACCATGTTTTAAAGTTTAACGGAGGTTCAATCTTCACCATCCAATTTGTTCTCTGCACCACCTGTAGTTATTGTAACTGTTATTCAAATATTTCAATCTTTGAATCAGAGGGTTTCATGGTGGTCGATTGATATTTTGATCTTAGAGCTATAAATGTTGCGATCTAATCTCATTGATCAATTTTCAACAGTTGTTAACGACTAGAGGAATAGAAATCTCATATGTCGAGATGTATTTATGTCCAAACTTGATAGAAAAGGGTTTTTTATCAGAGGACAAATGCATTTAGCGGAGACTGGTCATTTCTGCATTTATGTGAGATACTTTCAAAGTCATGCTTGGGAATTCTTCAACCTCAGGGTACTACTCTCACATCCATGGACTATGGTGGCTAATTTCCAGATCAAATCAGAATTGCATAGAATGAAGAGAGATAGGGTTTCAACTTGACAATCAGAATAAAATGCTTGACATGATTGGTTGTAAACCCTAACCCTAAATGTTTTTAAGCTTGTAGCATTCTTGTTCCTATAAAATAATATTCAAGACCATTTAGAAAGGGATGGAATTTTATGCCACAACAAGGCTTGTAATCTCTGCATGTTAAATTAATACTATCAGTGGTCTTTTGGCTCTGATTTTTCATGTTTAGATTTTTTACCAATAAGTTTTGTCTGCATTTTCTTGCATTTTGTGAATTCTTTTTGAATTGTAATGTCTTCAGTTTGGTCTCTTGTACTCATTTGGGTTGATTGTTAAGGACTTTCAATCCATCACTCTGTAAGGCAGAGGGTCTAATTTATTTAGGGTTTCTTTTAGAGAGAATTAAACATCCTTAAACAATTTAAGTGAGTAAAGGATTGAAGTGAATTGGATGATTACATCTACTTCTAGGAAGTGTGAATTGAGTATGTAAGGCATAGTCAAGTTCAGTGATCATTTACAGGATTTACATTTGATGAATGGTGTTGTTAAGAGTATTTGCATTTAAAGTGACTCGATGCCCTCTAGATAGGGCACTGGTCTGATATGTTAGATTTGTGGTTCTCATCCATTTTTATAAAACTGTTACAATCTACTAGTTTTATACTACATTTACCATTCCTGCTTGCTTATAAAGTTGTTATAGTTTGAAAGGCAGAAGATAGGTAATACCCACCTGATTTTGTGGAGCTCAAAGTGTAGAAGGTTTTAGGACCTTGTTGAACATTGCTTATTCTTCTTTTTGAATCAGTGCATGGGTTTATAAAGGAACATACCCGAGCCACAGGTATACCAAGATCAACAAGAAAGGGACTTAATAGAAATGGTGACCCTACTAGCGACAGATATGGAAAAATCTTGCTGAAATTTTAAAGAAATCTCTGGTGTTTAATTAATCATATCATTTGACCCATCTGAGTCACCAACATAAATGGCAACTCCACTGGGGACAAAAATGGAAAAATCTTGCTGAACTTTTAAAGGAATCTCTAGTGTTTCATTGATCATATCATTTGACCCATCCCAGTCACCAACATAAATGGTAAATCTGCTGGGGAGACTTAGCACAAAGGAATTTTGAAGGATTATTACATCAAGGTGAAAATTAACCCATCCACTAGAGACTAAGAGATAATTTATTTTCATAAGTCTTCTTTAAATATTTATAAAAAATAATAGAGGTGAAGTCTCATTTTTTTAAAATCCCAAGTTTTATTGGGTGACGACTCTGAATCTGGTTGGCTAGTGTTTTAGATAAAAAGTATAGTGTTTTGTTACATCTTGTTAGTCAAGATATAAGTAAATATGAGAAATACTAGAGCGTACATGAAAGATCATCTAGAAGTTGAACTAGAAAGTGGGCTTCCTAAGCCTTCTAAAAGGAATTTGTCAAGAAGAATTGAATCCACAACTAGAAGTTCTTGGAAACCTAAGGTTTTAATGGTTAGTCATCCTTTGGATATGATCCTAGAGAGAAGTAATACTCCTTCTCCCAGTCCTAAATCAGATGGTGTTGGTCTCTTTGATAACATGTTTAATACTCTTGTCCAAGAAGATATATCTCAACAAAAGGTTGTGACTCAGGTTCACTATAGAAAGGATAATGAGAGGAGAAACAATAGAGATTTCAAACCTAGAGATGTTTCAAACATTGAAACTTCTTCCCAAAATACAATAAATAACCCATTTTTACAAGATATTCCTTATGAGGAAGCAATAAACAAGAGATAAGTAGACCTTATAAATCTTGAAGATTCTACAAATTTTGATATTACTTTGCCTAATCCTGATCTAATTTTTGGTAGTAACGATGCCTTGAGAAGAGAAATACAAGAACAAATGATTCTAAGGAAAAAAATAGAAAAGAAGAAGGAGAATGAGGTTATGGAAGCTATGATTCAAGAGTGAAGACTTACATAGACAACTGGCACAACTTAAATTGACGAATGAAGGTGTGGGTTAGAGCTATAAGGGTCTAAATAAGGAGATCTTTGGTGATGTGGATGCCAAAAGGAAGGAGTGTCAAGAGAGGGAGAGACACTCAAACAGAAGACAGATGGAGGAAGAGCTTGTGATCAGGAAAATCATTGATTGGGAAAATTAAAGGTCTTCAGGGCCTAAGGCTCCTTTACAAGATCCTCCTTCAAACAGTGCAAGTAACCCTAAATCAAACAAAGGTAAATAGAAGGTTACTAGTATAGAAATTGGTCAGACCAAACCTATAGTAGAGGTATCTCAGGCTATGTTTCTATTGGACATAGAGCTAGAAAGAGCTATAAAAGTAAAGGATAATATTTCCAAACAATTTGAAAAGGCTGAATTAGATGTTGCTGCTGCAGAAATGAAGAAGAAAATTGCTTTCCTTCAGTATACTACAAATCAAAAGGTAGTTAATACTACTAATAATACTCAGAGTAGTAGTGGATTAGGTCCTAACGTGAAATAAAAAAAATACTAATACTAATATCATGGGATCTAGATCACTTCAAGGTACTGCAAATCAGGCCCAGGGTCTTAGTACAAGTGGCCAAAATCAGGGACCTGGTTTTCAGAGGAGACCCATGCATTTGGAGACATATAGACAATTATATTTTGATGTTATTCCAGGCCAGCCAAATGTCATTCCAAATGAAATAAGTGATCAAATCCCTAAATTTAGTGGAAATAATGTAATAAATAGTGAAGAGCACCTAAAATATTTCTCTGACAAGATGAGTGACTATGAAATTGAGCATGAGGATATTGTTATGAAATTATTTGTACAATCCTTAATTGAAGATGCCAGAGATTGGTACTGTGGCCTTGCAAATAGGAGGATTAATTCATGGAATGAATTTACACAATGCTTCAAGGAACAATATGGTGATCAGGTGGATTCCAACTATATGTTTAATGAATTCAATAATATGAAGAAGTTTCAAAATGAAACTGTATCTAAATTCAATAGCAGATTCCAGAAGGCCACGCATAAATTATTTCAAGTGCTAAGGTTAGATGAAAATGTATGTCTTGCCACCTATTGCAAAGCCTTGGATAGTAAGATTGCCTATCTTGTGAGGGATAAGAACCCTTTTACATTAAGGGGTGCTTTCAAGATGGCAATAAATATTGAAAGTAATAGAATAACATCAGGTAAACATGGGAAAAGAGATGATGGTAGGTTATGGAAAGACTCTAAGGGTCAATCTAGTAGGTTTCCCAAGGAAGAAAATAAAAATGATAGAGTTGATAAACTACTCTTTGCAATCAAGGACCTGACTACTAAGGTGGATAAAAATGAGAGAGGCTTTTAGAGTAACATAAAACAAAATCAAAGGTTTGAGAATCCTTACAGATTGCAAGACATGCCATATAACAAAAATTGGAAGGATGGTAAACCTCTATAAGAGGGGCCAAATATTAAAGGTACTCCTCATCCGTTAAAGAGAAATAATGTACACAATGTAGAGAGTATTTCTTGGTGTGCTCCCTACAATATTCCACATTCTCCTCTTGAATGTGCAGTTGCCCAAGATTTGGTAGTGTAATGCCCCGCCAGGGAACCCAGGAGAACTAACCTAAACTTGACACTGATTTAACAGGATAATTTTTTTTTTAAATGTTTACAGACAATAATGATAAAAATGCGGACGCAGTGCAATGAGATACCTGGCATATACATAAGTATACCTAGTACATAGATAACAATTCTCAAGGGTTCCTTGACGTAGAATTAATTAAGCAAAATAATCTAAAAAGAACAAATATAAAGAACTAATCATAAAGGATACATCAACTGAATCCATAATATACATCTCATAACTTACATCCTATGCACATGACATAGGGTATGTAGTAATCACTCTAATACAAGTATAATACAACAACTAATATAGGTATCACATTCGATACACTATTACAAGATTACAACTGATATGATAAGATCAAAACCTCCGAAGATAAACATGATGAATACAACAAAATATATCCTTGAAAGGATGTCAACCAATATACACATATGGATACAAATATACAACTCATGAAACTAAACCAATCTCCATAAGGATAGGAAGAATAAGAAACTACAATAAGGATCATCCAAGTATGAAGAAGAACTGTCAGATTCTCAATGGTAATAATAATCACTACCACCTGACCTCATGGAACCAAAGGTCCACTCCCACCGTGCTGAGGAGATAACATCAGGCCCACTCGCACGGGTATACAACATGAAGGAAATCAAATGTATACAATCCATCATAAAGAAACACATAGGAAGATCCTAGAAGCTTTTTGATCACAACGAGAAAGACTAAAGAAAAAGTACAAGGATGGAAAGATCAAGACAACTAGAAATCCAAGATCAAAGAAAAGGTACAGAATCTAAAGATAAAAGAACATAAATAACATATCCAAAACACCAACATAAACCAAAAATTGAATCCAAAATCCAAGTGTCCAAGACACAACGATAAAAGATACAATAAGACCTGTGGAGGAGACTTAGGCTACATTCTATGGGAGTGTCATCACAAGGTCAATAACTTGAGTTACCCTGGACTGGCCTCTCTGGACCCCGGACCTCTCAATCATGACTCATGCGGAGCTAGGATATCCTCTCATGAAGATGAGAAATCTAACCATACCTACTCTCTAGATATCAACTCATTCTTATCCTTAGTCTGTACTAGCACTAAAGGCATAAGCGAGGCACCATAATCAATCTTGTATTTAATGTTAACCCCAAGTTTTATTATTAAGTTATCACTTATTAACAAACTTACGATAGGTCACCCTGGACTGGCCTCTTTGGGCCCCGGAATCCTAATGTAAGCCACTCCCCTAAGATGCACCTAACTAACCACCCCCTAACTCAAAGTCAAATAAAAACTCATGAACTCATAAACTGGTTCCTACCCATATAGGAACTACTGGTTCTCAACTAACCAAACAATATGAAAACTCCTCACAGGATCACATACCAGGAGTTAAATAACACTAGGTTCATGAAGGATAATCGAACCAACATATCAAAATAAGAAACATGTATTGGAAAAACATGCAAGATACCATGCTAAATCAATTCCAAAATAATCATACAGGTGGAATACACACATCAACCTGATAACATCTACATAAATACGTCACGACATGGTATAGCACATTTCCAAAAGAGACAAATATAGAATGCAGTGATAATCAAATTTATAACTACATGTTATGCAAATTCATTTATCCTGTAAAATTACTAACCAAAAATAATTTAATTTTCAAAGTGAAATGTACAAATAGCCTCTATAAATTAATTTATAAAAACTTATAAATTAATCTATTCATAATTACTAAATTAACACTATAATTACACCATGTGTATAAAACACTCATGAAAGTAATTGCCCCAATAAAACTAAAAGCTCTTTATATATACAAATATTAATATCCAACTAATACCTTAATATATAAATGATTAAATAATATTATAAATAAACTGAATATTAATTATTAAAATAACTAATAAAAATCTCTTCCCAACTAACAATTAACAATCACTTTTAATAACAAATAAAAAAAGTAATCTTTAAATTATATATTTTAATTAGAACTAACTTTAATCAAACTAAATTAAAACCAAATTAAATTTAAAATGAATTTAAACAATATTAATTTAAACTAAGTAAATCTTAATAAATGAAAAAAAAAACTAAAAATAAATAACATATAACTAAATTAAAATTCACTAAGAACTCCCGTGCGGGTAAAAGAAAGAGGGGGGGTTTGCGGTGGCCCCTGCCACCCACCCAGAAGCGCGCGCACACACACACACACACACATATATATATTCTTGAACTTGCTTTTTTTTTTTTAAACTTTCTTTATTTTTTTAAATTTGATTTAAGTTTAATTATATATTCAAATCAAATGTTTTTTTTAAATTTTTCTTTTATTTATTTTTACTGGTGCAAATAATTATAAACTGTATTTTTTTTAATTAAAAAAAATAGCAAGGTCCTTTTTTTTAATATTTAATTTCTATACTAACAAACCATATTTTCAATGATAGAGGTATTTCTCAACCAAATGCTCTAAAGGGGAAAAAGAGAGATTTATTATTTTATTTTTTTTAAAGAAAATTTCAGCAAGTCTATTATTTTTTTAATTTAATTTCCCGCAATAATAAATAGGCTTAATTTCTTTCTTTTCAAGCACAAACTCAATAAGCCATATTTTTTTAATAATATAGGTTTTTTTTTCAAAAAAAATAAAATAGAATAAGAGGGATTTTCCTTTTCTCTTCAACATGCAAGATGATAAAAACAAGAAAGATTTATTTTTAATAAAAAATAAAATTATTTATTTTCCCCAAGGAGGGTTTTCTTGTTTTCTACCATGCAAATAGTCCATTTAACCTGTTTTCTGATAGATCTGATCCCAATTTTGACATGCACCTGATGAAGACAAGTTTTCTACTTTTCAAGGTGAGACAAACACAGATCTGAGGGTTTGAAGCAATTTCTCCAACAATGACCAATTTTCATCCAAAGAAAACATTTTCACTCAAATTGAAACCCTAAGGGAAATTCCAAACAGAATTCCTTCGCACGAAAACCCTAATGCCCAATTTACATTCAACACCCAAAATGAAACCTTTATGCCTACAATCACATATCTGATATGCAAACATGGAGGAAAACACAAAATTTGAAAACAAGATCATAATTTCTCAATTCTAAATCAATGAAACTACCAAATACCCAAACAACGAAGATCACACAAAGGGTCCCAGCTTTCAAATGCATGGAAGACAGGGATCTAAAAGCTAGAATTCAAAAGATGAAGACCCTACCTCAATAACTGATGAGAAGAACAAATTCACAATTCCAAGCAAGAAGAATCCATAAATCCAAGCAAGCTCTCTCAAAACTCCAATCACCTGATTTTTCATTCTCCTTGATTGAACAACCTTCAAGAAGGCCTTCAATCCAAATATATAGATAATCCAAGTAATTAGGTTCTCAAAAAGTGAAAACCCTAAAGGAAATATAAATTATCTAATTATTAATTAAAATAATTATTTATTTCCAATTTCACTTAAAGCATGCAAAACTCAACTTTATGATAACAAAGCAAAGTGTTAAATTGAAAATGCATAAGATAATATTTCAATTAAATAAACCAATTAACCATGCAACTTAAAGTGATATTCAATAATTCAACTATGCACAATTAATTACAATTAATTAAATTTAATATTTATTAAATCTCAATTATTTAATTCAAGACTTAATAATTAAATCAATTAATTAAATATAGGCATTTAATTAATATTTAATTATTAATTAGTCATATATTTCATATATCAAAGTTTTAACCTTATTATAGGTGCAATAATTAACATTAATATTTATCATGAAAATTCATTAAATAAATCAAGCTAAAAGCATCATTAAATCACCTGAAACCCATCTAAATAGATAATCAACTAAAATAGACAATCAACTGAAACAGAACGATAAACCCACACAAACAGGCTCACGAATCCACGTCACTTGATGGATTTAAATAGGATAGTCAATTAGATTCTTTGTCCACCAATAGAAAAAATAAGGGTTTAGGATATGGATTTGGACCTGATATTATCTCCCCTCTCTTACCATTGAGATATTGCGATAGGGCACGCTCACTCCCGCCAATTCAGGGAAGACGTAGCTCGGTACCTCTAAACCTGTCATCACAAAGACGAGAATACATGCATATAATAAAGAAAACAATGGTTGAGACTAGTTTATCGTGTGGATCTCGCCGAAGAAAGTAACTACGACTTTGTCCCATACCATATCAAACATTTCAAACAGTAATGCAAAACATACAAATGATCCATGTGCATATAAATCTAGGATCAATAATGTCAGAAAACCATAATAAAAATGACATCCTAACATATACATAAGCATCATGAAATAACCATAAATCATATGAAAATAAGAGATATAACATTCTAAGCAATGAATCAATAACATACTGAAATGTGATACATAAATATCCTCAAAACCATCTAAAATAAACCACACATACATGAAAGGGCCTAAAAGAGTTCGCCAACCAAAACTGAAAAGAAAACTAAGAGGTGGGTATTACATCCTCCTCCCCTAAAACTAGGCTTACTCCTGGAAGCCTACAATAAAGATAGAGATACGAATATCTCAACTCAAATCATCAAACCGAGTCACAAAAGACTCAATGTGTGGGTCCCATAGGACCCTTCCCCGGTCTCTGACTCAAACACTGGGGATCATTCCCTACTACAGGAATGTGGAAACTAGATGCTAGTCCTCTACTTGCAACCCCACTCATAGGAGCATGATACATAGCTCGAGGATGATCAAACGCTGCATACGCTCCATGATACATACCAACATCCCCAACTGTAGGCTCAAAAGCTACTGGCCTCTATCCTGAGAACTGCAATGCAATCTGAGGACAATTGGCCACAATGTGACCAAGCTGCCCACAAGAATAACAACCCCCTCTACTACCACCTCCTCTAATCGGAGGTGCACTAGACTATTGAAAACTGCCCCCACTAGCATCTTGATGCGAACTATGAACTGACCGATCAGTCCTATTGTGCATACCGCGTAGCCAGTTGCAATAGTTCCCTGGCTGAGAACCAACACTAGTGCCATGGAAGAATCTCTTACCCTGTTGGCTTTGGTTACCCTTCGAAACTATAGGAGGGTTCCTAGAATTTCCAGCTCCCTGAGATTGATATGGCCTCTATCCTTAGAACTGCGATGTAATCTGAGGATAATTGGCCGCAATGTGACCAAGCTGCACACAAGAATAACAACCCCCTCTACTACCACCTCCTATAATTGAAGGTGCACTAGACTACTGAAAACTGCCCCCACTAGCATCCTGATGCAAACTCTGAACTGACCGATCAGTCCTATTGCACATACCGCGTAGCTAGTTGTGATAGTTCCCCGACTGAGAACCACCACTAGTGCCATGGAAGAATCTCTTACCCTGCTGGCTCTGGTTAGCCTTCGAAACTATAGGAGGGTTCCTATAATTTCCAGCTCCCTGAGATTGATAACCTCTGATACTAGGTGCTCTAAACTGCACCCCCAACTTTCCACCATGGCCCAACGCTAGGTTCTCCTCTACAAGGGTAGCTTTAATAACCGCTTCTCTGAGGTTTGTAGGCTCAAAGAGTCTAACTTCCCCAATGATACATTCATTGAGCCCCCTAACAAAGTGCTGAACCATAAGGGCCAAATCCTGACCATAACCAGCATATTGCTTGAGCTTGAAGAATTGATGCTCATACTCTACCACTGACATGGTCAACTGCCTCAAGTTATGGAACTCATCTGCCCTCTGCTGCCTCCACTAATCAGATAGGAAGTGCTCTCAAAAGTACCCAAGGAATAACTCCCATGTCATTGTATCCATATGGAGACCTAACTACCCCTCCTCTATCTTCCACCATATCGCTGCAAATTGGAGAGTTGCATTACTGCACACCTAGCTTTAGTATTGCTACTAAAGGGATGCATATAAAAAATCCTCTCTAATGTGATAAGCCAAGTCTCAGCTTCAAACCTTGTTCCTTTCCCATCAAAGGGAGTAGGTGGAACTCTCATAAGATCCCTCATGTGGTTCGCTACCAAAACCTCAGGATCAACTACAACAGTCCTCCTTGGAGGGCTCCTAGATCTCTCCCTTTCTCTCTGCTCCAATTGAGAATGATGAGAAGCATCCTTCTCCACTATAACCTACTCAGGAAGACCACTCAATATTTCCTTCAACATCTGCCTAGTGTATGGATCTACAGACTCAGCCTAACACTCATCCCTCTGCCCATCTCTGCTATGCTGATGAGCACTATCCTGACTGAAATTCGTGGAAGGACTGTGATTCCTATCCCTTCCACGACCACCAACTTGGCCTCTATGATAGCCTCTAGTAGCTCTAGTTTTAGGCATTATTCCTGAACCAACCAGAGAACCAAACCACAACTCAGAACCAACATCAAAACTAATAACATCAAAAGAAATCAAATAATCTCAAAGAAATGGTTTTAAATAAATCAGAGTTTTATGTCTATGTTTATTTCAATGTTTTAAAATTGAAAGACATCTAATGGGCATACAAATTCCCAGAGCTCCCAGTGTAGAAATGTGGGCTCTGATACCAAGTGTAATGCCCCACCAGGGAACTCAGGAGAACTAACCTAAACTTGACACTGAGTTAGTAGGATAATTTTTTTTTAAAATATTTACAAACAATAATGATAACAATGTAGAAGTAATGCAATGAGATACATGACATATACATAAGTACAACTAGTACATAGATAACAATTCTTGAGGGTTCCTTGACGTAGAATTACTTAAGTAAAATAATCTACAAAGAACAAATATAAAGAACTAATCATAAAGGATACATCAACTGAATCCATAATATACATCTCATAACTTACATCCTCTGCACATGATGCAGGGTATGTAGTAATCACTCTAATACAAGTATGATACAACAACTAATATAGGTATCACATTCGATACACTATTACAAGATTACAACTGATATGATAAGATCAAAACCTCCAAATATAAATATGATGAATACAAGAAAATACATCCTTGAAAGGATGTTAACCAATATACACATATAGATACAAATATACATCTCATGAAACTGAACCAGTGTCCATAAGAATAGGAAGAATAAGAAACTGCAACAAGGATCATCCAAGCATGAAAAAGAACTGTCAGAATCTCAATGGTAATAAGAATCACTATTACTCGACCTCATGGAACCAAAGGTCCACTCCCACCATGCTGAGAAGATAACATCAGGCCCACTCACATGGGTATACAACATGAAGACAATCAAATGTATACAATCCATCATAAAGAACACATAGGAAGATCCTAGAAGCTTTCTGATCACAACGAGAAAGACTAAAGCAAAAGTATAAGGATGGAAAGATCAAGACAACTGGAAATTCAAGATCAAAGCAAAGGTACACCATCCAAAGGTAAAGGAACATACATAAGATATCTAAAACACCAACATAAACCAAAAACTGAATCCAAAAGCCAAGTGTCCAAGACACAACCATAAAAGGTACAACAAGACCTATGGAGGAGACTTAGGCTACATTCGATGGGCGTGTCATCACATGGTCATTAACTTGAGTTACCCTGGACTGGCCTCTCTGGACCCTAGACCTCTCAAACATGACTCATGCGGGGCTAGGATACCCTCTCACAAAGATGAGGAATCTAACCATACCTACTCTCTAGGTATCAACTTATTCTTATCATTAGTCTGTACTAGCACTAAAGGCATAAGTGAGGCATCATAATCAATCTTTTATTTAATGTTAACCCCAAGTTTTATTATTAAGTTATCACTTATTAACAAACTTACGATAGGTTACCTTGGACTGGCCTCTTTGGGCCCCGGAATCCTAATGTAAGCCACTCCCCTAAGATGCACCTAACTAACCACCCCCTAACTCAAGGTCAAATAAAAACTCATGACCTCATAATCTGGTTCCTACCCATATAGGAACTACTGGTTCTCAACTAACCAAACAATATGAAAACTCCTCACATGATCACATAACAGGAGTTCAATAACACTAGGTTCATGAAGGACAATCAAACTCACATATCAAAATAATAAACATGTACTGGAAAAACATACAAGATACCATGCTAAATCAATCCCAAAATAATCATACAGGCGGAATACACACATCAACTTGATAACATCTACATGAATACGTCATGGCATGGTATAACACATTTTCAAAAGAGGCAAATATAGAACGTAGTGATAAGCTTATTTATAACTACATGTTATGCAAATTCATTTATCTTGTAAAATTACTAACCAAAAATAATTTAATTTTCAAAGTGAAACGCACAAATAGCCTCTATAAATTAATTTATAAAAACTTATAAATTAATCTATTAATAATTACTAAATTAACACTATAATTACACCATGTGTATAAAACACTCATTAAAGTAATTGCCCCAATAAAACTAAAATCTCTTTATATATAGAAATATTAATATCCAATTAATATTTTAATATATAAATGATTAAATAATATTATAAATAAACTGAATATTAATTATTAATATAACTAATAAAAATCTCTTCCCAACTAACAATTAACAATCACTTATAATAACAAATTAAAAAAACAATATTTAAATTATATATATTAATTGGAACTAACTTTAATCAAACTAAATTAAAACTAAATTAAATTTAAAATAAATTTAAACAATATTAATTTAAACTAAGTAAATATTAATAAATGAAAAAAAACTAAAAATAAATCACATATAACTAAAATAAAAATCACCAAGTCTCTTTTTAAATAAAACACCACCGAAAACAAATAAAGGGGGCGGGGGGAAATGTGGCCCCCACGCCCTCCTACTCCCTTTTTCTTGGGAGAACTCCCGTGCGGGTAAAAGAAAGAGTGGGGGGTGCGGTGGCCCCCGCCACCCACCCCAAAGCACTTTAATAAATATTTCTTTTTTTTTTTAATTCTTAAACTTGCTTTTTTTTTTAAAAACCTTTCTTTATTTTTTTAAATTTCATAAATTTGATTTAAGCTTTTGTATATATTCAAATCAAATGTTTTTTTTAATTTTTCTTTTATTTTTTTTACTGGTGCAAATAATTATAAACTATATTTTTTTAATAAAAAAAAAACAGCAAGGTCCCCTTTTTTTTAATATTTAATTTCTTTCAATATACTAACAAACCATATTTTCAATGATAGAGGTATTTCTCAACCAAATGCTCTAAAGGGGAAAAAGAGAGATTTATTATTTTATTTTTTTTAAAGAAAATTTCAGCAAACCTTTTTTTTTTAAATTTAATTTCCAGCAATAATAAATAGGCTTAATTTATTTCTTTTCAAGCACAAACTCAATAAGCCATATTTTTTAATAATATAGGTTTTTTTTTTCAAAAAAATTAAAATAGAATAAGATGGATTTTATTTTTCTCTTCAACATGCAAGATGATAAAAACAAGAAAGATTTATTTTTAATAGAAAAATAAAATTATTTATTTTCCCCAAGGAGGGTTTTCTTGTTTTCTACCATGATAATAGTCCATTTGACCTGTTTTCTGACAGATCTGATCCCAGTTTCGACATGCACCTGATGAAGACAAGTTTTCTACTTTTCAAGATGAGACAAACACAGATCTGAGGGTTTGAAGCAATTTCTCCAACAATAACCAATTTTCATCCAAAGAAAATATTTTCACTCAAATTGAAACCCTAAGGGCAATTCCAAACAGAATTCCTTCGCATGAAAACCCTAATGCCCAATTTACATTCAACACCCAAAATGAAACTTTTATGCCCACAATCACAGATCTAATATGCAAACATGGAGGAAAACACAAAATTGAAAACAAGATCATAATTTCTCAATTCTAAATCAATGAAACTACCAAATACCCAAACAATGAAGATCACACAAAGGGTCCTAACTTTCAAATGCATAGAAGATGGGGATCTAAAAGCTAGAATTCAAAAGATGAAGACCCTACCTCAATAACTGATGAGAAGCACAAATTCACAATTCCAAGCAATAAGAATCTACAAATCAAAGTAAGAGAATCCACAAATCCAAGCAAGCTCTCTCAAAACTCCAATCACCTGATTTTTCCTTCTCCTTGATTGAACAATCTTCAAAAAGGCCTTCAATCCAAAGATATAGATAATCTATGCAATTAGGTTTTTAAAAAGTGAAAACCCTAAAGGGAATATAAATTATCTAATTATTAATTAAAATAATTCTTTATTTTCAATTTCAATTAAAGCATGCAAAACTCAACTTTATGATACCAAAGCAAAGTGTTAAATTGAAAATGCATGAGATAATATTTCAATTAAATAAACCAATTAACCATGCAACTTAAAGTGATATTTAATAATTCAACTATGCACAATTAATTATAATTAATTGAATTTAATATTTATTAAATCTCAATTATTTAAATCAAGACTTATTAATTAAATCAATTAATTAAATATAGGCATTTAATTAATATTTAATTATTAAATAGTTATATATTTTATATATCAATGTTTTAACCTTATTATAGGTGCAATAATTAACATTAATATTTAGCATGAAAATTCATTAAATAAATCAAGCTAAAAGCATCATTAAATCACCTCAAACCCATCTAAATAGATAATCAATTGAAACAAAACCATAAACGCACACAAACAGGCTCATGAATCCATGTCACTTGACGGATTCAAATAGGATAGTCAATCATATTATTTGTCCATCAATAAGAGAAAATAAGGGTTTAGGGTATGGATTTGGACATGATATTATCTCCCCTCTCTTACCATTGAGATATTGCGATAGGGTACATTCACTCTTGCCAATTCAGGGAAGATGTAGCCTGGTACCTGTAAACCTGTCATCACAAAAATGAGCATACACGCATATAATATAGAAAACAATGGTTGAAACTAGTTTATCGTGTGGATCTCGCCGAAGCAAGTAACTACGACTTTGTCCCATACCATATAAAGTACGTCAAACAGTAATGCAAAACATATAAATGATCCATGCGCATATAAATCTAGGGTCAGTATTGTTAGAAAACCATAATCAAAATGACATCCTAACATATACATAAGCATCATGAAATAACAATAAATCATATGCAAATAGGAGATATAATATTCTAAGCAGTAAATCAATAACATACTAAAATGTGATACATAAATATCCTCAAAACCATCTAAAATAAACCACACATACATGAAAGGGCCTAAAAGAGTTTGGCAACTGAAACTGAAAAGAAAACTAATAACTGGTGAAGAGCACCTAAAATATTTCTCTGACAAGATGAATGACTATGATATTGAGCATGAGGATATTATTATGAAATTATTTTTACAATCCTTAATTGAAGATGCCAAAGATTGGTACTCTTGCCTTGTAAAGTGGAGGATTAGTTCATGGAATGAATTTACACAATGCTTCAAGGAACAATATGGTGATCAGGTGAATTCCAACTATATGTTGAATGAATTCAATAATATGAAGAAGTTTCAAAATGAAACTGTATCTAAATTCAATAGCAGATTCCAGAAGGCCATGCATAAATTATTTCAAGTGCTGAGGTTAGATGAAAATGTATGTCTTGCCACCTATTGCAAAACCATGGATAGTAAGATTTCCTATCTTATGAGGGATAAGAACCCTTTTACATTAAGGGATGCTTTCAAGATGGCAATAAATATTTAAAGTAATAGAAGAACATCAGGTAAACTAGGTAAAAGAGATGATGGTAGGTTATGGAAAGACTCTAAGGGTCAATCTAGTAGGTTTGCCAAGGAAGAAAATAAAAATTATAGAGTTGATAAACTTCTCTTTGCAATCAAGGAATCGACTACTAAGGTGGATAAAAATGAGAGAGGCTTTCAAAGTAATAGACAACAAAATCAAAGGTTTGAGAATCCTTAAAGATTGCAGGACATGCCCTATAACACAAATTGGAAGGATGGTAAACATCTTTTAGAGGGGCCAAATATTAAAGGTACTCCTAATCCATTAAAGATAAATAATGTACACAATGTAGAGAGTATTTCTTGGTGTGTTCCCTACAATATTACACATTCTCCTCTTAAATGTGTAGTTGCCCAAGATTTGGTAGGGTCTGCTAAGAACGAAGATGATCAAAGTAATCAAGAGGATGAGGTACCTAATGTCAATATGTTCATGACCTACCCTCAAGAACACAGTAGAGAGAATTATACCATAAATGTTTCTAATTCAAAGGATGAATATACACAATTAAGAAGACCTAGTGATGAAGAAGTGAGATCTCTCACTGTTGCTACAATTGCTCAAGCTAGGAGTGCTTATAATTTAAGAAATAGAAAAGTGGATAAGGATCAGGGAAGGCCTGGTTCATTTTTTATTAAGGAAAGTTATAATGAACCCCCAATCCAAAATAAGGATAAGATTCAAGTGAAAATCCAGGATATTCCCATTGTTGTTCAAGAAATAGATAAATCCAAAGAAAGCAAGGGTAAGGTTCCTATTGGAGATTTTTTGAGTTTTCCTTCTTTGACATGAAACATACTTTATGTCAAATGAAGGTGTTTGTAACTTTACTTGAGATGCTAAGGGTCAGGGAGAATAGAGAGGCATCCTTCTCTTTGCTCAAAGATATAACCGATGATGGTGTTCCTACCATAAAGACTATCAAGAAAAAGGGAGTTGATGGGGAGAAGGAGACTCCTAAAATCTATTTAGGGAACATTATTACTCAGGAGCCACCTCAGGTTGATCCTTTTTATGTCACATTGCTGATGAATGACCAATTGATAAGAAATTGTATGATAGATTCTGGTGCAGCAGAAAATGTGATGCCATATGGTGTTATGAAGGAATTGGGCTTAAAAGTTGACACATCGTTTGGAAGATGTTTTTCTATGGAAAACTGAGAGGTACCTATGGTAGGAACCTTAAAGGTCATTCAAGTGAAGATTTCTATTTTTCCCGAGGTTAATTTTAAAATGGACGTGGTTGTGGTTGATACACCACCACATTATGGTATGTTACTTTCTAGACAACGGGCAGTAGAAGTTGGAGGACATTTGAAATTGGACCTGTCATATGCTACTATCCCTATAAATGGGAGTGATGTTAAATTGTATAGGGAACCAAGATCCCCAGTGTTAATTGGAAGAAGAGATCCTAAGGATCTCAATTGTTTTGTTGATGTTGATATGGAAAGTTTTAGAATAGAGCAAGATGGCTTTAAAGTTGAAAACCAGGACCCAATTGTGAAGGAGTTACAATCACACCCAAATGAGATATGGAAGATGTAATTTTATGGATCATGCTCCAAGGAAGGAGAAAGAGATGGTATTGTTTTTATATCTCCATCAGGTACTACATTTAAAAATTCATTCCTCTTAGCTTTTCAATGCATAAGTAATACTGCAGAATATGAGGCATTGTTATTAGGCTTAGAGGTTGCCATAAAACATGGCATAATATTGTTAAGAGTATTTGGGGACTCTAAATTAGTTGTTTCCCAAATTATATCCCTATATGCTACTAAAAATGATAGATTAAAATTGTACAAAAATAAATTATGGGATAAGATTGAGTTATTTGATGCTTTCAAAATAGAATGGATAGAGAGATCTAAGAACATTATGGCTGGTTTCTTAGCAAATGTAGCCATAAAGAATAATGATATAACATTGGTTGGGATTTCTACTATTGAAACCAAGATTAGGTCTGCAATTCATGATAATGTATACAATTGGAAAGTTTTTGAAGATGAAAAGGATATTCTCCGGCTCATTCAATGCTTGGATTATTATGAAAGTTTGAAAATTGATTGCAATGCTTTAGTTGAAACCATAGATAACAAGAAAACTATTTTTGGGACTGAAGTGGTTCAGTTGCCAAAAAATGTTATACCTAAGGGTTTGGTTCAAATAGAGGGTATTTTTAGTAACAATGATGGTCATTTTCTTAAGATATCTAATGTCAAAATGGATAGCATTGAAGAAGTGAATTTAGGGTCAGAGACTGTCCCTAAAATGGTATACATGGGGAATAATTTAGCCCCCCACATCAGAGAAAATTTGATCATCTAATTAAAGAAATACAAGAATGTTTTTTCTTTCTCTTATGAAGATCTTAAGGCATGCAGGGAGGATCTATTTTAACATGAAATTCCTCTAAATCCTGATGTGAAACCTTTTAGACAAAAGCAAAGACCTATCAATCCTTTTCTAGCATCTAAGATGTAGGAAGAATTGATAAAACTTAGGGATGCCTAGATAATAAAACCAATCATAAATTCATCATGGGTGTCAAATCTTGTGCCAGTCAGAAAAAAGATTGGATATATTAGGCTTTGTGTTGACTTCATAAACCTTAATGTGGCATCACTTAAAGATAATTATTCTTTGCCTAATATGGAGGCAATGCTACAAAGAGTTAGAGGGTGTGACCTTCTATCTATGATGGATGGGTTTTCTGGTTACAATCAAGTTTTAGTCAAGGAGTCAAAGCAATTCAAGACAACCTTTACTACCCCTTGGGGAACTTATCTTTATGTTAGAATGTCATTTGGTCTCATGGATGTAAGGGCCACTTTTGAGAGAGCAATGGCTGTTGCTTTCAAGGAATTCATAAATATAATTATGGTTGTCTATCAAGATGATCTTACTGCATATTCAAAAAGGGATAAGGACCATTGTAGGAATCTTGAAAAGATATTTGGTAAGGCTTTGGAGTTTTGAGTTTCTCTTAATCCAAAGAAGTTTCATTTTGTCTTTTTAGAGGGAAAGTTAATAGGGCATATAGTGTCCAAAGAAGGAGTGAAAATAGAACCAGAGAGGATTGAAGCTAATAATATGTTGACTCCTCCCAAGAACATCAAAGGTATCCAATATTTCTTGGGCAAAATAATTTTTTTAAGAAGGTTCATTGTTAATTTTGCAGAGATCATAAAACCTATGGCCAAGTTGTTAAAGAAAGATGTTAAATATGCTTGGAGTTCAGAATCTCAACAAGCTTTTGATAGAATTAAATTGGCTATTCAGGAAGTGAGAGACCTACACTAGACTGTTATAGTTTACTAATTTGTTTTCATGCTTTTAGTAGTTTATGCTTTCACATACTTTGACTATCAGAGAGACTTTTCATACTTTTGAGGATCGGTGGAATCCTGTGTTATATATTCAGCACCTGATTTTGTAATCAGGGTAC
>MU228014.1:2857548-2881190 GCA_018584345.1 Thuja plicata
AAACGCTTTTATTAAAGTTTTAATGTTTAAAAGTATAGGTATTAAGCCTATTTACGTTTAAATTTGTAATCTAATCTTTCTTTGTTAGTTCCTAGCCTTTTTCGTCACCTTTGACCAGGCTTGTGAACAGTTGACTTTAAAGTCAACCATGGTCAAACCTTGGCCGTTGATTTAATTTTTGCGCCAGGTGATCCCTGTACTCTCTGGAACCTTAGATTCCAGTTTTGAGCCCTTTGGAGACGGTTGACTTTTTGGTCAACTATCTCATTTTGCGCACCTTGACTTCCTTAGCGCTTAGTAGACCCTTGAGACCCTTCCTCATGTATTTCAAGTCACAGTTGACTTTTGGTCAACCCTAGTTAACTTTTAGTCAAACTATCTTGATTTGCGTGCACAACTCTTCCTTTGGGTTTAAGCGAACCCTAATTGTACCATTCACCTTTTTAGCATTTAGTTGGTGTTTGGTCAACTCTAGTTGACTTTTGGTCAACTTCCTCGGTTTGCATGAAGTTCTAGTTTGGAGCTTAGTCATCCTTTAGGATAGCTGTGAAAGCTATTCCTCTCCTTGAGACCTTTTTTGGTCCTGTTTATCCCTTTGCACCGTTTTGCGTTCTTATGTTACCCATGTGTAGTTTTAGCATCCTGTTTTAATGCGTTATTTAAAAATTTTTGTTCGTGTGTTTTTGCCCAACTTTTGGGCACGACAGGGAGCACCAGTATTAAAATCTCCTAATTATGATTTTCCTTTTTCTATTTTTTCATTTGCTTCATTCCATACTATTGTTGCAGTGTTGTTACAAAAGAACAAGGAGGGATTTGAGCATCCAATTGCATTTTTCAGAAAATCCTTGCAGGCAACTGAATTGAATTATAAAATTATGGAGAAGAAAGCTTATGCATTAGTTATGGCAGTCAAAGCTTCTAGGCCTTATCTAGTATGTGCTAAGGTGGTTTACTATGTGTCTCATGCTGCAGTCAAAGATATTTTTTCTCAAAGTGAGGTCATTGGCAAGATGTGCAGATGGATAAATAGAATACAAGAGTTGGATCTAGAGATCCATATTACCAAATTAGTTAGAGGCTTGGGACTTGCAAAGCTCATTAAAGATGCAAACATGGAGCTTGCCCAGGTAAACAATGTGCAAGCAAATGAAATGCCAACTAGCATTGAAATGCAAATATTGTTTTTTTTTTTGAAGAAAAATAAATGTCCTTAGGATATGACAAAGAATCAAAAGGGCTCTCAGTCTTAAGAGTTAGAAGTATGTAATAATAAAAGGAGACTTATATTGGAAAAAAAAAGATGGAATTCTTTTATTTTGTCTTGATAAGACTCAATCTGAGAAGGTATTAATAGAGATACATAGTGGTGTTTGTGGAGGCCAATATTTAGCAAAAGACCACTACACACAAGATACTTAGAGCTGGTTATTATTGGCCTTGTTTGTTCAAGGATACTCATCAGTCTGTGCAGAAGTGTGAGGCTTGTCAAAGATTTTTAAATAAGTTAGTATATGTAGGGGCTTTGCCTTTGAATCCAATTTCAGAGGAAGTCTCTTTTGCCCAGTGGGGCATTGATTTTATTGGTGAATTTTTAGAGAAGTATAATGGGGGTCACATTTGAATCCTTGTTGCCACAGACTATTTTGAAAAGTGGGTTGAGGTTGTATCAACCAAGAGGGAAACTAGCAAGGTGGTCATTGATTTTCTAACAGACAATATCTTGACTAGGTTTGGTGTGCCCAACAAGCTAGTAATGGATAATGCTATGTGCTTTAGGTCTGAAGAATTCATAGAATTTTGTGCTTAGTATGGTATTGTGATCTCCTATTATTCACCATATCATCCACAAGAAAATGGGAAAGAAGAATCTAGCAATAAGAGAATCATAAATATTATCAAATGCAGAATAGGATGTTACAGTTGGTACAGCTAGATGAGATCAGAAATGAAGCACAATTGTAGAATCAGAAGAGCCAACAATAGTCTAAGTATTTATTTGATAAGAGAGCATCAGAAAATAAAATTTTAGGTGAATGACATGGTGCTCCAATGGAATGCGAGGACTAGGGATAAGGGGAAACATGACAAGTTTGAGTCCTTATGGTTAGGACCATTTTTTGTGCATGAGTTACATGGAAAAGATTCCTACTTTGTACAACTTCCTACACGTGAGATACAGGATCTGCCTGTGCATGGGAAGTTCTTAAAGCCATTCTTTTCTTGACTTTTTGGTCATGCACATTGCTGTATATATTTGTAAATATTTTCCTATTTTCTTTCATCCTGTTTAGGACTGTTTGTTGTGGCTTTTCATTTTTTGAGTTGGTCTGCTCTTCCCAGAGTGTTGGTTTTCTAGTGTTGATCTTGCATTCAAACTTTCCCAGTTGGAGCCTATGTTAGCACTGTAATAATTTTGTAAGAAATTTGGTCAAAATCATGAAAAAATTTCTATTTATTTCTCTATCCCTAAACCCTATTTTTAAAAATTCTATCTGTTGAACACAAAACCCTAAATCGTAATGAGTTGTTATAAAATGAAGTTATTTTTTAGTAACTTAAGTTTATTACATCATGTCTTTTAATTTGTTGTCGAAGGGGCCATGTTATTCCCTAAAGTATTTTTCTAGTAGGGTTTTAAATATTTCCTAATTTTTCATCCCCAAAAATACTTTGCCCTCATCATGTGTCGTGCAACTCAATCTTGATCCAACAGTTGCCTTAATTAATTAAAGAGAAGATGCATTCAGCCTATCAATCAAGCCATCATGACATCTGTCCTCCAAATGATGTCATCGGTCTCAGGTAAAGAAAGGCAATAAAAGACGCAACAGGTTTGAGAAGATCTGATGGTTAGCTTAATGAAATGAAGCCAAGATGATCAAGATCTATCAATCAAGTCACTAAGCCAGTAGAACATGTGTCCCAGTGGGCCTGGCTAAGGTCAAAAGGGAAAATTTAAATGGAAATCAAGTTGTAGAAGATGTAACGGTCGGCTTAAAGGATTAGTGATGAGATATGCATGATCTAACCTTTAAGCCATTAAGACTGAATGAAATGTGGCACATAGCAGGCCAAGCATAGTGGTGAAGAAGAGATTAAAGTGATGCAACTTAAATTTAATTCAATAATAGGTGTCTTCAAACACAAAGATGCAGTTCTTTAATCATCAAGGCATTGTGCCTTTTCAACATGTGGAAAGTTGTCAGTTTTTGGGCTTGCCGGTGGTTAGTTATCAAATGATCAAGTCAAAAAGGATCATGTGGTTTTCATAATGCATCAAAGAAAATTTTATCGAAATCTAACCATCAAGGCATTATGACATCGCACCACGTGTCTCAGTGGGTCCAGATCAACATCAAGGTAATTAAGGTAAAGTGCAGTCAAGTTGAATAAAATCTAACGACCAGCGTATTGCCTTACAGTGAAAGTGCTCGAGATCAAATCATTAAGGCATCATTCCTAAATGATGCATGTCCATGGAAGGCCAGGCTGAGGTTAGAGGATAAAGTAAAGACCGATCAAGTGGGTTTTGATCGGACGAACAACGTGAAGCCTCAAAGAAAATGTGATCATGATCTAGCTATTAAGGCATTGCGCTAGAACAACACATGGAGGTTTAGGCTAGCTGGGTAGACAAGATGGACATGATAGAGATTTCCAAGTGGCATATGGTCACGGACTCGTAGAAGAAGATGAAATGTTCAGCCAGGGACTGTGAGTGAAAGACAAGCTGACACATGGAAGTTTGAGCGAATCACATAGTCGTGGAGGTCTGAGGATGTAGTATAAAATACCGGAAAATGTGCGAAAAGAAGTTTTCACAGGGTCACATTGGTTTAATAGGATAACGTGAAATGGTCACGAGTGCATGACTGGCAGCTAGTGGTCAGTGTCACATACTTGCGAAGGTTAAGAGAAGCTAGTAAATGGTATCGCAAGTAAATGAGGAAGCATCATGTGTCTAGCCTGGGCAGAGAGAAAATAGTGAATATGAAGTAGAGAAGGAGATTGATGGCTCTCTCTCACTCGTGAGGCATAAAAGGATATTTTTTAATGGGTCTCAAGTGAGGAATTGAGCGACACCTGGAGAAATTAGATTTTGAGCCCATGTAGCACAAAAGGATCAACAACCATGTTTTAAAGTTTAATGGAGGTTCACTCTTGACCATCTAATTGTTTGTCTGTGCCACCTATAGCCGTTATAACTAAAATTCAAATATTTAGATCTTTGAATCAAAGGGTTTTGTGGAAGTCGACTGATATTTTGATCTTAAAGCTATAAATGATGTGATCTAATCTTATTGATCAATTTTGAACAGCTGTTGAAGACTAGAGGAATAGAAATATCATATGTCAAGATGTATTTATGTCCAGACTTGATAGAAAAGGGTTTTATATCAAAGGATAAATGTATTTAGTGGCTCCTAGTCATTTATGCATTTATGTGAGCTACTTTCAAAGTCATGCTTGGGAATTCTTTGACTTCAGGGTACTGCACTCACATCCATGGACTATGGCGGCTAATTTATAGATCAGATCATAATTACACAGTTTGAAGAGAGATAGGGTTTCAACTTGACAATCATAATTAAATGCTTGACATGATTGGTTATAAACCCTAACATTAAATGGTCTGAAGCTTGTAGCATTCTTGTTCCTATAAAAGAATACTCAAGACCATTTAGAAAGGGATGGAATTTTATGCCACAACAAGGCTTGTAAGCTCTTCATGTTAAATTGAGACTATTAGTGGTCTTTTGGCTCTAACTTTTCATGTTTAGATGTTTTACCAATAAGATTTGTCTGTATTTCCTTGCATTTTATGAATTCTTATTGAATTTTAATGTCTTCAGTTTGGTATCTTGTACTCATTTGGATTGATTGTTAAGGACTTTCAATCCATCACTCTGTAAGGTAGAGGGTCTAATTTCTTTAGGGTTTCTTTTAGAGAGAATTAAATATCCTTAAACAATTTTAGTGAGTAAAGGATTGAAGTGAATTCGATGATTACATCTTCTTCTAGGAAGTGTGAATTGAGTATGTAAGGCATAGTCAAGTTCAGTGATCATTTTCAAGATTTACATTTGATGAATGTTGTTGTTAAGATTCTTTGCATTTAAAGTTACTCCATACCCACCGGATAGGGCACTGGTCTAATATGTTAGATTTTTGGTTCTCATCCAATTTTATAAAAACTGTTACAATCTACTGGTTTTATACTACATCCACCATTCTTGCTTGCTTAAAAAGTTGTTATAGTTTGAAAGATAGAAGATAGCTAATACCCACCTGATTTTGTGGATCTCAAAGTGTAGAAGGTTTTAGGACCTTGTTGAACGTTACTTCTTCTTCTTGTTGAATCAATGCATGGGTTTATAGAGAAACATACCTGAACCATAGGTATACCAAGATCAACAAGAAAAGGAACTAATAGTTTCCAAAATTTAGAGAAAGGATCTTATGGTTTAGATAAAAGAAGATTTAGACAATGATAATCTAGATCAGATAAAGAAAATTGAACTAGAGAATGTTACTCTGAAGCTTAATAATGAAGCAATGGCTAAAGAGATTCAATAAGAAAAGGATGCTAAAAACAAAATTGAAGAAGCTTTGAAGAATGCTAATATTTTGATGGGACAAGAATAAGTATGACCACTATAAGAACAAGTATCTAGAATTGGAGAAATATAATCAAATCATAAAAGGTCAACTTGTTGAGACAAAGAAACACATTGAGAGACTTCAAATGAAGAGTGACTTGATCAATGAACAAAGAGACAGACAGAAACCTAAAGGAGATATGACTGGTGTTGGCTTCAATGAAGCTAAATGTTCAAAGATTCAAGAAGAGAAACTTGTTGTGAAGACGTACAAAGAAAAACCTATTCTTGAAGAACCTAGAGAATAGATCACACCTTTCAGAGGAAGATGTTTTGGTTGTAACAAGTTTGGACACATGAAGAGAGATTGCAGAGGTAATGCCCCTTTTAGAACTTTTTGTGGTTATTATTTTAATTGTCTTGCATATGGGCACAAGAAAGAAGAATGCAGGAAACCTGATCAATCTAGATATAGACAAGATAATATCAGAGAAACAACTGTTAAACCCACATGTTACAAATGTAATAACCTTGGGCACATTGAAAAATACTGTAAGTTACAAGTAAGTCAGAATAGACCTCCTGCTATATGCTACAAATGCAAAAATCCATGGCATATAGAGAAGTTTTGGATATACGATAGATTAGACAATAGAAGAGTACCACCTCCTATGAATACCAAGAGGAATGACAGTGATACTAGTAAGAGTCTTGTAGATTATAAAAATGAATTTGAAAATTGTTTCAAGAAAGTAGAAGATAACAGCAGTGGTAAGGTATGGAAACTCAAAGAGTCAAGTGAGATATTGGTTCAGGGAGAGACAACATATGTTACTGGATCTTCGCCTGATGTAGACACATCAACCTAAGTGGACAATCATGGCCTTAGGGGGAGAATTGGATGATGATATAAGAATATATCCATCCCCTGATTTTGAGGAGTAAGCTCTAGTGAGCTTAGTTATGATATGTGCAGACATCATAGAACTTATATCTCAGAGTGCAACATCGGATGATACATATTCTGTGATTGTGGGATTTGTGACTGATTGGACAGTGTATGAAGTTGTGTATTAGGTAATGTGCATTTTATACTTAACTATGAATAAAGGAAATCTAAGATACCTATTTCTTCACCATTTGAAGAGTAGTGACCTAAGATAATTAGAGATTAGAGAGTATCAGACTATCTAATAGTTATATTGCATGATCGATCTGTAAGATAAGAAATATTGGTTTTAAATATGATATTATGTTATCTTACATTTAAAGGAATGTGTTTGAAATTTAGGGGGTAAGTACGATGCTCTCCTTTTATCCTTAGATACACAAATGAAGGATCCAAATTGATTAACCCAAAAGGAAGGACCAATGCATAAATGAATCAATTGTTTCAAAATAAGAGCAAAGAGAAAGATCTTAAACACTTATTTATTTATTTGAATGTGTAATATATTTAGAAATATTGATAACCCTAATTGAAATGGATAGGAGAAAAGAACTAACCTTGAAATGTTGCAGATCTGAAGAATGTTGTTTTGGGGGGTCTGCACTTAGTTTCCTGAAAATCTAAGACTAAATCTGGAATAGAAATGCAGAGACAAACAAAACCCAGATATCTTTTTCTATTCAGACATAGTTTTGATTTGTACCCTCAAGTCAATATCACCATTGACCCAAAATTTCCAATTTTGACCTAGGGCAAAATCAACCTAAAAAGTCTCCGATAGGAAATCTATTTTTGGATCCTGAAAGTTTGCCAAAAAGGGTATCCAAATCTGCACTTCGATCTTCTATTCCAAACCTTTACCTGCAAGAAAAATGGATTGTTTGTTGGGGGGTTGCCTTGGTCAAACCCTGGTTTTTGAATTAACCTCAAAGTATAATTAAAATTGCATAAGTAAAACAAAGTAAATGAACAAATTCACATTGCTTGTAGAAGTTCTTGTGGCGGATTTGAATCCGTGAATCCACAAGTATGTATGCACCAAAAAGGATGTAGAATGTGGAATGTAAAATGTAGGATGTCTTCAATCAATTTCTTATAGGTCTTCAACACCAATCTTGAATGGGTTTTTGAATAGGAAGAGGCTTGGAGGAATGTGGATGGAGAAATCTTCAACAAGAGGGCTCCATGGAGCTTGAATCCTTCAATGGCCACCAATGAAACTCCTTGATGAAAATGAGTGCTTGAGAAGTGCTTGAGAATGGATGAATGCTTCAATGGTTACTTGGCTTGCTTCAAATCTTTCTTATTCACCTTTGGATCTCACTCTTCAGGTATTTTAATTCTTGCAATTATGCTTGATGATCATGGTTAGAGAAAATGAGAGGAGAAACTTTCCTTTTGTATGAAAATAGGGCACAATATTCTAGAGATGCCTACATAGGAGAATTAAATTTGAATTAGACCAATGCCCCTAGGAGAGGACCTATATTAAATATAATTTAAGATTATTTTTTTTGAAGACCGAAACAGTTGACCCAGAAGCGGGAATTAACTTTTTCCAAAGACTGACATACGTAAACCCTAAAATTTGAATCCCAAGCCTGAAAAAGGTTGATTGTGACCTAGGTCAAGGTCGAGGTCAACCTTGACCTAAAAGGTTGACCTTGACCCTAAGGTCAAAGTCCCATTTTTTTAGTCTGTGGTGTTAGAAATAGGCCGGAAAAAGTGGAAATGGGGTAGAACAGGGGGAAAAAGCCAGATCCAAGTCAGGGACCCATTCAAGGCACTTGAAATGACCCCAAACCACTTACTCAGAAGGCTAAACCAGTCTACAATGGAAGTGCTTCCATTTTCCAACTATACATTTAGCCCCCACTTTAGCAAGAGTATGGACTCGATGCAAACTCTTGGTAATGGAGATCATGAAGAATAGATAATCTTATTGAAATCAAAAGGGAAAAAGGAATCCTCAAGCCCCCAAGGGACTTAAGTCTTTATCAAACCTAAGATCATGATAAGAGAGATATCACCAATTAAGGAGAAAGAGAGATAGGGTGTGGTTACCTCACCCAATGAGAACTTATATCCCATTGTGAACCACACAAGGAAAAATTGCAACTGGAAAGATGGAATTGAACCACCTAGTGAATGTGGCTACTCACTAGTCAACCCATCAGGGAGATCTATTCTCAAGGACACCTTCCGACCTTAAGGGATCAAAACATTGTAAATTGAAACTGGACGGATCAAGAGATCCCTGTAAATTTAAACTAGAGGGATTAAGAGATCCTATCAAGTAAAATATCCATGCTTTAAGGATTAGTCCTTAATCCATAAAGGGAAAAAGTTTTAAGTTTTAAAAATATTTTGAACATGCGTGTGTGCAAAAAGTGAGTAGAGCATATGCTCCCATGTTAAATTAATTGCTAACACTTTAACATGAGCAATGGATTTGACGGAACATAAACAACTCTACTGATTACGTTTCCACTACAAGATGCCCGAAAACAAAGAAAAATCAAGAGAAATATCACATAAAAATATAAAGAACACATAAGGGATCTACCTACTGTGTGGTCAGTATGATCATAAGATAACATGTATATATAGATATGATATTATTGCAAATGAATTGACATCATTCCCCAAAGAAAGTGGAACTACAATCACAATGGAGGAAAGAAAACTCAAGAGTTACGAAGAAGAGTCTTTTCGGACCAAAACATGGAGACCAAAAAGAATTAGTGCTACCATGTCACAGATCCAAGCAGACTATACAAGGAAAACATTTATGAACAATAGCACAAGTACAACATAACATGAAAACAAAATATAGAAGAATAGTGATAGATATAGAGGAATTATACAACAGTTTTGATTCCTTTATCACCTTGCACCAACAAAGTAACAAGGGTCATATAAAAGAGTCTAACAAACATTTAGCAAACACATTATGGGAGAAGCACAGTACAGCATGAAAACACATAAAGGGATACCATAAAGGATAAGCCAATCAAGCGCATCGCCTACCCTCCCCATCTTGGTTTATATCATTTAGGGAAGGTGGGCAACTGGCAAGAGGGACTATATCCAATACAGTATGAATAATAGCCAATTCCAAACAAGGATCCTTTTGAGAATTGCGTTCATCATTACTAGGTGTAATTGTCAATTGAGTGGAAAGCATATGAGGTAAATTAGTATCAAGATAAATGGTCTCATATTCATCACTAATATCAATAGGATCATCAAGAGTATCCTCCTCATCAATATTAATTAAAATGGGATCTAAGATTTGAATAGGATTGTCATACTCATTCATCTTAACATCATTGTGAATATTAACTTCTTCCAACACACTAGGCATAGGTTGATCAAAAGAAGGTAAAGAATTTCAAAGAATAGAAGCATGAGCCCTAGCATTAGCTCTAGGCTTCTTATGATGTTCATTAGCAGATTTATTACATTTTGCTTTGTTTGACACATGTGGAGAACTAGGAGGAATAACAATTGGTTCCTTCACAGGTTCTATAGGAGGATTGGTAGGATTTGCAGTAGGCTGAGGAGAGAAACTGGGAAGTTGAGTACTAGAGCTAGTAGTAATGGATAAAGGAGGTATAGAAGGAATGAGAAAAATACCATGGTTAAGATCTATATGAGGCATGCTTAACTCGACAATCTTGTGATGTTTATAGGCTTGATATGAACAAAAAAGGTTGTCAAGGAGAGGAGGACATGAATTAGGTAATAAAGGCCAAAATAAATCAAGAGTAGCACAATCTCTAGGCCTAGAAGGTTGATACAACTATGATTAATCATTTTTACTTCTCCATTATGAATGAACTTAAGACATTTATGAATAGGAGAAGAAATAGTATGCATAGAAATTATCCAAGGAAAACCAAATTTGACTTGAAATTGATCGAAAGTAGGAATGACAATGAACGTAGTATCTAAAACCTTTCCACAAAGTTCAACAAACAAGTTAATAGAACCAAGTGCAGGATAGAGAAAACTATTACAAGTTTTGATCCATACATCCGATGGATCATAATAGTCATGTTTTAGGTTTTTCATGAAAAGATTTTCCTCAGTAATACAATTTATTAAAGATATGGGATCAACCAGACAACCATGCATAGGTATCTTAACAATCCTAGCATAAATATAAAGGGGACCATCGGGAGCCTTAATAGTCTCAGAATCATCAAAGGTAATTGAGAGTTCCTAAGGTCGCTTATCCTTAGTTTGTTTCTGAGGTTTAGGTGGAAATTCAAGTTGAGGTGGAGGCAAAGGATCTTGAATAGTAGGTTTAGATAAAACAAATCTCTCCACATGATTAACAATGTGATTAAGATCATCCATCTTCAAATCGTAAACAATATCCATAGCAGATGGTTGAGAGATGGTATTAGTATCATGTGTAGGTAAAGGATTTGTATAGATTTGAAGTTTTTGATTAGGAGGAGAGACAAATTTGTTCCCATTACCATCAAAAGTATCAATAGATAAAGTATTTGAATTGATTAAGTCTTGAACCTTATGCTTTAGAGAATAACATTTTTTAGTATCATGGCCATTCTGGCGATGGTATTGGGAAAAAGCTTTAGAGTCAAAGGATTTTTAAGCTATTGTAGTAGGAAGGAGATGTCAAATAGGAGGCAAGGTAATCATATTAGCACTTAACAACCTACTCATAATAGAATGTAAATATTTAGAGAGAGGAGTAAACGTATGATTCATATAGAAAGCAGTGGATGCAGAAGTGACATTGTGGGATGCAACAACTTGATCATCAACCACATTTGTCTATTTATTAATATTGATATAGTTGTTAGGTTTCTGAAAATTATTGGGATTAGGATCAGTGTCACTCTTATCAATTGGAACATGAGCCATTGGAGTGTTTCTCTCTAATTAACTCAATTGTAATTGATAATATTGAAGTGTTGCACAAAGTTGTTGGAAAGAGGTAAATTTAGTAAGCAAAATCTTATCTCTAATATCATTTTGTAAATTTGAAATAAACATATGTTGAATATCAATATCAGGAACATGATAAGAAATTTGAGCATACAAATGCTTAAATCTACCAATAAAACCAGTCAATTTTTCCTCAATGTTTTGTTTAGAATGCATTAAATCAGTTAAGGAAACTTGCAGACCAATGTTATTTTGAAATTGTTGAATGAAGGTATTAGCAAGTTTAGGAAAAGAATCAATAGAATAAGGAGGTAAAGAACAATACCATTGCATATCCTTATCATTAAAAGTTCTAGCAAATAATTTAGCTAAAATCCTATGGTCATGAGCATAATCACTACAAAGGATTTGAAATGTTTTAACATGAGTAACAGGATCACCTTTACCATTGTAATTCTGAAGACGAGGCATATCATCTTGTTGAGGAATAGTAGCTGGAATAATGTCTAAGGATAAAGGACTACCCATGTCACATTTAGGAATGCTAAACTTGGATTGAGTTAAGGATGCAAGTTGTTGTTGTAATGATGACACAGTTTGAGCCAAACTAATAATTGTGGAGTCATTAGAAGACATAGGTGGCATAGAAATATTAGAAAAACTAGAAAAAGTGTAGGAACTAGCAGGAATGGAAGACACAACTGGTGGAACACTTGGAACCACATTTGGAAGGGGATTTGAATAAGTAAAAGGTACACTATGATATGAAGGTTGTGAGGTGGGTAGAGATAAGGGTGTAACACTCACAGGAATAGAATGAAATTGGGAGAGATGTAGTCATCAAAGGAGGAGTATAAGTAGGAATGCTAGGTAAAGGAATAGAAGAAGGTCCCTCACTAGTGATAGAAGGAGTAAATCCTAGATCTTGATCCTCTTGTGCTAAAGGTTTAACATTCAAATGCACAATATGAGTGATTCCACGCAAGAGATTAATACCTTGATCACTATCATGAAGGAATTTATTAAAAGCCTCTATAGCTTGGATGGAACCTTGATTATGGTTTTCTTGAATAACCCAATTTCCCATTTTATCAAGTTCAGCTAAAAATTTTTGCACTTGTTCAGGAGGAACTCTTAAAGAATCATCCTCATCATGAGATGAGTGAGAAGAGTTATGATCCATAGAAGGATTGAAATCATGAGTGATAAAATTATCATCTAGGATCCTAAGGAAAGGAGAGGAAGACTTGGGATCAAACGAACCCATAAGTCTACAACTTCTTCTAACCGAGATACTATAAGTAGGACTAGAAGTGGTAAAGCTCATACACCAATGCAATGCAAATGAACTAATTTAGGAAACACAAGATTTTGATTTTTAATTTTTGAAATGTAAATGCAATAACATAAAAGAAAGCTAATCTAATATGCATGCAAGATCTAACATAAAATATGTAAATATAACACCAAAAAAAAGATTTATCTATCGCGGGTTCACCAAAATGTAAGATAAGAAATATTGGTTTTAAATATGATATTATGTTATCTTAAATTTAAAGGAATGTGTTTGAAATGTAGGGGGTAAGTAAGATGCTCTCCTTTTATCCTTAGATACACAAATGAAGATACCAAATTGATTAACCCAAAAGGAAGGATCAATGCATAAATGAATCAATCATTTAGAAATAAGAGCAAAGAGGAAGATCTTAAATACCCGTTTATTTATTTTAATGTGTAATAGATTTAGAAAGATTGATAACCTTAATTAAAATGGATAGGAGAAAGTAATAACCTTGAAATGTTGTAGATGTGAAGATTGTTGTTTTCAGGGGTCTGCACTCAGTTTCTTGAAAATCTGAGACCAGATCTGGAATAGAAATGCAGAGACGAACAAAACTTAGAAATAGTTTTATGTTGTGACATAGTTTCAATTTGTACCCTCAATTCAATGTCACCATTGACCCATAATTTTGGATTCTGACCTAGGGAAGAATTGACCAAAAGAGTCTCCGACAAGAAATCTATTTTTGGATCACGAAAGTTTGTCAAAAAGGGTATCAGAATCTGCACTCTGATATGTTGTTATGAACCTGTACCTATAAGAAAAATGGATTATTTCTTGGGGTGGGAGGGGTTTTCCTTGGTCAAACCCCAGTTTTTGAATTAACCTTAAAGTATAATTGAAATTGCATAAGTAAAATAAAGTAAATGAATAAATTCACCTTGCTTGTAGAAGTCCTTGTGGTGGATTCAAATCTGTGAATCCACAAGTATGTATGCACCAAAAAGGATGTAGAATGTATAATGTAGGATATATTCAATCATTTTATTATAGATCTTTAAGACCAATCTTGAATGGGTTTTTGAATAGGAAGAGGCTTGGAGGAATGTGGATGGAGAAATCTTCAACAAGAGGGCTCCATGGAGCTTGAATCTTTCAATGACCACCAATGGATCTCCTTGATTAAAATGAGTGCTTGAGAATGGATGAATGCTTCAATGGATACTTGGATTACTTCAAATCTTGCTTCTTCGCCTTTTGGATCTCACTCTTCAAGTCTTTTAATTCTTGTAATTATGCTTGATGATCATGGTAAGAGAAAATGAGAGGAGAAAGCTTCCTTTTATATGAAACTAGGGAACAATATTCTAGAGAGGCCTACATAGGAGAATTAAATTCAAATTATGCCCATGCCCCTAGGAGAGGACCTATACTAAATATAATTTAATATTTTTTGTTCCGAAGGCCGAAACAACTGACCCAAAAGTGGGAATTAACTTTTTCCAAAGACTGACATCCAGAAACCCTAAAATTCTAAAATTTGAATCCCAGGCCTAAAAAAGGTCAATTGTGACCTAGGTCAAGGTCAAGGTCAACCTTGACCCAAAATTTTTGACCTTGACCCTGAGGTCAAAGTCCCCATTTTTTAGTCTCGGGTGTCAGAAATAGGCTGGAAAAAGTGGAAATGGGGAAGAACAGGGGGAAAAAGCCATATCCAAGTCAGGAACCCATTCAAGGCACTTGACATGACCCCAAAAAACTTACTCAGAAGGCTAAATCAGTCTACAATGGAAGTGCTTCCATTTTTTGACTATACATGATCGAAGCAGGAATTTGGAATTCAGCATGATTAAGGTATTTACATCATCTACTCATACAAAAGTTATGAATGTACATTTGATTTATGATGTTGTAGATCAACCTAGGTACAAATTCAAGAAAAATCCATTTAAGTCTTGTGAAGATGACCCTGAAAGAGCATTTTCCCAGACACCACATGACGTCTTGCATGTAGAGGATATTAGGGCTTACACTCATTGCAAGTATGATATATAAGGTATTGATGAAATTTCTGCTAAGATGGAATACATGACTGATGATAGTAAAATGAAGGATGAATTCAAACACATAGACAACCTGAGAATTATGAAAATATTAGGTTTGTATGAATTCAGTGAAGATGAATGGTTCAAAATCTTACTTAGCAGAGTTCATGATCAATTCATCTAGAGAAACTTGTAAAGATCTGTAGTCAGTTGGTTCATGATATAACTATGTTAGACAACACTAGATTTATCCTTGTGGCAGAGAAGCACATAAAGAAGAAAGTTGAAACCCTAACACATTCTAAATGGGACAGATGAGTTATGAAAGTGAATGATATTTTCCACTAGGATGTTAGATTGATTGCGATGATACTTGGATACAAATTCTACTACAGCAGTATACCTAATTCATTTTCAGCAAGGGTCATTATGATGGCTTGCAGGATGGTAAAGGAAAACACTACATATAACCTATGTGAGGTTCTAACATGATAATTTTTGGAGAATGTAAAGCTAGTCAAGAAGGATAAATCTAAGACCTTTAGATTTTTCTCATTTCTAGTTCATATGTATATCCACATTTAGCATAAGTTCCTTGGCATGCACCCTAGAACATGGAATGATAGTATACCCACTGGTATTCAAACTTCACAAAGCTACCAAAGAAAAAACAACACATTGGTTGATGGAGAACTGTTTGGCATGATCAAGATTCTTCAGAGGAAAATGAAAGACATATTTAGAATTCCTCAAGAGTTAGTTGAGAAATATAAGGACACAATCTATTTCATGGTTGAAATTGATTGTGTATGTTTTGAGGTATTTTTACCTAGAAATAAATGGTGTTATCCCATGGGTTATAAAGTCACTTCAGAGGTTCTAGTTATGAAAATTGAACAAGTCTTGGCATCTAAATTTGATACATCTGAGGAGAGATGGGGAACATATGAAGAGAAATTAGCTAAGGTCAGAGAAGAGAAGAGAAAAAGAGAAGAGAATAGTTTTGTGTTGGAACTGTTATCCAAAATTTCCCATTACATGACAATTCTAGCTACAAGTGGAGAAAATGTGGCTCCCACGAGGGTAGAGCCTAGCTTGTATGTTTCTATGTTCTACCTAGTCTTGTCTTGCTCTCCGCATTTTGCTAAGTCACTGGTTTTTACCCCTAGTTCATGTCATGAACACCTAAATGCAAAAAACCTTACGAAAATACCCTAAACCCTAGGTTCCTTGGTGGTTGTTCTAATCTTTCATTACCATTTTGCCACTTAAGGTTCCTTTTTTGCACGTGTTTTAAACTTGTCCATGAAAATCACCTTTTGTCATGCAGTCGCGCTGTATTTGTTATGAGGCCATTTAGCTCTATGAGTGGGAGAGTGAATGAATTGTCATGTGGTCATGCAGTCATGATGGTTTTTCATAATGTTACCTTCTAGCTCACGAGTGTGTGATTGAAGAAGAAAATCTTAGTCGCTCACTTTCCATGAATTTTCACTTTATGCCTTCCAGCTCGCGAGTGTGCTTTCAAAGGGAAATTTTACGTTTATCGCTCACTCACTGAGCTAAATCACTTAAAAAATTTTGTTGTGTGAGTTTGCAACAAGGTATCTATTGTAGGTTGAAATGTCATCTCTCACTCACCATGAAATTTTACTTTATGTCTTCGCGCTTGCGGCTGTGCGACCAAAAGAGTTGTGCTTCATCGCTCACTCGCAAGTGTTAAAGACCAAATCAGAAAAGTGCTACGAATACATGCGAAAATGGATTTATATGTAGTCTCTCACTCGTGAGGACAAAAGATCAAGTCAAAAGGTTGTGTGAGTGTGTGATAAAGAGAAAATTCAAGTAGTAACTAGTCATCGCTCATTCACACAGGTTGAACTTAAAAGGGAAAAAGTGCTACAATTAAGCGACTGGATAAAAGGAAGAGGCTTTGTCTCTCACTCACAAAAAAAATTTTCAATGCTTGGTTGATTCTACAAGTGCACAATGGGGTGCTACATGGCTGAATCAGATCTGATTTCAAAGATAGAGTAAAGATGGAGATGAAGATTGATGGCTATGTTTTAAACAAGAGATCAAATATTTCCTCAACCGTTGATCAGGTATTCCGTGCCACCTATGACCGTTTGAGTTTAAATATTCAATTATTCAAAAGATCTGATCTTAGAGTCCATGGCAGTGGTGTTATCTTTCAAGATACAGACAGAGGAATGAGTCAAGCTAACTTCTCTAATCACATTTATGGCGATGGGAAAGATATTCAAGTCTGTATCTGATCAACTCAGATATTTCTACAATACATTGATGAGAAGACTTGGCAGTTTTAGGGTTTATGTATTATTTATGAAATCTATTGTAACCCTAATTTATGAGAAATGGATTGACTCTCAGGCCTGTGTGCTAGGGGAGGTTGTATATAAGTTGTTTTTAGTTTTTTTTTCTAGTTAGTTTTCAGGATATGGAAGAGTTTTCTGAGACATTTTCTTTGTCCTCCAACTTTTCATAGTCTATAATTCTTAGTTTTCCAAGCTATGCAATACTTTTTGTGGCATTTTTCCTGCCCTCAATTTTTCATATGGTTGGGATTCTTTTTTAAGAATGATATATCGATTGACTATTGAAGAAATTTGTGGATTATCTTAAGTTTTCCTTCTTTTTTGCATTTTTGTGTACTACTATGGATGATCTGATAAGGTTAGTTTTTATGAATTTTGTTCATTCCTAGCTATCTTGTCTCATTCTTGTACCTATTTTCTATAGTGTATGTTTTTTTGTAGGTTATAGTCTATGTCTACTTCTTTGAAGCTATTTATGTGAAATCTTCTCTTTCTTCCAATAGTTTCATCTCAGACCTCTCTATGAAACATTTTTTGCAAACCTATCTAGGAAGTTGTACTTGTCATAATTCAGGGATTTGATGTTAATTCTTGGTCATTATATTGTGATTCATGTTACCTTCGGTGCATCACCTAGTAGGTTAATTTTTCTTTTTAGTCATTTCCCTTCAGTTCTCCTTCTATCCCTTTCCCTTCCAAGTTTATTTTTCATGGTAAAGAGAAAATAATGTGATTATCCAAGAGGAACCAGCCTAGAACTTGGAGGATTCACTTCAGATAGCAAAGGTCCCACAACCTAGAAGTGATTCCCATGTTATACTAGATTATAAAGACTACAAGAGCTTGAATAGGGTGCAAAATTTAGTGTATAATAATTTTGGCATGCCCGGTGGGACTACAAAAGAAGTTTCATCTTTCAAGACTATGACATCTCTGATATGTTGATTACATAGTACTGACCTAAAGAGTTTTCTCTTCAAAGAATATATAGTGACTCCATTGGTGTTTAGAAAAAGAAGACCCAATCCTAATAAATCTTATGAGAAAAATAGATCCCTGTTATGGCATGACAATTCATGTTTGTACCCTTTAATCAGGGTACTCCATTAAATTTTTCCCAACACCATGATGTGCCTCTAGTAGCACTAAAAATTATACCTTCTTTCACATGGGAAAGCCAAATAATAGCTTGTGAGCACATAAAAGATGTGGCTTCCATCAGTAGTATACATAATATCACTGAAGAAGATGTGGCTACCAAGTTGTTGGCAGCCTCCTTTAAGGGTAAATCCTTATAATGGTTTAGAACTGTGGAAGTTGGCTCCATTAATTCATGGGACAGACTAGGAGAATCATTAAGTAAATATTTTGAGGATAAATCAGACTCTTTATCTCTAGTAGAGCAACTCTGAATTATCAAGAGAGCTCCTCAAGAATAGATGACATATTTTAATGGCAGATTTCTCAAGACATGGAAGAGGATTCTTGTTAATATAAGGCCTTAAGCAGATTGTTCTTTCCTATATTTCTTGAGAATCTTGAATAGTGATATATCTGTCATGTTTCATTCTTTAAGAGGTACTTCATTACCCCAGGATTTTGATATAGCTATTAAAGCAAAAAATTGTCTAACCTAGGTTGGTATGATAACCCCAAGGCCACCCATGCCTATCTCCCCTATCATTTAGCCCAATATGCCTCTGTAGGTTCCTCCATTCAACCCCATACCCACTATTGTAGCACCTCAAGCTAGCTCAAGTAGTGAGGAATCCAAAGCAAGCACTTCCCAAGAGTTGCAAGAATTAAGAAGTAGTCAACAAGAAATGAAGAGCTTATTGCAAACAATGAATAATGAGTTGATTAATAGGGAAGGACAAAATCAAGGTCTCAAGAAGTAGTACCAAGCTCAAGGATGATACTATCAACAAAGAAGACCACAATATCAAGAAAATTATCAAGATCAAAGACAAAATTTGATAAAGAGGTCATTTCATCCCTATAATCCAATCAAAAAGATGACCCCAAGACAAAACACCCGAGCAACTGGCTATCACTCAAACCCATTCTTTGGGAAGGAAAATCTAGATCACTCACCTATTTTAATGAACTATGAGTTTCCTATGAAAGAAAAGTCAAAGATGCTGTAGCAAGAGGGAGTAGCTTGCCAAGCATGTCTCCCTAAGATGGAAGTGCTGCAAGCATTTGGGAAAGTCATCAAGGAGAGCTGGTTACAAAGGAGCAGCAGTTGGAGTACAAAGTTTTTAATTTCCCAAGCTTCAAAAAAGGTATTCCTTCTTTGTATACATCTGAATACTCTCAATTTGACATCCCAAGTTTTAAGGGGCAATATTTTTTCCAAGAGCCTATACTTAAGGAAATTTAGTCCACCACTCTGCAAGGGTAGTTCTTTCAAGACATTTGTTTATCCCAAGAGATCCCTCTGGTCTCTCAAGATATTGAGCTGCCATGGAAACCTCTATGGACTCTATCTCCTAGTTTTCAAAAGACAAGTCTTATCAAGGATACTAATCAAGTATCAGGGAAAGGACTTGTGGTGATTGAGCCTTTATGTGGTGAAGAAATGGGGATTGATGCTCAACCTGAGATCTTGGTGGATTTATTTGATGAGCTTCCCCTCTTTGTTGAAGGAGAAGAAGACATGTTATTACCTATGGATGAAGGTCGATTAGGATAGAAGCATCACCATCAGCAAGGTAGTGATAAAGAGGAAGATGCCATGTCCTTGTTGGATGAGCTTCCTAGTTTTGTTGAGCAAGATGAGAAAGATAGGGTCATGAACACATCTAAAATTTTGCAAGATCTAGGGGGGTTGATCATGATGATATGCTAATTCATGAGACCACAATTATGGAAGAGATTTTCCAAGAAAAGAACATGGACAAAAAACTTGAAAAAATGGTTTTTCCAACATCATAGAGATTTTTTGTGAAAAATTATGTGAGGAATCTTTGTCCCCTAGGGCAAAGGTTCAAACTTATGTGCCTGTTGAAAGAGGCCTAGTCTTGGATTTCTCTCTTCCTAAAGATTTTATAAGTACACATGAGTTAGAACCAATTCCAGATCTTCAAGGGATTGATAGTTGTGAAGAGTTATATGCTTGTTCTATTGTGGATAATGATCCTCTGACTATGGAGAATGTATTGACCAAGTTTCCTATACTGCAGTTTGACTCTCAAGATTTAAATGCAAATCATAAAGAAGAAACCATCATGGAAAGTTCTATTTTTAGACTTTCAAGAGGCTGCCCCATAAGATACTTGGCCCATAAGGAGTTTACTGAGACATCCTCATATGATCTATTTGAGGTGAGTGAGTTTAATCTCAGTTTTCAAGAGGTAGTTCTATATTATTTGACATACTCTTATGTGCCTCATGCCTTTTTAGCTATCCTTATGCATTCAATGCAACATATCCTAATGAGGAAGGGTATTTATTTTACCATTCACTTAATTGGTTTTGTTTAACCAGTTTTTGTAATGTTTAGTTTAGATTAGGTTAGATTTTCTCTGCTTTCCTCCAAGTGCTTGTGCATAGTGTGTTTTGTTTCACCTTGTATAGTCTTTTCTTTTTTTGGTTCATTGTCCCTCCTCTTGGTTTCAATCCTTTTCCTTTCCTAGAAAAATTTGTTGTGCTCAAGTGATGACTCCTATGCCCAATGGATCGTCTAAAGGCCACTGGTTTTCAATGTCTAGCAGGCTGACATCCAGAAAAAATTGCCAAGAATGTTAACCAAAATTTCCCATTACATGAAAATTCAGGCTAAAAGTGGAGAAAATGTGGCTCCCACAAGGGTAGAGCCTAGCTTGTATGTTTCTATGTTCTGCCTGGTTTTATCTTGCTCTCTGCATTTTGCTAAGTCACTCATTTTTACCCCTAGTTCATGTCATGAAGACCTAAATGAAAAAAAACCTTATGAAAATACCCCAAACCCTAGATTCCTTGGTGGTTGTTCTCATCTTTCATTACCTTTTTTTCCACTTAAGGTTCCTGTTATGCACGTGTTTTAAACTTGTCCATGATGATCACCTTTTGTCATGTAGTCATGCTATATTTGTTATGAGGTCATTTAGCTCTGTGAGTGGGCGAGTGAATGAATTATCATGTGGTCAAGCAGCCGTGATGGTTTTGCATAATGTTACCTTCCATCTTGTGAGTGTGCGATTGAACAAGAAAAGCTTCGTCACTCAATCGCCATGAATTTTTACTTTATGCCTTCTAGCTCGTGAGTGTGCAATCAAAGGGAAAATTTATTCTTGTCACTCACTCGCTGAGCTAAATCACTTAAACATTTTTTGTGCAATTCTACGATGAGGTCTCTATTACAAGTTGAAATTTCATCGCTCATTTGCCATGAAATTTCACTTTATGTCTTCGAGCTCATGACTATGCGACCAAAGAAGTTGTGCTTCAACGATCACTCGCAAGGGTTAAAGACCAAATCAGAAAAGTTTTGCGACTATGTGGGCAAAGGTGTTTATATGCAGTCGCTTACTTGCAAGGACAAAAGATCAAGGCAAAAGGTTGTACGAGTGTGCGATAAAGACAAAATTCAAGCAGTAGCTAGTCATCGCTCATTCGTACATGTTGAACTTAAAAGGGAAAAATTACTATGAGTAAGCGAGTGGATAAAAGGAAGAGGCTTTGTCAATTACTCACAAACAAATTTTTCAATGCCTAGTTGATGCTACGAGTGCACGGCGGAGTGCCATGTGGCTATATTAGATCTAATTTAAAGAGAGAGTAAAGATGGAGATGAAGATCGACGACTTTGTTTTAAACAAGAGATCACATATTTTCTCAGTCGTTGATCAGGCATTCCATGCCACCTATGACCATTTGAGTTTAAATATTCAAAATATATGATCTCAGAGTCCATGGCGGTGGCATGATCTTTCAAGATACAGATAGAGGAATGAGTGGAGCTGACTTCTCTGATCACATTTATGGTGATGGGGAAAGATATTCAAGCCTATATCTGATCGAATCAAATATTTATATGATGCATTGATGAGAAGATTTGACAGTTTTAGGGTTTTTGTAATGTTTATGAAATCTATTATAACCCTAATTTCTAAGAATTGGATTAACTCATGGGCCTGCGTGCTAGGGGAGGTTGTATATAAGTTGTTTTTGGTTTTTTTCTAGTTATTTTTTCGGGATATGAAAGAGTTTTCTGAGACATTTTCTCTGTCCTCCAACTTTTCATAGTCTATAATTCTCAGTTTTCCAAGCTTATGCAAGACTTTCTATGGCATTTTTCTTGCCCTCAGGTTTTCATATGGTTGGGATTCTTTCTAAAGAATGATATATTGATTAACTATTGAAGAAATTTGTGGATTATCTTAAGTTTTCCTTCTTTTCTGCATTTTTGTGTACTACTATGGGTGATTTGATAAGGTTATTTTTTGTAAATTTTGTTCATTCATAGATATCTTGTCGTCATTCCTATACCTATTTGCTAGAGTGGATGTCTGTTTGCAAGTCATAGTTGTAACCACCTAGATTTGATCTGCTCTGACTATAGACCCTATTTTCCCTAAGTGTGATCATACCCCCAATTATGTTCAAACAACCCTGTTACTACTTGGCATAATTCTTTTGAAATCAATTTAATCTCCTAAAGTGATCAAATCACTAAATTAATTACTTTTAGCCAAAATCAAAATCAATCAAATACATGGCTAAAATGATTAATTTGCAAGGAATGAAATAAAATCCTAAATCAATTGCTCACTTGTAAAAACCCATTCCCCTAGCCTAATTAATTTAGTTAAATTGGCTATAGTCCTCTTAATTATTAAAAAGCAATTAAAATCTTAAATAATTGATATTCCTATTTTTGAATGAATTAAATAAAGTTTTATTCATTTCATTAATATTCCTCTAAACCCCAACCTAACCCACTTCAACCACTTTGACTCAGGGTTTGAACCTATCCCAACCCATTCACCCTTGCTAAATCTAATTCTAATCCTAATTCTATCCTAACCCACCTCCCAATGTTGTCACATTCCACTAAGGAGTGATTAAGAAATCAACCCACTTGAGAAAGTCAACTTTCTCAAGCTTGACTTCCTCTAAGGACCAACTTGCCAAGTTTGGCCTTACATCCCTCCCCATGCCTCATAAATGGTTTCATTAATGAAGATTATTTTATGTCCATCCCTCATTAATGCCTTTGGCATTTATTTCTCTTACACCTCATTAATGAGTTTTTCAATTTCATTAATGCACCTTGTCCCCTCTCTTTCTCTCCTCATTCTTCTATAAATAGAAGGGATTTTTGAGCACAAATAAGCCCATAATTTAGATTGAAAATGCATTTTTATGATGTTAGCATTTAGATATTTTCATTTTACTTCATAGTTTCATTATCATGCATGGTTATAATGTTCATTTTTAGAGATAATATGCATGCTTAATGATTAAATAGTTTGTTTTAACTCAAATCTTTCATGCTAAGTCATATATGTCACTGAT
>MU228014.1:2881240-2915502 GCA_018584345.1 Thuja plicata
TCATAGTTTCATTATCATGCATGGTTATAATGTTCATTTTTAGAGATAATATGCATGCTTAATGATTAAATAGTTTGTTTTAACTCAAATCTTTCATGCTAAGTCATATATGTCACTGATAGTAGCAGAATCTAAGGGTTGTTATGTTTCTTATCATAATCTTCTTAGTTAGAAAGAAATAGGTAAATTTTAGTGCTTTACATGCTCATCTAACCATGTTTTCCACTAATGCAATGATCTATTGAAGTGTCGTGTCACAGGTAACATGTGCACTATTTCACACACACATTTTTTTGCACCCACCATGGGGCTCAATTCTAGATTTGGCCTCATTTAAACCCTATTTTTCACTAATCTATCCTCCCAATTTTTAGGTCCAGAGTCATTTCTGGTCATTCTAGCTCACATCCAGGATACTCCATCGCACCGCAGAAATCTAGGCTCGCATCCGGGATTTCCCAGGTCATTTTTAGTTTAGGATCGCATCCAGGGAATATACTTTCACATCTGGTAACACAAGGTCGTATCTAATTTTTTGTGTCGTATACTTCATTTCTAGGATCGCATTTGGTAGAGATTTTTGTGCACTTAATTTTCTAACCTCTAATGCTTAACCAGTTGTGTTTTTGGCATTTCGACATCCTAACTAGTGATTATAGGTCTCAGATAAAGAGTTGGAAGATGATAATACTAACATGTGTGGTTGCAGGGTTTTCAACTAATTTCACATACTAACCCCTTTTTCAAAAGTTTTCACACTTAAATACCATTTTCTCAAACATGTCTAAAAACAACTAGATTACTATGCTCTTTTCCTTTTAAAGGAAAATCAGACATTGTTTTAAACACTTGTTAAAGAATCTAGGGGGTAAATGAACAAGCAAACTCACATCATTTAATTCATTTGGAATCAGAAATTAAACAACTCAAAGCACTTAACATTGTGGATTAATTAAACAAGTAAAGCTTCATTATCTAATTTGAGATAGTAACTAAACAAGCAAATCATTTAAATATTGCGTCAATTGAACAACACAAATTTAATTTCAAGCATTCTGTTTTCCCTAAAATAGGAACATCTTAAATCAAGCACAACATTGCTTGAGGGAATGAACTATTTGATTGACTTTGTTTTGGGAGAAAATGGCATGGATTAGGAGAGTATGCTCTTCTTCTTTGGAGGAATTAGATATCTAGATGTCCTATGCTCGCCAATCCTTTGTAAACTTATTTAATAGTAGACGGCCTTCCAGTTGAGGAAAAAATCTCCCAGGAATGACCCAAGTGAGGACAGGTCGCCAATCCTTCCAACTCACTATAAATAGTTGCTTCTTCATAGGCTAAAGCCTTGGAAGACAGAATCGGTTTTGTTCTTGGAATTTTGATATCATTCCTTGAACATGCTTGGGTATGTGTAGAGGGAGCCACTTGAATCTGACTTGCGAGACTACACATATTTGAGTACTCATAGGGATATATGCCTCAATTTTGACTTGTGTAATTCTATGGGAGACGATTTTGAACAGATTTCCCAATCATAAACAACACTTAAACTGAAAGAATTCCTGATTCACCCCCGAAAGGGTGATAATCCTTGTGCAAGGAAAAAAGTAATTACCCCAAGATAATCGCCATATCATGCCCTCACATGCATTTAGAGTTGGCTAATACAACATCATGACTGGAGCCATTGCGTGCTTGGTGATGGTTGTATTCTAATTAGCATTTGAGTGTGTACCTAAGTCAACAAGCAAGAATTTTTGTCCTCCACCTAGAAAATAGGGCATAAAGATGTGTTTGTTCACCCTTTAATAATACAACGATGCTTGACGTAACTAAAAGATCATTAAAAAGATAACATCTTTAAACAAGCAACAAATTTAAATCCTGGGTCTACGTGTATGTTTTTCACCCACTGATAGGTCTCAAAACTCAATCTGCAAACAAACAAATTTCACGCACTTCCAAGATGAATTTTTCAAAATTGACCAAATTTGACAGAGACATCAGAAAATCACATCCCAAATTTCTTGGCTCGTATTTGTTATCCTGGTTCGCATCTAGTATTATGTCTCACATATGGTCAACACATCATCACATATAGGGTTTAAGCTTGCATCTAGGGTCATCAGTAGCTTGCATCCTGTATTTCTAGGCTCGCATCTAGGAGCTCACATCTAGGACAGTGGGCACTTGCAGAATAGTTTCTCAGGAAAACTTAGTTGATTTGGGTACCCTTTGGCTCTTTAGTTTGTCCCTGTTGTCTTTTCTAGTCTCCGTGTTGGTGTGCCAAAACACTTTTCAGATGTCTACCTTGCATGTACGGTAAGTTTTTTTCTATCCATCTTAATACGTGTGGTCTATCCACTTCTTACAACAACTTGGTTCCCAGCTCACTATCTGGGCATTCTAACCCTCTAACACTGGACTCATTTACTTCCATCAAGATACAAATGATACTTCCACCTAGACACACTCACTTGAACGATTTGGGATACTACCTGACTCTCAGGAAACTTTGCCAAATTTGAGGTACAACCACATGGTTAACACAAGACGTAATAAGTACATGTCTAAAGGATCAAAAATACCTCCTAAATCACCACACTCTCAAGGGGAAACATCTTGCATTTCCCTACTCGATCTAGACTCTCTAAAAATGGACAGGTCCACTTGTGGGTGGAGTGAGGCTTTTGACGAGTATGACAATAGAAAAAACCAAAAGCATGAAGATATCAATGAAGAAGAAGAACCCACATTTGAACGTTCTCTATTTGAATTAGGTAGTGAGGAAGAAATCACTGAAGAAGAATATGATAAACTCAAATAGAGAAAGAGATTCCACAAGATACTGGAAAAGATGATTGACGAGGATAAAGAGAAATACTTTCTCCATTTAGCATCCACTAGCATAAAATTACCCAAAGATTATGATGTAGAACAAATAAAATAAAAGGAGGTACCAACTCCTATTTATATTCTCACCAAATATCTTACCTTAATGCAAATGGAAATTGTGACTCTAAAGAAAGAAAAGGCTAAACCCAAAATAAAGTACTTTGTGGACTTCATTTGTCCATTTCCTTTCGACAAGAGTATCACTATGGTTCCATTCCCTCCCAACGTGGCACGACCAAAATATGAAAAGTATATGGGAGAGACCGATCCACATGACCATGTTAGAGAATTTTGTGCTCTTAGCATAGAGTACATGCATGAACCTACTTACCTCATGCAACTTTTTCCTGGAAGTCTAGGAGGCAACGCCATGGAATGGTTCTCAAAACTTACACCCAAGGTCAAAAATTTTGAGGAGTTAATACAATAGTTTATCCAACATTACTCCTATAATCTCCAGCATGATGTCACAATGATGGATCTATGCAACACTAAATAGAAGACTGGTGAATCCTTTACCCACTTTCTACAAAGGTGGAGGAAAATATTTGCATGGTATTAAAGATCCATTCCCAAATTTGAGAAGATGGAAATATTTGTCAATAACTTATTACTTGAGTTGAACTACGTGTTGCAAATGCAAGATTCCCCTAGCTTTGATAGGATGATCATGAACACCCTCTGTATCAAAGAATTTATGGTCAAAAAGGGAGAGATCACTCTTCATTAAGGTGAAAACAAATCTAACAACTCCAACTCCAAGCCTAAATGGTCTTGTCAATGATGACGTAGTAGACACATCCAATGTTGGTCCTAAACCTAAGGTGTTCAATCTAACTAACAACATGCAAGCAAGCAAAGATGCCAAGGTAACAACCCCCATACCCAAAGCAAACAATGATAATAACAATGGTCAGCCATGGACTTCAAAACCTCAAAGAACATTCACTCCTTTGGGAGAACCTCTCAAGACTGTCTTGAAGACACTATTAGACAACAAAGTTCTCACAATCCTAGATTCCAAACCATGGGAACCAATGGTCAAACCAAGGTGGTGGGATGATAATTCTTACTGTGTCTTTCACAAAAATAAAAGACACAAGACTAACAATTGCCTTAAGCTTAAACATGTTATTCAAGACCTCATTGGAGGAAAGATCAAAGTAGAGGGACACACTGCTAATGAAGATCATACAAAATTTAATAAACCATTCCCTAACTATAAGAAAGGGGAAGCATCTAAAGGAAAAGGTAATGAAGTAAACTACACTTACTCCAATAATGATAATGTGATCAATATGCTAGACGTTAAAACTTAATCAATTAATGTGGTCACAATCAAAGGTGTTTATTTCCAATTGAATGCGGTGACTTGGAGCCAAGCATAGGTCACTATAAAGGGACCCAATTCTTCCCCAAAAATAGCATCAACGTCCAAGGTCCCTATTGTTACTATTCCTAAACTAGCAGTGAAACACACAGTTACTATTCCTGCAGAAAAGTATGACTTAGTGGACCAATTGCAACGAACCTCTGCGAAAATTTCCATTTTTGAGTTGCTTAAAATATCCACAGTGCATAGGGAAATCCTGGAACAAGCCCTACATGCCGCAAATGCATGTAAGGACCTTGATATAGACAAATTCTAAGTGATGGTCAATCACATCTCAGTGCCAAATTATCTTTCCTTTTCTAAAGAGGATGATAAATCATTGACACATCCACATAATCAACCCCCCTATTGAAGTCCTCATTCATAAATCTCATATATTTTTACACTTAATCTAATCAAGAAACTCGGTCTCTCAGAATAGACCATTGACTCTAGAAGAAAAATAACTATCAAAGCTTATGATGAGGAAGAGAGATCCTCTAAAGGTCTTATTGTTCTACCCATCAGAGTCAGACCAATTGAAAGGAATGTTGTATGTCAAGTTCTGAATCTACCCCTAGCTTACAACACCCTTTTAGGGTGACCTTGGATCCATGAAATGCAAGTTGCGCCCTCTACTTACCACCAGTGTATCAAGTTCCCACATAATGGGGTAGAAGTAACAATTCCTACGGATGCTAATTATACTTGCAACAATATCAAAGTAGGTAGTATGATTCCACATATCAAAGAAGCTATGGATGAGATTTTTCCTAAGACTATGAAAGACATGGTGATGAAAAGTTTTGGGAAGAATTTAAAACTTGAAGAAACAGGTATGGGAGAATACAAGTTGGACCTGACTCCGACACTGACAGAACTTCTAGTGTCACCAAGATCCTATGGAAAACCCTCCTCGACATTCACACCTACCACATCCAAGGATCCAAAAATCCACAAAGAAATTGGCATGGTAAAGGCATCCACATCTTCTTTAGATAACATAGAAGAACAGGCAGTCTTGGACTGGCTTTACAAAGGAGAACCAACGGAGGCTGAGGTAAAACATGTAGAAATATCTCCAGAATAGTATGGTAAAGGGTATGACCTCCTTAAGAAAATGGGATACAAAGGAAAAGGACCTCTAAGAGACACTGGAAGAGGACTTATTGAACCAGTACACATGGAATTCAAGAATACCAGAGACAAAATAGGACTAGGTTTTAATACCCAATCTGACAAACATGCTCCAAATGCTAGTCCAATCTCTGACAAAGGGAGTGATGAAATAGAAGAGATAGAAATAGATCCATGGTCCTATGAAAGATTATTACATGTTGGCATAGAGGATCCCAACTATCAAGGAGAGTGCTATGTACCAAGCTTTGAGGTACCACAAGACATTCACATACCTTTGTTACCACAACCTCCTAGTCAAGAGGTAGGAGACATAATAGAAGATGATCTAGAGATACCATTGATAACAATGGCTACAAAGAGCACACCCTGACAACAAGATTGACATCCTAACTGGGGGTAGTTAGTCACAATCATGCATGTCCTTGATTTACCACACTTTGATCCACAAGTGGCTAACTGACTACACCAGATAACTATTGCAAAATTCTTAAACAAGTCGGATGACAAAGTAAAAAACTCTCATGATTATAAATGGGATGAGCTCTCTGTCACCACAGAGGAAATTGAGATAGATGTGGTTCACATGTTTGTAGCTCCATCAACACCCAATGAACATTCTAACACTACTCCCAAAAATAGTGATATTCCTGAAGTAGAGGAAGAGTTTCTTCCCCCAATCATTGATCGAGAGACTGGTGTTCTCATAGTCTAGAAGAACTTCAGAGGTGACAAGAAAGAAGCCTCCTTTTATGAAGAGATGATTATGGAAGTTCTATTGATGGCTCACTAGAGTTTGGTTCGCATATAACTAACAATGACCCTTTTAATGATGATCTAACTCTTATTGATCTAAACATTGAAGAACTTAACTTAACAGGACATGTCATGTTAGTTAATAGTCTTGACACTAACATGATTTTATCCTTCCCAGAGTCTGACTCCTTATCTTTGATAAACCTAGACCTAATTGATTGGACTAGTATGGATCCTACTCCTATCCTCACCTTTCCCAATGAGTACACCTTGGCTTGCTATCTAAACACTTGAGAACCCTACCCTTCTTCCACCAATGCAAGGATCATGAACATGTCACAGGAGGATATCAAGTTTCTCAGTCAAAAATTGAAAAATAAAAAGAAAAAGAGAATTGATAGTGAAAACCACATTGTGGTAGTATCAGATCCTAAAATAGTAAAAATAAAAGATGTATCTAATGGTGAAAACCTCTTAGAGGCACCAAAGGATGAGATTCTTGATATCCTCCCCAAGCACTTTTGAGAAAGGTCTTCAGTTCTAATAGAACCAACACAACCAGTTAATATAGGCATAATTGAAGAACCTCAAATAGTCCACCTAGCACAATCTTTGTCACAAGAGGAAAAGACACAGTTCACTGAGTTCCTAAAAGAGAAGAAGATCAACTTTGCATGGTCTTATACAGATATGCCTGGACTAGATCCTGAATTAATAATGCACCACTTATCTATATCTCCCAGGATCAAACCTGTGAAATAGAAACTTAGAAAGATGCATCCTCATGTTGCATTACTAGTAAAGGTGGAGCTAGAGAAATTGTTGGAAGCTGGATTCATCAGAGTCATTTCTTACATAGGGTGGATCTCCAATGTGGTCCTAGTGTCTAAATCTGATAAATCTATCAGGATCTATATAGACTTCAGAGACTTAAACAAGGCATGTCCTAAGGATGACTTCCCCCTGCCTAATATTGATATGATCATAGACCTCACAATAGGTTACCAAATGTATTCATTAATGGATGGTTTCTCAGGCTATAATCAGATAAAAATTTCCCTTGAGGTTCAAGAGAAGATTGCATTTACATGCGCATGGGGGAAATTTTGCTAGAACATCATGCCATTTGGGTTAAAGAATGCCGATGCTACATATCAGAGAGAAATGACTACTATATTCGATGATATGATGCATAAAAACATGGAATATTGCGTGGATGACACCTTAGCCAAATCAAAAGAAAGGAGTACTCATATTGCTAACTTATGGAGCAATTTCAACTTAGGCTCAATCCAAAGAAATGTGCCTTTAGGGTCCAATCAAGAAAGCTCTTAGGGTTTATTGTCTCAACGAAGGGAATTGAGGTAGATCCTGCAAAGGTCAAAGCTATTCTAGAGATGACTCCTCCCCGCAACATCAGTCAAATGAGAACATTACAAGGGAGACTTCAATCATTCAGGAGGTTCATGTCACAACTTGCTGACAGAGCTCAACCCTTTACCAAATTACTACATAAAGGGGTCACCTTCAAATGGGATGAACACTGTGAAGCCAACTTCAGAGAATTAAAAGAGTGCCTAGCTACTGCTCCTATTCTTATGGCACCCATTCATGGGAAGCCATTACTCTTGTATATTTTAGCTACCACTACATCACTAGGAGTGTTGCTCGCACAAGAGGATGAAACTAAGAAAGAAAGAGCTATCTACTACATCAGTAGAACACTAGTCTCCTATGAGCTCAATTACAACATTATTGAGAAATCATGCTTAGCATTCATCTTTGCATTACAAAAATTGAGACACTTCATGCTCTCACATAGAGTAAGGCTCATTGCTAAGATTGATCCTTTGAAGTACCTCCTAAACAAAATAGAAATAAAAAGGCATCTGGAAAAATGGGTCCTCATTCTAAGTGAATTCGACATTGATTATGTAGACAAGAGGGCTATTAAAGGACAAGTCCTCGCAAATCAACTAGCTGATTCACCACTTCAAGATGATGAACCCTTAACAATTGAATTCTTTGATGATACCACTATGCATCTAACTGAGTACCCATAGAAGATTTACTTTGACGGTTCTTTCATGCAACAAGGCTCTGGAGTAGGGGTTCTATTCATAACTCCTCAAGGCTACAAGATACCCAAGTCTTACAAGTTGATGTTTCCATGCATGAACAACATTTCTGAATATAAAGCATTGGTAAAAGGTCTTAAGCTTTCCATGGAATGGAATATTGTAGAGTTACACATGTATGGTGACTCCCAGCTCATTATCAATCAATTCAATGGAGATTATTAGATGAAAGATGAGAAGTTGACACCCTACAAGCAATTGGTTGATGACTTCAAGAAGTACTTTATCTTCATCACATTCTAGCAGATACCCAGAATAGAGAACAAAGCTATAGATGCTATGGCTACATTGGTGTCCATATTACAACTGGAGGAACATTGATTCCGCTATGACTTCTTAGTGGAAGAAATATCTTATCCTACCTTTTATACCCCTGAATACCAAGTAATACGTGCTTTGAATACCCTAGACCAATCTCGGTATGCTAATATCATTGCTTACCTAACTGACCAAACCATTCCCAATGATCTATCAAGAAATGATAAAAGAGCCTTGATTAGGAAAGCATCACGTTATGTCCTCATAACTAATAAATTATATTGATGAGGTCTCGATGGTATGCTTCTTAGATGTTTAGAACTCAAAGAGTTAGTTTGTGCATTAAAGAAGTCCACAAAGGTGTATGTGGATCACATTCAAATGGCTTTTCACTAGTAAAGAAACTGCTTAGAGTAGGCTATTACTAGCCTACCATGGAAAAAGATGCTATTCAGTTTTCCAAAACATGTCATAAATGCTAGACACATGGAAATATCATCCATGCTCCTTCCAGAGAACTTATACCTTTCATTATACATTGGTCATTTCAGCAATGGGCCTTTGACTTTGTTGGACAAATATATCCCATTTCTTCAAATGGACACAAGCTCATCATTGTGGCCACTAAATATTTCACAAAGTGGGTCGAGGTCATGCCGCTAATCAAAGCCACTAGAAAATAGGTGGCTATGTTCATTCTAAACTACATTATCTGTAGATATGGGATACCCTCATCAATTGTAACAGACAATGAGGGCCAATTTAAAACTTCAAGACATTGATGACCTTTGCGAACAGTTCCACATTTCTAAACATTTCTCCTCAATCTATTACCCTCAAGGTAATGGACAGGCTGAGGCATCTAATAAGAATATTCTCAAAATACTACATAGAACTATGAGTAAGTCTGGCAGAGACTTGCATTTACAACTGAATCTGGCACTATGGGCCTACAGAACAAGCATCAAAAAACCAATAGGATCCACGCCATTTTCCCTAGTCTATGGCACTAAAGCAGTACTACCTATTGAGGTTGAAATCCCATCTTTACAGATATCTTTACAAGGTCTGGTTACTGATGAGCAATACCACATTGATCGAGTGAATTCTTTAGACCTACTTGATGAGTGCAGACAATAGGCATTCGATCATCTGAAGGTGTACCAAGCACGCATGTCCAAGGGGTACAATAGAAAGGTAAAACCATGCCAATTTCAAGTGGGGGATCTCATTCTAAAGGAGAATCCTAAGAACCAGCCCAACATAGAACATAAGGGAAAATTTGAACCTAACTGGCTGGGACCTTATGTTATCACTACTACTTTTGGGACTGGAGCTTATCAACTAGCTACACCTAAGGGATACATTCTTATAGATCCTATCAATACTCTACATTTGAAGTGATTCAACACTTAATATTCGGCTAGCAGAGAATGTGCAGTGAAAACTCAGAAAATACCAAAAACATTCAGAAAATTGATCCTAAAGAAATCCAAAAATAGTGGAAAAAGTTCTAGAAAGAAAGGTATCCTTGGTGAAAAGCTGGCAAAAAGGCGCCTGGATACCACAAAAACATTCAAAAAAGAAAAAATAGCAAAAAAATATTGAAAAAGAGAAAAGTGCCTTGATGACAACCTGGTAAAATAGGCATCTGGGTAGAAAAAAGAATAAAAGGTCTTGTCGAGTGGTGAAAACCTGGCAATCAGGCATCACTTGTATTCTATGCTCCATCTATCAATGCATTTTTGATACTAAGCCTTCATGATTACACTTGTGCTAAGAGTTGACTTCATTTCCTTACAAAAATCTTATCCTTGCTTGGGATTTGTCTATGTTTCTGTCTTAAGATTAGGTCATTTTTTGCACTAGGGGTATCTTTTCCAGTATGATAGGTCATGTCTGCTAGGTCATCATAGGAGGGTTTGTCTTGTGACACAATGATACTTGATGTTTTCACTAAAATGTTACTCTCACGAAACAAGGTTGGCACAACAATTGCACTAACATGAACGGTGTTCCTACGACCTACATTGGATTGCAAAAAGGAAGAAGGTTATACATAGACATGGAACACATATTTGCTTGAATTCCTACTTTTTGATTGTTCAATCTTTACTATGCTTGAAAAATGAATCAATGGTATTTATCAATACTACCTAAACACCATTTGATTTGGGTTTGATTATGACTCTTTTATGAACCCATGATATTTTCACTAGGGGCATCTAAGCAGTTATGGATTTTATTTGATTAATTCACAACTGATAATTGTTATGTCTTTTAAGTTACTCCATGATGTCTATGCAAAGACAAAGAGTCACAAGGATGGGGGCATAACATTTTCTTGGTTTTCTGCGTATGGTGATTGTTCCAAATGATCCTATAAATTTCACCTAACTTGGATGTTTATGGTAAGAGTTTCCACTCTGAGTGGATAGCCGCATATATCTCGATCTTGGTTATATGTAAACTACGGTGAGTTTGAAACAATTTCCTTGTTTGTTTTCTAACTCAGATTCTCGCTAAGGTATACAAAGCATAATGTACCCAAGGATATGAATTTTCAAGGTCATTACGGGTCCAATAACTTGCCTTACACTGATTCTGATATAATAAAAGGAAGGTGACTATTTTGATGCTTAAGTCTATTTCTAACATTTTACTAAAACATAGTATTCATACTTTCATAATTTCAGTGGGTATAAGTGATGGTTGTACTATTAAGTGGTATTTGTTTCAAACATCACCCAATGATGATAAACATGTCCAATATCTGCCAATCAGTGACAAGTCCTAAGAGTCTGCATATAACTGCATTTAGAGATTGCTGATGCATTTATGAAAGAAGCAAAAACATAAGGCATTTGAGCTCAACAATGATTTCTATTTTTCTTCTTCTAAATTCAAGTTCATTACATAATCAATGAATCCTAAAATCTTTGATCTATCGGGAATGAAATTGAACTCACCTTTTAGCCATAATTAACTTGGTTCCCATGTGTTTACTCTTAAACACACCCCCATTTATTCACTTCTTCTAATCTATGTTGACCTATCCATTCCATGCAAGTGATACATCATTTCAACAAAGGTATTTCATTTCTTTCCTTCGATTTTGTTCCCGAGGGGGCATGATCACACTATCATCAATCAAATGTTTTCTCAAAACAACATCAAAAATGACTTCATTATCAAACAACTAGGGGCATGATAGTTTTCTTGACTAAGTCAGGACTGTTGGATAGAAATATTTGGTTCTCATAAGCTAAATATATTGTGTTTCCTCATTTTAAAAGATTCTTATTAAGCTCCTGGCAGCTTCTTACTGACTTTTGGATGACAACCAATTTTGGAACCAGTATTATCAATCTTTGGACGACAACCAAGTTCAGGATTGGTATCTTTAAAATATTTTTTTGACCTTTGGATGACAACCAAGTTCAAAGTCAATTCTATCAGTTTAGTTTGATCAAGTGTGAGACTGATCTCATCAGGGATTTTCGTTCGATCATGAGCGAAATTCTCAATCTTTCTGAAGTCAAAATCAAAAACTTTCTTTGAATCAATATGCTGCTTGTACATCAATTTATAGAGGGGTAAATGTAACGACCTGGATTTGGTCTGCTCTAACTATAGACCCTATTTTCCCTAAGTGTGATCGTACCCCCAATTATGTTCAAATGACCCTGCTACTGCTTGGCATAATTCTTTTTAAATTAATTTAATCTCCTAAAGTGATCAAATTACTAAATTAATTCCTTTTAGCCAAAATCAAAATCAATCAAATATATGGCTAAAATTATTAATTTGCAAGTAATTAAATAAAATCCTAAATCAATTGCTCACTTGCAAAAACCCATTCCCCTAGCCTAATTAATTTAGTTAAATTGGCTATAGTCTTCTTAATTATTAAAAAGCAATTAAAAGCTTAAATAATTGATATTCCTATTTTTGAATGAATTAAATAAATTTTTATTCATTTCATTAATATTCCTCTAAACCCCAACCTAACCCACTTCAACCACTTTGACTCTGGGTTTGAACCTATCCCAACCCATTCAAACTTGCTAAATTTAATTCTAATCCTAATTCTATCCTAACCCACCTCCTAATATTGTCACATTCCATTAAGGAGTGATAAAGAACTCAACCGACTTGAGAAAGTCAACTTTCTCAAGCTTGACTTCCTCTAAGGACCAACTTTCCATGTTTGGCCTTACATCCCTCCCCATGCCTCATAAATGGTTTCATTAATGAAGATTCTTTTATGCCCATCCCTCATTAATGCCTTTTGGCATTTATTTCTCTTACACCTCATTAATGAGTTTTTCAACTCCATTAATGCACCTTGTCCCCCCTCTTTCTCCTCATTCTTCTATAAATAGAAGGGGTTTTTGAGCACAAATAAGCCCATAATGTAGATTGAAAATGCATTATTATGCTGTTAGGATTTAGATAGTTTCATTATCATGCATGGTTATAATGTTCATTTTTAGAGATAATATGCATGCTTAATGATTAAATAGTTTGTTTTAACTCAAATCTTTCATGCTAAGTCATATATGTCACTGATAGTAGCATAATCTGAGGGCTGTTATGTTGCTTATCATACTCTTCTTAGTTAGAAAGAAATAGGTCAATTTCAGTGCTTTATATGCTCATATAACCATGTTTTCCACTAATGAAATGATCTATTGAAGTTTCGTGTCGTAGGTAACAGGTGCACTATTTCACACACACAATAGTCTGTGTCTACTTCTTTGAAGCTATTTCTATGAAATCTTCTCTTTCCTCCATTAGTTTCATCTCAGACCTCTCTGTGAAACATTTTTTGCAAACCTATCTAGGAAGTTGTACTTGTTATAATTCAGGGATTTCATGTTAACTCTTGGTCACTATATTGTGATTCATGTTACCTTCGGTGCATCACCTAGCAGGTTAAGTTTGCTTTTTTAGTCATTTCCCTTCAGTTTTCCTTCTATCCCTTTCCCTTCCAAGTTTATTTTTCATGTTAAAAGAGAAAATAAGGTGATTATCCAAGAGGAACTTGCCTAGAACCTGGAGGCTCCACTTCAGTTAGAAAAGGTCCCACAACCTAGAAGTGATTCCCATGTTATACTAGATTATCAAGACTACAAGAGCTTGAATAGGGTGCAAAATAGGAACACTTAGTCATTTTTTCATAAGTGTTTGCATCAATGCAAAAGGGAGAGATTATTGGAAAGTGATTTTTTTGGTATGTTATGAGACACTTAATGGTTGTCATTTATGGCAAAACATCTGATAGTATGATCATGATAAGTATAGTTTCGATGATTCAGTTCTGAAATTGACTGAGTACAGAAATAGTTTTATAGAGTATAACAGTATTGTTTTAGATAGTGAAGATTGAGTATGATGTTTGATGGATCAAGAACTTAGAAGAAGATACTATGAAGTATTTATGACCTACACCTAAGATCTATTTGGTTTTGGTGATGATAACAAAGAGTTAGAGATATTTGAAGACATGCGTAGGTAGCAGAACATTGAAACAAAGTAGTTGAACAGTTGCGAAGGTTAAGGGAGTATGACGTGGACTCCTAGCATGCTAAGTTGGATTATTATTATGGATAAACTATATTTTGGTTATGTAAGAGCGCCGAATTTATATTTAGTATTTGCATTATTAATTCTATTTTGTAATAGAGAGCCAACTGGATATGTATGCGAATGAGATATCTGATGACAAGTGAGTTGATAGAGATTATTGAGAGATACAACTGGAACTATCTAAGCATTGGAAATGCTTGTTTTTGTTCATTTCTAAGAATACTTTTTAAAGTATTTATTGTAAAAGCTATAAGCTCAGTGTACCCCTAACAGGGTGTTGTATACCTTTAACAGGGTTGTTATTCATTAAACAAGGAAATGTACTATGTAATAGTCAGCTCCTGATAGGGCTAGGTCTCCTAACAGGGAAATTATAATTTAGTGCATGCTTGTGGGCACCATCCCCACCGGAGTTTTCCCTTGGCCAGGTTTTCCTCGACAATAAATTATGGCGTAATGAGTTATGTGTTATTTTCTTATGTTATTTTAATTTTAGAAATCATATGGTTTATGTGAAATTGGTTTAAGTTTAATTTAAAGTGTTGTAATATTGATTCACCCTCCTCCCCTTAGTATTACCTAATCCTAATATATGGTACAACTGATACATCATGATATGCAAGATAATACTAGTTCCATTACACATATCGCAGGGATAACAATAATGGATCAAGTACATATACATCTCCTGAATTGATATCACTAATACATAATTTGAAATACAAGATATACATCTCATGAGGACAATAAGTGAGTCTCCAAGAAAGGAACAAGAAGATAGAAGAAACATCAAGGATCATCCTAGCATAAAGTCATGAATGTCGAATCTCAATGGTAATAAGAATCACTACCACCCAACCTCGTGGAACCAAAGGTCCACTCCCACTGTGCTGGAGATAACATTAGGCCCACACATACAAAAAAAAACTAGACAAGCAAGACTAATACAAAGGTACACTGGATAAAATGGTAATAAAAGGATTACAAGGTTTTAACTATAAATGATCACGAGACAAAAAAAGTGTACCAGATGCAATATAGGAACCTAGAACACATTTAAGGAAGTGTCATCACATATGTCTAACCCTAGGACCTTGTCTTGGTAACCTCTCTGGACCCTGACACCCAAGTGACCATATGCGGCATCAGTAATCCTTTTGTACAGACAAGGAAACCAACTATTCTCTAGACCTCAATCAAGTATCTTCCTCCACTCCCATCCTTAGCCTGTACTAGCACTCAAGGCATGGGAAAGGCACATAATTATCTTATTAATGTTTAATAATAGACAAGTCCAAATCCAAACCTAAGCCATTTATTTTCCTTAAATAGTGGACAAGTATTCAATTACTTCCTATCCAAATTTGTCAAGGTGACGTGAATTGTGAGATTTTCTCTTGGGTTTGATTTTTGCATTTTTTTTTGTTTTAGTTAGCTTTCTCCTTCATGATTGCTTGCCATGTAGTTTGATGTGGTTTTTGTGTTAAAATACATAAAAGATTTAATTAAGATTAATTAAATGATTATTTAATTGAATCTTATTAATTAATGAAATATTAAATATGAGGGTAATTAATGAAAATTAATTAAATACTTATGTTTATTTAAAAGACTTAATTAAAAATTCTAACTATGAAAGTTGGAGATTTAATTAAATATTAAATCCAAATTGGTATTTAAATGCATAAATATTAATTTAAAATTATTTATCAAGTTGCATAAAAAAAATGCTATAATTATTAAATTATTCATAGTTAGAGATTTAATTAAATATTAAATCCAAATTGGTATTTAAATGCATAAATATTAATTAAAAATTATTTATCAAGTTGCATATTATTAATACGCTTATAAAATATTAAATTAATAATTAAAATATTAAATGCAATTTATAAATAAGATGGAGTTATTTGCATGAGTGAGAATTATTAATTTCAATAATTCTTTTTATTCAATTTTTAAGTGGAGTTATCCTTTTTAGGTTTTCCATGTTTTGGAAACCCTAGTTCATCATTTTTGTATACACAAGGTTTTGGAGAGTTATCTGGACTGTTGAAAGAATGTTTTTAAAGAAGAATATTTTGGATTTTCAAATTGGTCGTTGTTGTTGTGAGATCAACTTGTGAATATTAGGTAGGATTTGAAACTCTTGCAAAATCCTTCTTTCCAAAAGATTTTCTACTTCGTGATTATTAGATTGTGTATGAGATTTTGAATATTGTTTATTTAGATTGGTTATTTCAATATCTTGTGTGGAAATTCTTGAAAACTCAGATCTAGTAAACCTTTGTATTCAGATATGAGGAACTATGTTCAAATTGAGTCTGTTAGACCCTAGGTATGGGTATCAAATACCCAGTGGGCCCTATTTGGTTTGACATGGCTTTTCCAAGCCTAGCACCATGATTGGGTGCCTTGTATTTATTCCCTTTTAAAAATTAAATAACACACTCTCTTTTTATTAATGCCATGTAATAGAGAGACAAAAAGCTTTTTAAGTTTTGTTTAAAATTTACTATCTGGCGTAGGTCCCTATAATGGTGCATGCCCCTTTAATAGCGCCTAGAATATGTGAATCTCCATTCTCCCCTTGGTTATTAGAATATGGTAGTTAACTAAATAATATGAGACCTAGCATCAATTTTGGGAAACAATGTAGTCTTTTTTTCAGTTCTTTAAAAAAAAATTATTACTTTTCCCATCCCTATTTTGGTGCCACCTTTTGAGGAGATTTGTCCTTTTATTAGTTCATGCATGTAGGAAACTATAGCGGAGGGATTTACCATTAACTTGTGATTAAAGTAAGCTTCAATAACCAATTAGAATCAATATTTTTTTAATATTGGTTTTCCATGCTATTTTTACAAGTGAAGATGCATATTTTTAACACATATATTAATCGATAGTTTTTTCCCACTCTGTTATTGGTTCGCATTTATGGCTGTGGGATGTCAGGAGAGGATTTCATGTTCTCTATTCAAGAGAACGCACATCCCCTTAGACATTGCTCTATTTGCACTTGCAAGTTCGATAAAGCAGAGGTCTTGGAATTACCATTTTTGTAGGAGCATGGACTTAAAAATTAGTAGTTGGAAGACTATGTCAATAACACATGTCATGCATGTCATGTAGTGGTGTAGAAACAAGATTTTTCATGTACCATATCAACAGTCCACAAGACTAGAGAGCTTCAATTCCCAACTTAGTTTTCACAACCTCCTTGGGCGCCATTCACTGTCTATCTATGGAAGAAACACTGGACATTTATATTAGTAGTATTTTTCTGCACCATCTATTTGCATCTTGGGACAAAAATGTATGCAAAATATCTGTTTATATATGAATACAAGACCCTTCATGAATAATCTATACCATTAGTTTTCAGTTATTGGGCTTGATATTAAATTACATGGCTTAAAAATGAATTTTAATGTTTATGATTGCATTTGCTACAGATATGATCAAGATGACTTGTTAACTATTATGGGAGCTTTATATGGTACAAATTTTCTTCTTGGCATAACTAATTCCATTGTAGTGCAACCCTTCATAGCTGTAGAATTTACTATGTTTTATAGGGAGAAAGCGGCTTGAATGTACTCTCCTTTACCCTAAGCTTGAATGTACTAGTGTGTTATATTTAAAATGGAAATAAATATCCTGTTTGGTTTAGCCTATGACATCACCTAGAGGCAACTAATAATGATAAAACTAAAAGCATATTCAATCCAACAAATTTTTAATATATGAAATCTTAGTCAGGTCAATAACTACAATGAAACATAAGTTGCATCACTTTGTGTGTTTCAAAATAAAGAGTTGAGAACTGTGATGCCCTTTTTATGTCGAGAACAGGGTAAGCTTTCAATCATTTTTCATTTTCACTAGTGCGCGTGGATTAGTTTGATGTGGATGTTAATGTTTTTTAGCTGTTATGACAACCTTAGCTTGGAGGATTGTTTGCAATGTCCAAATATCTGAGAGAATTGGGATTTTTTTATTTTAATTTTTCGTTTAGCTGTTGTTAGGATTTGAAGTTTAAACCAGTGTACTATGATTGATATGCTCTGGTTCTAGTGTTGATTCTATTTTTTCTACAATGCACACTTGTTATGGTTGGTTTCCTCCTTTTCATGGATGTCCATGCCCCCATCACAAGCACAAACTAAAATGCCATCTCAAAATCAAACACAGGCAACACGGGCCTCCCAAAATCAAGCACAGACACCTTGAGCATCAAGATTAAATAGAAACATCATATGCACAGGCATGGAGGAAAGAAGGAAAATAATAAGTTTAACCATTTCTATCCTATGAATTCTAAAGCACTCCTTGGCTATAGATTCCATCATCAAGGGCCTCAACATCATGATGGTCCTCCTCATCCTACTAGTCATTATCCTTATCATCATATGAGGCAGAGACACCGTGGACACTTTTTCTCATATGGTTATCATCACTTTTTCACTGGCCCAATGGCTGGGCCTGGGCCTCATGTGCCTTTGCCTCCACCTCAGAGTTAAGATTTTTCTCTTACTACTATAGGTTATATTATATGATAAGGTTTTGATTATCAGCATCTTACAATAACTGGGCAATAGGTTTGGTCTGCATAACAAACTGTTTTCTTATTATGTGCATAGTAAAAAAAGTATGATGTTTTTACCTTTTAGCTGCACTGGTTTTCTATCATGGGATGCATTGTATGAAGATACTACCTGGTTACATGAATTCTTACCATTACAGATCTATTTGGTAAATGTGTTTGTGGACATCTTTCAATATACTACCTGGTTAAAAGATTTTTTTCCATTACATATCTATTTGGTATGTTTACTTGTGGATATATTTTAATTCATTTATTTTCAAGTGTTCTCTCATTCTTAAAAACAGGTGCTAACATTATCTGCTTTAAAAAAAAATAAAAATCTCTTGAAGGCAGAGAAAGCAAAAACAATTTCAATTTTGTTTGCCATTGAGAGGCATTAGTTTAGTCATTTATAGTCTCCTCGTTAAATACCTATGTATTTTGATGGCCATACTTCTTATGCATTGTTTGTAATGTTGAGCAGATGTTGACTCTTTGCATCTATGAATATGAGGCTATAATTTACTGTTTGTAAATTTTGAAAGTTGATTTCAATTAAAAGTTCCTTTCATATTTTTGAGTTCACTAAGCTTTGTGAAATTATATTTGATCAAGAGCTAACCTACTTCTCTACAGGAAAGAACATACCTTTTACCACATGAAAAGAGAACCTAAAGAGATATGTTTTAAGCTTTAGACAAGGTTGACTTAAATTTTCTCTATATTGTATATGTTAATATCCATTGATCATAAACAAATTTGGTGGTATTAAGATTCAATCTTGTAAATAAATGATTCTATTCTTGTAATTTTTGTTTCACTTATCAGCCAATCAGTAAAAATATATGAATATTTAACTTTTTCATATGTGGGCAAGATATATCAGTAAAAATATATGAATATTTAAATTTTTTGTATGTGGGCAAGATATGAAATTCATTTATAATAATACTTTCGTAACTATAAGAATGAATCAAACTTTGAACTTATTCAGTTAATGGAAATCCTCCTTCTGAAAACAAAGACCTATATCTGATCAAATATAATAATATTGGTATATTTTAATGCTAGTACAAATTAGCAATACAATGTTAAAATTTATTTGGGCTTCATTTCAATTGCTTTAATAGATTCTAACAACCTGTTTGTCAAAATGGGCTTCATTTCAATTGCTTTAATAGATGCTCACAACCTATTTGTCAAAACCAGCCTAACCAGTATTTGGCAAGAACTACGCTTCACTGCAGCTCTTTTTTTTATTGGCTATTTAAGTGAAGTCTATCTCAATGTATGAAAGGAAAATGATTGTTTTCATATTTAATTAAAATAATTCATTTATGTGTTTTAAATTAAATAATTTTTTTATTTAATTAAAAATATGCATAGTTTTCTTTTGATTTTATTATTATTATTTTTAGTAGGGTTTAATTTGTATTAAATTTTAAGAAAGAGAATTGTTTCATTTGTTTTTAAGGGATTAATATATTTCTTTTTATTTATAAAAATATGTTGTAGGGATTTTATTAATATGTATGGTAATTATTATTGAGTATCGTTTGTATTTATTTTAGATGAAATTTTTAATAAGTATTAGAATTTGTAATTTTTAGATGTAATTTAATTGGTATTATAATTAAGTTTAGTTTATTTATTTATTTATTTATTAAACAAAAGTGGACTGACCACTGTATATATTAATAATAAACAAATTTGAAAACTCAACCAGGAAAGAACTAGTAAAGAAAACCCAGAATCCTTGTCAGATACATATATAGAAGCATACCAACTACCTACTATTAGTTGTATTTCCAGTTTGTAGTCTGCCAAATTTTTTTTGAAGTTCTCAGCCATATCCATGCCTAAAAGTTGAAAATCTTATCTCTTGTTGTCAAAATACCTCTACAAATAATGATCTTCAAGCCAAAAATCAAGAAGGAATGCAAAACCCTAAGTCCTAGGTCAAATTTCATGCATATTCAAGAAAAACCCTAGTTCATTGAAATCATTTTTTTTTTTTGTTACTTTTTCAAGAAACCCAGTCACTTAAGTCATGTGTTTATTTTATATCATTTCACTTAAGTCACAAAGTCTCATTGTAATTTGAGAATATTCCTTTTTATTATCGAGACTTGGCGATTTCCTTTAAGTCGAGTTGTCTCTTTGAAAAATAAATATGCCTTCAGTCTTTGTGAGATTGCACGTGAGCCGTAGATGTAGATATTGATCCTATGGTTGGCGGAGAATCTCATTAGAAAATCAGAGTTAAATAATTTCTTTGGCGACTTCGAGTTTACTCATTTGCACTATCTTGATAGGTAATGAGAGTTGCAGAGTTGAGTTAAGGTTAAGTTTGAAAATTTCATGCAGTCATGTTATCGTGAAGATAAATATGAATTAAGTCAAAAGATAAAAAATTTAGCGATAACAGTCGATCTAAAGTGAAATCCTACGGTGGTCGCGAAGTCTCATTTAAAACTCATGAGTTAACAAATGTATAAGTGACTTCAATTTTTCTCAGTCATGATATCTCACAAAGAAATCAAGGTTAAGAAGGTGGTTAAAGTCCTTTAGTCATGTGATCTCTTTTGAAATCCATGGTTAGGTTAAAGCTAAAGAGATTACGCAATTGTCATTAGATGAGTGATAGATCCTGTGACCAACGTTAAATCATGAGGAAAAGTCTCAGATAGATGAAAGATAAAGAGATATCGAGACTGCCTTCCAATTTAAAAATATCTAGTGGCTGGTGTTAAATCATGAAAGAAACCATGAGTTAGCAATTTCTTAAAGAGATAGCAAGATTCAATGGGTCGTGATGTCATGATAAGAACCATGGTTTGAGATGAGTTTAGTTAAGCTTAAATGTGTTTTCCGCAAAAAGATCTGAGCTGTGAAAAGGAGAAGATCATGTGGATGGCGTGTAGTCACTTTAGAAAGTCAAAAGGTCAGAAAAAATTGTAGTTAGTCAGTGATGATAAGCCAGATTGAGACACATCGATAATATTTTGAAGACATAAGTTGGTCGGGAATTCTCAAAGTAAACCTAAGGTAAATATTTTCCTTCTGCGACATGGAGACTGCTTGAAGTCATGAAGTCACGAAGTGAACTGTAGTTAAGTGAAAAGAAAATGAGATTATACACAAGATGTTAGATTAGAAGCAAGATCTACGATAGTCACGAAGTCTCAGATGAAAATATGAAAGTACATAAAGTAAAAGAGATTACATGTAGGCCATCCGATTAAAAGATGATTGTGTGACAGTCATGTAATCTCGGTAGAAACTCAGAGTAAAGGAAATCTTAAAGAGACAAAGAGTTTACACAGTCACGTAGACTCTAAAGGAAACCTAAGGTGTAGAATGAGTTATTGAAGCTATAGTCATGAAGTCTCGAAGATAATAAGAGTTAAGTGATTTCAAATAGCGATTAAGAGGTAGCCGTTGATCTAAAGGATGATTGGGTGGTTGTCATTAATTCTCAATAGAAAATTGGAGTTAAGGTTAACTCTTCATGACAATGAGATCACTCATTCACATTATCGCTGAAAGAAACCATGGTGAGATCAAGGTAATGTATGAGGTTTTCTCCACATCATGTTAATAGTTGATGGCCAATGAGAATGAAGGAGTTATGACAACGTGTTTTAAAAGATTGCTGAGCTATTCTCAAAGAGCCAATAGGATCAAATCTTGATGTCTTTTCAAATTTAATAAGGTTTTTATATGAAAAGTCATCATTTGAATTGATCATCTGTCAGTTCAAAATACCGTGACTAGGAGCTAGAATTGATTTCACAGCACACAAAATTAAAAATAGAAAAGACTGAATTGCAAATCCATGAAATAGATTAGTGCATTTATAGGCATTACCGTTATCATTTCATCCTACTAGTTTTCAAGAATCCAGAGCTCATAATTCATATTAGTGATTTGCATTTTCAGTGAGAACAGAGCAATCAAGGTCTATAGAGTAGGAAGATAAGATTTCAATCCAGAATCTAGAGTGTGATTTTTAGTGCTGAAGGTTTAAAGATTTGAAGTAATTCACAGTAAAAGGTGAGGGTTTGGAGAATATTTGTTTCAATATCAGTAAAATAAAAGGAAAAATGATCAGTGACAAGTTATACTAGACATCATGAGCAGAGCAGTAAGTGTTGCTTCTACCAATGGGGTAAGTGGGGACGATGATGATATAAAAGGAAAAAGGAACTATTCATAAGAGTTCATTCAACTTCTCCCAGGCTCCAATCGAGGAAAAAAGGTAAATGATGAGTACTTAGGAGATAATTATGCATACATTAGAAATGCCAAGACACCAGATTGTTCTGGTTACCATTTATTTAGTTATTTTCATAAGAACAGTGATGGCCCTATGCCCATTTCAAACCCCTGGACTAGTGGATTGGTCAAATTAGTTGTTCCTGATGTTTTCATTGATGTAGAATTGATTTTAGAATTGACTAGTAGGTATGATACTGTATCAAAGACCATCAAGAAGGATGATGGAACTCTTTTGGTAACCCTAGATCGAGCTTCATTTATGAAATATTTTGATATCTACAACCCCTATTCTACATAAATTAATTTGAAAGCCCTAGCTTCCAAATATACTAGAGAGGCCCCTATTTTGTATAAATTGATCTAGGCCCACACACGAAGGGAACCATAAACTACATTGCCCCTATTCCAAGTGATCCATCACTGTACTTCTACAAAGACCTAAATTTCTATATGAAGTATATATCTTATGCCCTATGCAGAGTTTTGGGTGTAGACAATGGGAGAGAAAGGGCATCTTCAGATATGCTGATGATAATCCTAGAGGTGCAAAGCCCCTATGTGAGCACTAACTATGATTACATATAATTTTTAATCGACAAGATGCATCAAGGATTCCTTGATATTCAGAACAAGGTAGGAAGCCCTAAGTTCCTAAAGTACTCATTGCTGATGCATCTTATCATGTTTTACAATTTCAATATTTTTGACCAATTTAATTTACAAATCAGAAGGTTCTATCATGGAAAGCATAACCCTATGCAATTATGGTTGAGGGTATGGATTTATACCTCCAGGGAGCAGGAGTTTTGTGCTTTTGAGAATTGGGTAGTCTACCCATTGTTGAATAATTTGGGAGTAGATATGACCAGACTTCCAGTAAAAGTGTTACAACTATTGAGACCTTGTCAATTTGTTGAAAAATGGAATGGTGATCATAAATGGGGTGGCTTCTATTTTCACCAAAATTTTACACTAATTAGAGTGTATGACTATTCACAGCCACCACATATCTTGCCATATAGAGTGCTACGAAGAATTGCAATAATGGAGTTTCTTTGGCAGCTTATGTTAACAGATAGAGAACACTTGGCATCCCATAGGAAGGGAAGTTTCACTCCTAGGAAATTCGTTGCCTCATATTTTAATTTTGGAAAGAGGGCTTATGATCCTATCAATGGATGGTTAAGGCACTATAGGATGAATATTTCCTTGTACAGATATATTGACATAGAAGGATTCATTGAAAGTGCCAAGAAACTCATGAAACCTACGACTCCAATCACCAAGAGGCATCAACCCTATGAAGAAGATGATTTAATTAGAAACATCCTTGAAAAGGATGTAATTGCATCAATATTATCAAAGTACCATGATCTGATGGATTTGGAGCAGCAATTGAAAAGGAAATGGATCCCATTTGGTGCAATTTTCCTAGGACTACCCTATTTGCAAAAATTAGAGAAGATGATTGAGAACCATACCTTGCTCAGTAATCAAATTAAAGATTAAATTGATGACAAAGATAGAGGTCCCAACAAATAATCATCATCAAAGTATAGCAATAGCTACACTATCCATAGTTCACCACCCCAAGATTAGCCACCTCATAATGAGGAGAATACCATTGATCTAACAGAAGCACATGAGGCTAAGGTGGATGTAGATCCCCCATAGAAGAAGAAAAGAGTAGAATCAGGGGAGCCCTCTGTAGCTAAGACCCACAAGAAGAAAAAAGACAAAATTGGTGCCCTATTCACAGGGACTAGTGCATATGATCATAAACTAAGGAATTTGATAAGAGAAGGTAAGAAAAAAAGAGAAGACATCGATGAAAATGTAGAAATGCCCCTTATTTTGTGTCAAGATGAAAGGGAGCTACAACAGGAGGAGTTCCTGAAGGATGACGAGTTCATCAAAACTAAGGAGTTTAAGGACTTCCTTATATGGGTAAAGCAAGAACAAGTTGTAGCACAATTGAAGTAACAAGGAGGAGAGGCAATTACAATAAAATCATTACAAGCCCTCCAAGCATATGATCCAGAGTCTAAAATTTTGACTCCTGATGAAGCTAGGTAGCTTGTGAAATCAAGTGGGATGCTCCTAGTAGAAGGATGGGACTTGGCTTCAACATTTATTATAGATCAAATTAGAAGGCAGTTTGATGTCAAGATTTCTACAGAGACAAAGATAGGAGAGATGATAAAAGGGTGTGGATATGATTCTAAATCTCAAGCCCTTGCAATGTGGTCCCTTGCTCCAAAGAACCAAAAACCATCACTAATAAATGTTCAAGAGAAAATGGTAGGAGACAAGATAATATGGTTAGTACATAAAATAGGAGACCTAGAAATATCTCAGGCCTTGACACATTTTTCTCACTTGAATGAGGCAAAGGAAGTACAAATGTCTACTAGATATAAGAAATTATTTGATGAGACAAGCTTGATTGCCAAGGATAGAGATTTATGTCTGATAAAGATTAATGCAATGCAAAAGATAATTGCAGACCTAACTCAAAAATTACAAGAGATACCTGAGGTTTCCTCTACCAAACCTAAAGAAGGAACATATGTTGAGATCCAAACTAAAGATACAGAGTATGTTGCAGAAAAAACAAAGCAGGGAATTAAAGAACATAATAATGTTGGTTTGGGAGCCTTAATGGAAATTTTACAGCATAAAATAGATGTATTAAAAGATAAAGTGGATATAGTATATGGTTCTTATGGTAAATTTATAGGCCTAAAAGTTGAATTTAATAATTTTGTATCAATTTTGAACCCCTACTATGCAACATGGTCAGTGAGAACTAGGTTATTTGAGAGGTTAGCATCATTGCAACCACTAAGATCCGATTTGCTAGAAATTGTAACCCAGGTTGGAGAAGAGATAGAACAAATTGGGGTAACCTTGTCCTTTTACAAAGGCAAGGGTAATCAAATTGAGGCTAGAATTAATATGTTTGGTCCTGACTACAACAAATTTGTGCCATTAATCAATTCAAAAGATAATCAAATCAAGCCACTAGCGGCATGGAACTCAAAATTTGGCACCGTATTACCTAGTAAATAGGTATATGTTTCTGACAATGGATAATTGGATATGGAAAGATATAATAAGATCTTAGATGAGGCCTTTAAGGTAGAAATAGATTTCAACAAATTCATAAAAGATGTCAAGAGCATTATAGATGCAAGGTGGGAAAGGTAGAAGACACAACTAGAGAATATTCAGAGCTTTGAATGGCTAGCAGAAGATGATGTCATAGCATGGGATGTCTTAACAAAGCCCAAGAATAAAAATCCTGCCACTATTGACTTGGCTATTATTGATGAAAAGTAGGGCACTTGGCACCTTCTCTTTGAGCACAGACATGTTAGTCATTTTGAAGACTATTGTAAATTAGCCTATAATGGTAGTCACTAGGTCTCGCAAAAAATATTAGAGGCTACCCTGAACACATACCGACAAAGGTGCTAGTAATCACAAGAAGACAAGATCCAAATCAGATTCCATTCTTCATTTTTTTCCATCCACCACTTGGTCTCTTCTTGTCTTTTGTCCTTTTCTATTTTTTTAGGGTTAGGTTTTAAACCACCCGAAGCTTGTTGCATCCTTACTTCTTAAGGTTTCCAAGATGGTTTTACCCTATATATAGAGCCTATTATAACTTTGGAAAGAAGATGGAATATAATTACAAGGAAGACTACTACAATTTTGTCTGAGCCTCTATACTATTTTGGTCTAATTAATGTATTTTGAAGCAGTTAGACATTAATAAAATACTTTACAATCTCTATTTTATATCTTGTGTTGTATCTTTTATTTATGTTCAAGATTTTATATCTTTAATTGTAAGGCATTTAAATATATCAATTAAAAGGTAGTTGTGGAGTCATTTGTGAGGTCCTTCAAGGAAGGAGTAATTCTTTCAGATGATCCCAGGAAGCTGAATATTGATATTAAGATCTGATAACAAATTTGTAGGAGTGAGTGGGTAGTCTGTAAGTCATTCTATCTAGGTTGCATATATTTTCATTAGTCACCTAATTGTGGATTTTCATTTAAAAATTGAATCTGTTGCCCATTGGATCAGGCACTGGTTTATGGTTTTGCAAGTAATTGTTCATCATCCAATATTTAAGAACAATCAATCAATTACACTACATTCATAAGAAAGCATATATTTGCAAGTAATTTTATTCACAGAGTATACAATTTAGTTTGTTGATACCTTCAAGAGATAATCAATAGGTTGACCCTCCTAAGTTTAGAGAACTATAAAAGGAAGAAGGATGAGAATCCTTATCACATTACTATTTTCTATTGTCAATATAATAGTTTGGATTATTAAGCTTTGTATCAGGTTAATCACAGTCATTTGCATATTTTTTTATTTATTGGTACAATAAAAGGCATTCAACAAACTAGTAAAAAGACCTAATCCACTATAACTGATATTGCAAGTCAGTAATCATTCAAAGGTAATACCTACCTGAGTATGTGGATCTCAAAAAAGGAGGATATTATCCAATCCTCATCAATTAGGCTTTTCTTACATATAATAAATTGGAAATATACAAGAGCAAGCATTTATACTATTTTAAAAGGTTCTTGCAAGAAAAATCCCTAACAAACTGGCGACTCTACTGGGGATTTTCAAGTAAAATCTTGAAAAGAAACTTTTAAGGAATCTCTGGTGTATTTAAAAGTTAAATTAAGTTACAGTTCAGTTTTTCTAGTCTAGGTCATTCTTGTAGTATTCTTATCTCCCAAACTTGTGTTGGGTGGTGACTCTAAAGGTGAATCTCTATAATCAATGAAAAAGTGAAACATTTATACAAATATGAATACTAGGTCAAGAATGCAATATAATCTAGAAGATGAGTTGGACAGTGGGATCCCAACTACTTCAAGAACTAAGATTTCTTGGAGAGAGATGAAAAAATAAGAAAATATTAATGAATCTTCTCCAAGAAATGAAGAGAATAGCACTAGAAGGAAGGATACAAATAAGTCCAGTCATGAGGGGAACACCTTAGAATAAGAAGGAGCCCTTGGTCTTGGATTTGAAACATATGCCATTACTACTACTTCTAGTGAAAGATAAGGAATTGACACTATTAGATCAGATTCTGAATTTCCTTTTGATGAGCTTGTTGAGGAGAAAAGAATCCTCATGAGGTAGTTAGCCCTTGTTTAGAAAAAGAAAAGATAAAAAGATCTTAAAAAGAAAAAACATGAGCAAAAGGATGTTGACAAGTTTAGGAGAAGATCTCTAAGACATCAAGCTGCAAAAAATGTTGAGAGGTATCACGGAGACCAAGAGACTCCAAACACCCACAAAGATTTAGGTCCTCAAACATTTAGAGATAAAGGAAAAAAGAAAGTTACTGAAAATGAAGTTGAGGAACCAAAAATGCATAAAGTCCTGACTAAACAAATGTCTAAGCTAGACGTTGACCTTGAAAGATCAAGAAGGGAGAAAGAAACTATAGCAAAGATGCTGGAGAAAGTAGAAGTTGAAGCTTCTACCTTGGAAATGAAGAAAAAGATTGAATTTTCACAATCTTCCAAATATTCTTATGTTGGTGGTGAAAATACTACATCTTCAAAAGCCACAAGTGCTTTTTTCTAGGAGGATGACAAATTTTAAAGGAGGCCATTGCACCCAGAAAGGTACAAGAAATTCACTTTTATTGGCATTCTTGGTTATCCTAATGTAGTTCATAATGATATTGGAGAAAAAATCCCTAAGTTTTTAGGAAACAATGTCATTTCTTGTGAAGTTCATTTAAGAAAATTCATAGATATCATAGATTATTTAAATATTAATCATGAAGATGTCCTAATGAAGTTATTTGTTCAATCCCTAGTAGAAGATGCTAGGGAATGGTTTAGAGGATTGTCTAATGATCCAGTTGCATCGATGGATGAACTAATAGATGTGTTCAAAGACCAGTATGGTGACAAAACCAATGAAGGGTTTTTGTTGAATGAATTTAATAACATAAAAAAGAGTTTGAATGAAGAGGCTACTGAATTCAACATAAGAATTTAGAGAGCTATGCATAAGCACTTTCAAAAAATAAAACTGGATGAAAAGGTATGTTTGGCTACATACCTAAATGCTTTTGATTCAAAAATGGGTTATGCTCTTAGAGATAAAAATCCTAGAAGTCTCACAGATGCATATAAAATAGCAGTAAACAAAGAAATGAATAGAAGGGTATCAAGGAAAATGGGAAAAAGAGATGATGCTCATTTTAGTAGGAGAAAAGAGCCTGAATATAAAGTGATGACATGTAACTGATTGAATGTTTGATAATGTTAAGTTGAAGATGATGCAAGGTATTAAATCAGTTAATGGTTTGTATTGTCATTGATGTCAACTTGATATCATCTATACGGTCATGTACATAATGCCAAAGACTTCAGAGAATCAATGGAATAGAGATTATGCTTTGAAAAATGCATAAAATTCAAGTATTCACTAAGTGATAGACAACACCAACGGAGTGCACACCATCGGTAAAGGAAAAGAACAAAATTCATAGTGATACCCGATGACTAGAAGACAGTATTACCCGATGAAGCAAAATCATAGGATGCCCGACGAGTTGAAAATAGAAAAATACAATGATGCCCAATGGATGGAGATCCTAAAGCTGACTGAAGTCACACCGACAGAACTAGCAGTTATCACCAATGACTAACTATAGAGTTGACTGACAGAACAAAGAGTTCAAAAAATGACCAAATATCTAGCTGGCAGAGCTTATGGATAGACTTAACTGGTTGTTTTTTTTGTTTTATTTTACTAGAGTTAAGTAATTGATTTAAAGAAGATTTGTACAGTTGGAAAGAAGATAACTACGAGATAAATCAATAGTTAAAGCTGTAAATCAAATTGGGTGGATTGTTTTTCATGCCAAGAATCAAGAGTCAAGAATCAAGAATCAAGAATATCATGTCTATATAAGAGACAAGCATAATTCATTTTTGTAAGCATTCACATACATAGGAACTGTCATGCCCCAAAATCTGGGTACTAAAACCTTCAATCTAAAGATCATAATTTTCCTTTCAAACATGTTTATATTAACTATGGAAGATGTAGTATTTTCTTTCTTTAATACACCTATGTAATTTCACAAATTAATTTAATTGAAAGTTTAAAATATATTAACAACATCGATTAAATTTATAGTCCATAAGATTCATTTTCCACTATTTTTAGTAAAAAATTCATTAATTCATTTTGGGATAACCATCATTTCAATAAATATTCAAATACTTATTTTATTAATAGAAATAAACAACTCTAATTTCAAAATATAAGAGATTACATTTTTCAAAACCTTTCAATTTTTACAAGAAAAAAGCTTGAACAGAAACAAGTCTTTGAGGGAGAAATTGCATCCAAGACACCAAGACATCGGTTATACTTTCAGAAGCTTTTTCTGAACTTGCAAGAATATCAAGGTTGACCATGGAGGCTCACCTCCCAACCTAGGCTTTTGCAAGGCCACCCCCGAGCTAGGGGATCCAGAACTGAACCAGGATACATACAGTACACATAACAACCAGGAAACTAAAAAATAGGAACACAAGAAAATACCCATTACCCAAGGATATACATAGGTCTCCAAAAGACCTGAAACAAAGGGGTGAAAGAGCACTACCACAAGAGGAGAAATCCAATAATACAAAATACGTATACTAGGAATAGGCCACACATGGGCTCAACATTCCTAAGTACCACATATATAATCTTGTTCCATGGCCACACATGGACTCATGAACAAATTTCTACCCTTCACCTCCATGCCCTACAACGACACCTGGAGTAAATTTACCTTTCTTTCACAAAACAAGTTATGGCTTCAAGCCTTCCAATTTCTTGTGAACCTGAAATTCCTTGGGAATTTTTGGCATCATGGGCACCCATATACCCATGTACATCCCTCCACACATGGGAGACTCCGCACTACTTGGGTAGATCACTAAATTTCACCCCATCAAGGTTACCTAACCCCCCAAGGGTGAATAAGCCTTGAAGAACCCCATATACAATCAATTACAAAATAAAATACAAGACAACACATAAACTCCATGAAAGCCCATGAAGCTGAAAACAATAACATAAACTTTAATCATGGATTTCTCAAGCTAGGTATAAATGTAAACAATAACTACTCCTAACTATACTAATAAGGAAACTCACCTCAAAACTAAGCTATGGTAAATGCAAGGTAGTTTGTGAAGAGCTTCTCCTTCTCATCCTTCCTCCTTCTCTCAAATCTTACCCCTACAAATTAATTTGTCTCTAAAAGTAGAGAGTGGGTGTGTACCGAAAACTCCCTCTAAGGCCTTCCTTATATAGGCATTCTTCCTAAAATATCAGGAGTCATAAATGGAGGGAAGAATCTAATCCATCTACTCTCCCCACTTTCCTTCTTCATAAAAGGAATTAAATGTTTGCAAGGAAAGAAGGGATGGCTTAACCAAAGTCTTCCAACTCTCCAAATTCGCCACTTCCCAAGATGATGACTTTAAGGGAGTCATAAATGAGTTTCAAGACTCTTAATGGGCTGAAAATGACCCCTAACCCCTAAGGTACCAAATGGGGTGGTTATTTTTGACCCTAGTTACTTCCTAGGATCCCAAATGACCCTCCTAAACTCCACCCAAGGTTAACTCTCGAAAATCCAACCCTCAAGACTCAATCTAATCTCTCTTGAATCATCCTAATCTTCCTTGACTCAATCTCAACTCAATCTTATCTTCCTAAACCTCAAGGTAAGTATTGGGACTATACTAGGTAACTCTTGGGTAAGTTTAAGCCTATGCTAGTCACAATCACTAGCCATGCCAACATACAAGGTGCACATGTGTCAAGTGACACAATAATTTCACATGAGCATGACTTATTACACATTTACTTAATTAAATAAAATACAAAAATAGACCACACTTTTATGAATAAAGATACAATACAACGAGGTCCATGTCTTTTTATATAGACAGGGCCTTAGCATCATGGTTTTCACATAGGTCCATTCCTGAATCCCCGATTAGTACCATGGTCAACTTTCCTGCACACTCATTGCACACATCAGTAGGTCCAATAAATAAACACACAAAAACAATAGAATACATAATGTAATTAAAACACACATTCACTCACACTTGCATCAAATATTATTTGAACTCGACAAAATCTACATCTATTCCATATGCATAAACATACTCTTAATAAATCTGCATCTTGATTACATCTAACATCCATATACTAATCCAATATACAAAATCATCAAAACTAAGTCTTAAATAGAAATATTCATCACTCACACAAGTATCTAATAGACTCCCTAATTACATAATTAGGCATTGTATACAAGCAAAGGGTTCAACCGATCCATAAATTTTTACATGTATCCCAAAAGTCTAACTACAACAAAATCAGTTTCGACAAGAGAACATACAAGTGAAAGATAGTGCTAATCTATGTCATACTTGGGTAAGCCTCACATCCTCCCCCTCTAGGCATGAACATCCTCCTAGATTTCATCAAAGAGGTAGGGGAATTGTGACCTCATCTATATTGTATTTCATAGTATCAATACTCCCTTCAAGATATATTGATCAAGGCTAATCATTTTATGTAATGTATATCTCATATTCATAAGAAGGTGCATGCTAATCTAGTTTGAACATTTCTTAACTGATAAGTCATATTTCAAGCACAATATGCTTTTAAGAATGACAATGGTACATTCTTTGTAACCTACTCCCTTATACAGTCTATCAATGTTCCACATTGAACATGATAGAGAACAACATTTCACAACACAGGACTAGCAACATAACACACAAATCCTAGCCACCGCAAGATCAAAAGAAATCACAAATTAAGGTTCACAAATTTCAATTTCAAATATTTAAAAGCTATGCAAATCCAAAAGAAATAAATGTGAATAAGAACCTTAATAAATAGATAAAAGAAAATTTGGTGACTAGATGATTACAAGAAAAATAAAAAAGATTTCAAGCTAGTCCTTTAATCAAGTTCAACAAAATTGAAAATCCAAATTAAATTCCATCACATATACAGAGTGACTAACACTTAGCCACAAGGATGGAGTAGAAGATATATGACACCTTGCGTCCAAGGTGCACTAAAGAACATGACCAACCCTTAAAAAAAAAACATATGCCTCACTAGTCGATTAGGAAGTTTGTGTGACCTTAACATTAACTCATATTGTTAACTGGATTATTGCCGACAAGATAATTAGGGCTGATTAAGTCTCTAAATAATATAACATTTAAATGATCTTTTAACATGATAACTCTTTTGATCATATAGAAAGATTGATAAAAATAAAGGGAAATCATAATAACACTAGATAATAATATAATGAAATAATGATGGTGGTTGGTTAAAAGAATTAATTGTTAATTTCAATAATTTCTTATGATAATAAATTTATTCATATGAAGGGGTTACAAAAGTAACATGTCAATTTAGGAGTATTAAGATTAAATTAATTTTCAATTAATACAATAATCTCCACTCTAGCTATAAGTAATAGCTAACATACTTAATTACTAACATAACCCATAATAATAATTAAATTTATCAAATGAATCTTATTGAGCGTACTAAATCATATTTATAGAGAACATTAATCTTAAATCTTAACATACTAAAATAATTGAGTTCTTTTGTTCTAGTTTCACTATAATATACTATCATAATTACTTCCCTTAATCAACTATACCCTCAAAATCAATATACCCTTATTTATATTTATAGCTCTTATTTACTATTAATTAATTGTGAGTACAATGAAATAAAAATGTTCAAAACTAAATCAAACTATTTAATTTTAACAAATTGACTTAATAATATTTTATAGTTAAATCCCCTTTTATTAATATTAATAAGCTCGTAACTAGTCATTAATTAAATGCGAATATATAATAATAAATCCATTTAATTCTAACTACACTTTAATAATACTCCATTATTAAATCTCTTTAAGTCCATACTTAAAGCGATTTAAAACATCTAATCCCTAGGGTATTTGAATCAAGTTAAAGTTAATTCACATACTAAAATCACGCTTTTTCCAAAGGAATCCAACCAATACATCTTAACATACCAGTCATAATTGAACTTTACAAAAGAGTTGTTGACTAATCAATAGCTTTCTAATGTTTAAGAAAACTAAAA
>MU228014.1:2919020-2940166 GCA_018584345.1 Thuja plicata
TAACTACTCCTAACTATACTAATAAGGAAACTCACCTCAAATCTAAGCTATGGTAAATGCAAGGTAGTTTGTGAAGAGCTTCTCCTTCTCATCCTTCCTCCTTCTCTCAAATCTTACTCCTACAAATTAATTTGTCTCTAAAATTAGAGAGTGGGTGTGTACCGAAAACTCCCTCTAAGGCCTTCCTTATATAGGCATTCTTCCTAAAATATCAGGAGTCATAAATGGAGGGAAGAATCTAATCCATCTACTCTCCCCACTTGCCTTCTTCATAAAAGGACTTAAATGTTTGCAAGGAAAGAAGGGATGGCTTAATCAAAGTCTTCCAACTCTCCAAATTCGCCACTTCCCAAGATGATGACTTTAGGAGAGTCATAAATGAGTTTCAAGACTCTTAATGGGCTGAAAATGACCCCTAACCCCTAAGGTACCAAGTGGGGTGGTTATTTTTGACCCTAGTTACTTCATAGGATCCCAAATGACCCTCCTAAACTCCACCCGAGGTTAACTCTCGAAAATACAACCCTCAAGACTCAATCTAATCTCTCTTGACTCATCCTAATCTTCCTTGACTCAATCTCAACTCAATCTTATCTTCCTAAACCTCAGGGTAAGCATTGGGACTATACTAGGTAACTCTTGGGTAAGGTTAAGCCTATGCTAGTCACAATCACTAGCCATGCCAACATACAAGGTGCACATGTGTCAAGTGAAACAATAATTTTACATGAGCATGACTTATTACACATTTACTTAATTAAATAAAATACAAACATACACCACACTTTTATGAATAAAGATATAATACAACGAGGTCCATGTCTCTTTATATAGATAGGCCCTTAGCATCACAGTTTTCACATAGGTCCGTTCCTGAATCCCTGATTAGTACCATAGTCAACTTTCCTACACACTCATTGCACACATCAGTAGGTCCAATAAATCAACACATAAAAACAATATAATACATAATGTAAGTAAAACACACATTCACTCACACTTGCATCAAATATTTTTTGAACTCGACAAAATCTACATCTATTCCATATGCATAAACATACTCTTAATAAATCTGCATCTTGATTACATCTAACATCCATATACTAATCCAATATACAAAATCATCAAAACTAAGTCCTAAATGGAAATATTCATCACTCACACAAGTATCTAATAGATTCCCTAATTACATAATTAGGCATTGTATACAAGCAAAGGATTCAACCGATCCATAAAGTTTTATATGTATCTCAAAAGTCCAATTATAACAAAATTAATTTTGACAAGAGAACATACAAGTGAAATATAGTGCTAATCTATGTCATACTAGGGTAGGCCTCACAGGAAGGGGAGTGAATAGAAAGAGGATACTAAAGAGAAATTGATGAAGAAGAACTTCATATAGTCCTGATCAATCAAGATGAAGAAGAGCTAAATAATTCTGCAGACACCGAAAAACAGTGAAGCATAGCATCACAGAGCAGAAAGTGTGGAGCACAAAGAATTGAATTGATACTTTGATCAGAGAGGTAATGTACTTAAATAGATCTAAAAATCTGCAATTCAAGTTGCATTAGAAATAGGTGATTGTGTTTCAGTTTAACCATTGAAGCATCAAGTCTCTTAACAGAGAAAGACTTAACAGTCTTCTATAATTGAGGTATATCCTAACAGATTGCCAAAATGTTTATCATGAAGATAGCATTGAGTGCCCGATATCGACACACAGTCTAAGAAGGAGGCTAATGCAATTAGGTAGCACCAGATAGGCCAGATACCTATTGTGCCCATAGAGGTTGATCAATATTGGTAGCATATACATGCCAGATATCAAGTGATAGACTCATATTAAAATCCTCTAACAAGGTTTCACTTAACAGTGTGTTTGTAACCTTTAACAGGGTTGGCTCCTAATAGGGCTCACTTCAGAAGAGTGAAAATTTGGGGCAATCGTCCCACTGGTTTTTCCCTTAACAAGGTTTCCACATTAAAATCCATGTGTTATGTGTGTGTGGTTTATTACTTTACTATTTTAAATTTTACATATGCATTTTTGGATTGATTGGTATACTCTGCATATTTACTGAGTATTGGTAAATAGTTTTACTGCTTATCGGTTATCAAGGAGAATAAGGACAAACAAGGTAAACCGACAGACAGTTAATTATTATATTTCATGGCATGCATCTTGTAGGGACTTAATAATCTAAGATGTATTTGATTGGTGGTTAGTGATTAAAGGATAAATTTTTGAGGCCACTGATTCACCCCCCCTCTCATTTATTACTAATAATTGGTATTAGAGCTTGTGTGCTTAGAAGGAAGGTTTCAAGACCTAAGTCAAGATCACAAGATGAACAGACGAGATGTGCCCAAGTTGAACAAAGACAACTTTGCTTCTTGAAAAAGCAGGATAAGACTCCACCTATTAGGTATTGGTAATGATGTTACTCAATAATTAGACACTAAATATGTGTTTCCCATAGGACCATTAACTGTAGATCAATTAAGAGTGAAGCATGAGCACAATTGCATGGCCATAGAGATTTCTTCCTCTCTCTCCGATGCTGAATTTGAAAATGTCAAATATTGCACAACTACAAAGAAAATGTGGGACAAACTGAAGCTTATACATGGCGGCGATGCAAATATTCTGAGAGCCAAGGAATAAAGCCTTAGAGGAAAATTTGATGATCTCAGAATGAAAGAAGGAGAAAACATCACACAGTATAGCACAAGAATAAAAGAAGTAGTCAATTCTATATGAGGTGTTGGAGGTACACTTGAAAAGGAGACAGTGGTAAGTAAAATATTAAGAACCTTATTTCCTGTATATGCTATTAGAGTTTCTGCAATTCAAGAAATGAGAGAAGTTGCAAACAATACAATTACTCTTGATAGTTTGATCGGTAGAATGATTTCATTTGAGATGAATAACTTTGATAATAGTGTCTTACCAAACTTAGAGTCTACATTTAAGTCTTCTATGAGAATAAGCAAATTGAGTCAGAGATACACATCTAGAAGAGATAGTGAAAGTGAAAGTGAAGAATAATATCTAGATGAAATAGAAGCACTCATGGCAAGGAGAATGCAAAGAGGCAAAGGTAAATACAAAGGATTTAGTTGTAAAGAGATTGGACACTTTGCTGCAAGATGTCCTAACAGAAGAAAAGATGACAGAAGTAATGACAGATCTTTTTAGAAAAAATCTGACAGAGGTGATAACAAAGATTACAGAGGTTACTGACAATCAGAAAGAAGAGATACCCGAGACTACAAGGATAAAGGTAAGAAGGCTAGCTACCTAGCTACTTGCAAACATGAATATACTGACACTGAACCTGATGATGACATCTAGATGGTATTTGTAGCTATGAAAGATGATTCAAATGAAGATGAAAGGTATGAAGAAACTGCATTCATATCTAAGGTTAGCAAGAATGATATCTGGATTATAGATAGTGGCTGTACTCACCATATGACCGGTGACAAAGAAAATTTTAACACTTTTGAGTATTATAATGGTGGTACAGTAAGAATGGGTAATGATACACCTTGTCCGGTTGAAGGTAAAGAAACTATAATGCTGAATAACCTGATTAAATGTGAAAATCTTATTGGGTAAAAGGATTGAATTATAATCAGTTGAGCATTTCTCAGCTGAATAATTTAGGTCACAGAGTAGCATTTGAGAACAAGAAGGAAAAGATCTTCAATGAATCAGTAAAACTGATTGGTACCGGTGAACAGACTAAAGGTAACTTATTCTATCTGAATGATACTAACACCACTTGCTTAATGACTAGAAACAAAAACATATGGTTGTGGCACAAAAGATTGTGTCATGTGAATTTTGACAACATGATAAAAATAAGCAGAAGAAGAAGTGTAAGAGGCTTACCGATGATGACAAAGCCAAACAACATCATGTGCAAAAATTTTCAAAAAGGTAAAATGACACAGTCTAGTTTCAAAAGTAAAACCCATACATCTGATGATATTCTAGAATTAGTCCATACTAATTTATGTGGACCTATGAGGACAAAGAGCTATTATGGAGATAGATATTTTATTCTCTTTGTTGATGATTACTCTAGAATGATGACAGTCATGTTTCTAAAATAAAAATCTGAAGCATTCAAGAAGTTTAAATGGTATAGGGCTATGGTAGAAAAACAAAGTGGTAAGGATTTGAAATGTTTAAGATGAGATAGAGGAGGAGAATTTATATAAGATGAATTCACTAATTTCTGTAATGAGCATGGTATAAAAAGATAGTTTTTTGCACCAAGAACACCACAACAAAATGGGATTCCTGAGAGAAGGAACAGATCAATAGTTGATTGTGCAAGAATACTAATGATAGAAAGGACATCACCCAAATCTTCTGGAGAGAAGCTATTAGTACTGTTGCTTATACACTTAACAAAGTACAATTGAAGAAGGACACAAAGAAGACACCTTATGAGCTATGGTATGGTAAAACACCCAATGTAAGTTACTTCAAGATCTTTGGTAGTCAATGTTATGTCTTAAAGGATGATAGAAATGGAAAAATTGATGCCAAAAGAGATGAAGGTATTTTTCTAGGGTATTCTACCAAGAACAAAGCTTTTAAATGTCTAATCAAGGCTTCTAACAATATAGTTGAAAGTGAAAATGTGAAGATTGATGAATTTGCAGAAAATAATGAGCTGGGAAGCACAAAAGAACCAGAAGGCTACAACAAGTTTGTATATTGTGAAGAACCCATAACTCTACCCGAGCAACAGTGCTTAATTCTAGAACAACATAATGTTGCAACCGATGGTCAGAATGTTGTTACCAACGGTCAGGATAATGATCAAGATAATGTGTAGGGTAAAGAAGATAAGATGATACACAAATATTTGTACCTGTACTTGTAAGATATGTAAGAAGGAACCATGTAGAGGACCAGATCATATGAGATAAGAAAGCTAGTACAAGAACAAGAAGTAAGTCGTTAAACTCAAATTGCTTAATTTGTGAGTTTGAGCCAAAATCTATCAATGCTACACTAGATAATGAAGAATGGATAAGTTCTATGAATGATGAGATTGAGCAGATTGATAAGAAAAAAACATGGTCACTTGTGCCAAGACCAGCTGACAAGAATGTCATCGGTACAAAATGGATATTCAGGAATAAGCTGAACGATAATGGAGAAGTCACAAGGAACAAAGCAAGACTAGTATGCAAGAGGTATGCACAAGAGGAAGGTATAGAATATGGAGAAACCTTTGCACCTGTTGCTAGGCGAGGAGTAAGAATACTACTTACTTATGCTACATACAAAGGATTCAAAGTATATCAAATGGATGTCAAGTCAGCATTCCTAAATGTAATACTTGAAGAAGAGGTATACATTAAGAAACTAGAAGGGTTTGTAGATCTAGACAAGAGGAACATGGTATGTAGAATTCACAAAGCCTTGTATGGATTAAAACAAGCTCCCAAAGCCTAGTATGAATGAATCCATTCCTATCTAATAATTATTGGATTCATAAGGACTAGTGAAAATAGTAATCTTTATTTGAAAAAAGATACTGATTCTAACACTTTGATTGCTGAAATATTTGTTAACGACATCATATTTGAAGGAAATGATATACTATGTAAGTCATTTGCTGATGAGATGAGAAAAGAATTTGAGATGTCTATGTTTGGTGAGATCAAGTTCTTTCTTGGTCTACAGATCATTCAACAAAGTGAGGGTATTTTCATTACACAGTCCAAATACATCAAGGAGGTCCTGAAAATTTTCAAGATGGAAGATTCCAAACCAGTTGGAACACTGATGGCCGCTGGAAGTAAGTTGACAAAGAAGGACATGAAAACAGAGGTAAATTAGACTTTGTATAGATCAATGATATGAAAACTCATGTATGTTGTACACACTAGACCAGATATTGCACATGCAGTAGGAATTGTTGCTAGATTTTCTACTAACCCCAGGGAATCACATATGACTGATGTGAAAAGAATTCTAAGATATATGAAGAATACTGAGGAATTTGGCTTATGGTATAGAAGAGAAGGCAAATTTGAACTTAAGGTGTTTACCGACGCTGATTGGGCTAGAAATCTTGATGATCGAAAGAGCACAACTAGAGGAGCATTCTTTATGGGTGACAAAATTGTCACATGGATTAGCAAGAAGCAAGGATGCATCTCACAGTCTACTGCAGAAGCATAATATGTTGGTGCTACTGCAAACTTCTCAAATATTGCATGGATCAAACAATTGTTGGAAGGTATGCATATGAAGATCTCATAACCAGTGATTATCTATTGTGATAACACCAGTGCAATAAAAATTTCCAAGAATCTAGTCATTCATTCCAAGACAAAACACATTGCAATCAAGTATCATTACTTAAGAGAACAAGTTCAAGAAAAAGAGGTGATACTTGAGTATGTGCAATCTAAAGAACAATTGGCTGATATAATCACCAAGCCACTACCCAAGGATACATTTAAGTACCTGAGAAAGAGACTAGGGGTCAAACCCTTGTCTACCAGTTAGTAAAAGACTAAAGGCTGCATCACCCTATATATTATCAGAATATCATTCATGTTGATGCAAGCAAAAAGATGAACTTCAAAGCTACATCTATATACATAAAGGTATATATCAGAATCGGGCACTAGATCATATCGATTTATTGCTGATGGATAAGGGAAATTCAAGGAATATATTATGGATCGAGAGAAAAGATCACTTGACATTAATGCCAGATATCTGTGAGATATTTGTTTGGCATTATTGTCAAAGGGAGAGAAAGTTTCCATATTATCAGATTCTTTAGAAAAAGAAGAAAGATTATCCATTATCAGATTACTCCAATAGGGAGAGATCATATCCATAGGGAGAGTTGCTGACAAAAGTCAAAGACGTCAAAGAACAAGAACAGTCAAAAGATAGAAATTAACACAAGAAGAGAACACAACACATCAAAACAAGAAATAATGATAGCTGGAAGAATCAAATCTAAGCTAATTCAGAGCTTACCGACGGTTAGAAATTTTTATCACTTATCAAAAAAAATTATTTGGTAATTTCATGAATCTCAGCAATTGTATTTCATATTGTATTAGAAATAGTATAGTGTGATAATATAGTATGTTGCCATCAATGCCAGAGGGAGAGATTTATGATATGTAACTGATTGAATGTTTGATAATGTTAAGTTGAAGATGATACAAGGCATTAAATCAGTTAATGGTTTGTATTTTCATTGATGTCAACTTGATATCATCTATACAGTCATGTACATAATGCCAAAGACTTCAGAGAATCAATGGAATAGAGATTATGCTTTCATCAATGCATAAAATTCAAGTATTCACTAAGTGACAAACAACACCGATGGAGTGCACACCATCGATAAAGGCAAAGAACAAATGTCATAGTGACACCCGACGAGTAGAAGATAGTATTGCCTGATGAAGCAAAATCACAGGATGCCCGATGAGAAAAATCTAATGATGGCCGATAGATGGAGATCCCAAAGCTAACTGGAGTCACACTGACAGAACTAGCAGTTATCACTGATGACTAACTACAGAGTTGATCGACAGAATAGAGAGTTCAGAAAATGACAAAATATCTAGCTGGCAGAGCTTAAGGATAGACTTAACTGGTTGTTTTATTTATTTTATTTGACCAGAGTTAAGTAATTGATTTAAAGAAGATTTGTACAATTGGAAAGAAGATAACTATGAGATAAATCAGGAGTTAAGGCTGTAAATCAAATTGGGTGGATTGTTTTTCATGCCAAGAATCAAGAATCAAGAACAAGAATATCATGTCTATATAAGAGGCAAGCATAATTCATTTTCGTAAGTAATAACATACATGGGAAGGGGAGTGAATAGAAAGACGATGTTGAAGAGAAACTGATGAAGAAGAACTTCATACAGTCCTGATCAATCAAGCTGAAGAAGAGCTAAAGAATTCTGTAGACATCGATGAATAATGAAGCACATCATCACAGAGAAGAAAGTGTGGAGCACAAATAATTGAATTGATACATTGATCAGAAAGGTAATGTACTTAAATAGATCTAAAAATCTACAATTCAAGTTGCATTAGAAACAGGTCATTGTGTTTTAGTTTAACCATTGAAGCATCAAGTCTCTTAACAGAGGAGGACTTAACAGTCTTCTATAATTGAGGTATATCCTAATAGATTGCCAAAATTTTTATCATGAAGATAGCATTGAGTGCTCGATACCGACACATAGTCTAAGAAGGAGGCTGATGTAGTTAGGTAGCACCAGATATGCCATATACCTATTGTGCCCATAGAGGTTGATCAATATTGGTAGCATATACATGGCAGATATCAAGTGATAGACTCATATTAAAATCCTCTAATAAGGTCACACTTAATAGTGTGTTTGTAACCTTTAATAGGGTTGGCTCCTAACAAGGCTCACTTTAGAAGAGTGAAAATTTGGGGCATCGGTCCTAGTGGTTTTTCCCTAAACAGGGTTTTCACGTTAAAATCCATGTGTTATATGTGTATGGTTTATTACTTTACTATTTTACATTTCACATATGCATTTATGGATTGATTGGTATACTTTGCATATTCACTGAGTATCGGTAAATAGTTTTACTTCTTATCGATTATCAAGGAGAATAAGGACATACAAGGTAAACTGACAGACAGTTAATTATTATAAGTATTTCATGGCATGCATCTTTTAGGGACTTAATAATCTGAGATGTATTTGATTGGTGGTTAGTGATTAAAGGATAAATTTTTGAGGCCACTGATTCACCCCCCCTCTCAGTTATTACTAACATAAAGAGTACAAGGCTCCAAAAAACAATAGACCATCCTATAAAAATAACCATAAACCAGAAAATAGGATGCAAAATTATCCTTATGGTACTTAGTTCAAAGATGGGAAGCCTATTGCTCCACCAAGAAAAGATAAACTAGAAAATAGGACCCCTGACCCACTACATAAAAATGTTGTGAATATGTGTAGTGACGCTCACTGGTGTGAGGTTTTTCATGCCCCACACTACCCTAATTTTTGTATTGTAGACCTAGACATTATTGCCAATGAAGAGAAATAATGTGAAGAAGATGAGCTATGTGATCACAATAGACGTGATATGAAAAATGCTTATGCATGCTCTGATGTAGATTCAAAAGAAGAAACTAAGAATCATGACATGTATATTTCACAAGGAAGAATGGAGATATATCACTTACAAGTCCTATCTAATAGTGATGAAGAGGAAGGTGATGATATAAGATTCTATGCACAAAATGGTCAAGGCTCTACTACCATAAGGAAACCCTCTGAGGAAGAAAAGGCTAGAATCACTGCTGATCTAGTGAACAAAGAAAGAATTAATTACCACTTAAGAAATAGAGTTGTGGGTAATGTTGGTAGTCAGCTAGTAGGCATCTTTGTTAAAGAAAATAAGACAGATGCAAAATATATACCAAAAAGAGATGGACCTGGGGAAAATGTAAACAAACCTAAGGTCAAAATAGTAAACAAATCTAGTGATCCAAAAGATGTACATGTAGAAAAAAATAAAGTGCCAGAAGCAGGTTCTTCCTCTCCCAAAGTTGAAAATAATAAATCCAAGAAGGAAGAACCCACTCTAAACATTCAAATAGAGGAAAATAATATCATTATAGAAAAACCTAAAACTTCTGATGTGAAATATACTCCAGTGGATATGGGCTAATGTTTATCTTAGATGATTGTTAAGGTCCCATTCTTAGAAATGATGAGGATAAAATAACACAAAGAAAAGGTCCTTTCATTATTGAATAATATATCACTCGTGAAACCTTAAAAACCATAATATGTTGAAAAGAAATATAACGAAAAGGGAAATGATCCCGAGGGGATGATTTCTAAGATTCCTCAGATTTACCTAAATGCAAATACTTCTGCAGGGGTTATTGATCCCTTTTCCTAACATTGGTAATCAATGGAAATATCCTCAAAAATTGCATGATAGACTCAGGAGCATCTAATACTATCATGCCTGCAGAAATCATGAGATCCATAGGATTGCAAGTAGATACTCCTCATGGGAGGTGTCAAGCAATGGATTCAAGAGAGATCCCTATTGTTGGAACCATTGAGGCCTTACCTTAAAAATTATCTATATATCTTGATACTGTATTAACTATGAGTGTACCGGTGGTTGATATCCCACCACATTATGGCATGTTATTGTCTAGAAAATGGAGTGAATCAATGGAGGGTAGTATTCAATGTGATTTTTCCTATGTCACTTTCAATATTGTTGGGAATAATGTAAAGGTGTCTAGAGAAGGAAGAACACCTCATATGATAGAGTTGCATGAAGATAATAATATTAATTACTGTGTTGATATTGATATGGAGAATTTTAGAATAAAAAGGAGTACTCATCAATGTAAGACTGTTGATCCTTTAGTGAAGGAGTTGATTACACAGAATGATGGTTAATGGAAAATGTATTTTGATGGAGCTTGTTCTAAAGAAGGATCGGGAGCTGGAGTTTTACTTATATCTCCATCAGGCACTACATTCAAATATTCTTTCTTGTTATCTTTCCAGTGTACAAATAATATAATAGAATATGAAGCTTTGTTTTTAGGGCTAGAAATTGCATCTAAACATGGTATAAAATGTTTAATATTTTATGGTTACTTAGAGTTATTAGTAGCCCAAATAAGGTCCAAATATGTTGTGGGGTAAAAGTACAAACCCGTGTCACACTTTTATAAAGGAAAAGGACCACAACATGCAAATTGTTCAACTTTAATGATATAAAAAGTGGCATTTGTATTTAGAATTTGAGGATGATGTAAACTGATAAAATGTGTAAAAACGGATGAAGTTTATGCCTATAATTATTTAAATTTTTTTTGAACAATAATTGACATATTTTTTTAATTTTTGAAATCCATTTTTCAATTGCTAAAAACTGTTGAAAATATGGGGTCTAGTTCCCACCAAACAAGTATATGCAAATAATCTATTTTTTCCTCTGATTTCAAAATATGTTATAGATAAAATGTATAGCTAGTGTAGAAAAGAAGAAAGATTGGGTTTCAATGTATATTTTCTCCGTTATAACTGCTCAAAGTTGAACTTATCTGAAATCGACAGTTTTCATCTCCTACCAAATTTCCCCTATCAAATCTACACCATTTAGAAAAAAAAATTTACATATTCTTGAAGAAAAAATCTACACCAAATTTCCTCTAGTGTTAAATATTAATTTTAAATTTTTTTGATATGTTTTACTATTTTTTATTTATTTGAAGCAACATCTTCTCGAATGTTAAAATACCTACTTGTTTTATTTTGAAATTATAATATATTAGTTCTAATCAAAATACTATAAACTTTATATGACAATAATCTTGACTCTGAGCTCTAGAAAAGGGTATTTTTATATTTTTTAAAAATATCATTAAAAAGAGTAGGGGTTATTGAAACAAAAAATTTCTGAAATAATTTATTTCTTTGGTAATTGGTATAAAACATGCATTTAATAGACATTTCCAATTGGAAAAGTTTAACCACTTATCTAGCTTAGCTAGAATGAATCTAGCTAGACCATATGTTTGACAAAAAATAATTTTTATTTAGAAATATGCAATTTAGCTGTGCTGATAAATGGTCCTAAAGCATGACATAGCTTTGTGCTTTTACCCTGTGAAGAATGATAGATTGAAGATGTATAAACATGCTATTTGGGACCAAGTTGAACTTTTTGATGCCTTCAATATAAATTGGATAGAAAGGTCTAAAAATATTATGGAATATTTCTTAGCTAATGTTGCTTTGAAAAATGATGATTTGGCCTTAAATGGGGTATTAGTAGTTGAGATTAAGACAAGACTAGTTATCCCTAACAATATTTACAACTGGCAAGTATTTGAAGATGACCAAGATATCCTTAGATTTCTTCAATGCCTAGACCATTATGAAGACCAGAACATAGATTGCAATACTTTACTTGAGTTCATTGATGGTAAGGAATGTGTATTGGGGGATGAGGTTGTCCAACTTAGTTCTAATCAGATTCCCAAAGGATTGATAGAACTATAAACATTGTTTAGTGATCAGAGTGAACATTCATCAAAGATAAGCAATGCCAAAATTGAGGATTTATAGGAGATAAATTTGGGATTAGATATCACATGGATAGTTTATATTGGAAAAGGATTGGATTCCCATGTCAGAACCAATTTGATAAAATTATTAAGAAAACATAAGCATGTATTTGCATGGTCTTATGAAGATTTAAAATCTTATAGGGAAGACCTTTTCTAGCATGAAATCCCACTCAAATTAGATGTAAAACCATTCAGACAAAAATAGAGACACATTAATCCACTGTTGGCTCCTAAAATAGAATAGGAGTTGATGAAGTTAAAGGATGAAGGAATTATCTAGACTATCAAACATTCAACTTGGGTTTCAAATCTAGTACCAGTGAGAAAAAAGAATGGTGACATAATATTATGTGTTGATTTCAAAAATCTGAACATTGCATCCTTGAAAGACAATTATTCTCTACCAAATATGGAAGAAATTTTGCATAAGGTTACTAGTTGTGAGCTATTATCAATGATGGATGGATTTTCAGGCTACAACCAGGTACTTGTAAAAGAGTCAGAACAGTTTAAGACTACATTTACTACTCCTTGGGGAACTTATGTATATGTTAGAATGCCATTTGGACTAATAAATGTAGGAGCAACTTTTCAGAGAGCCATGGATGTAGCATTCAAGAAATTTATTTATTTATTCATGGTAAACTATCGAGATAATTTGACTGCATTTTCTAAGAAAGCAGGGGATCATTGTGAACATCTAGAAAAAAAAATTCACAAGGCTTTAGAATATGGTTTTTCACTGAATCCTAGAAAGTGTTAATTTAAAATCACAGAGGGGAAGCTATTGGGACATATAGTGTCCAAAGTTGGAGTAAGGATTGACCCTGAAAGAATAGAAGCTATTCAAAAGGTCACTGCTCTAAGGCATATCAAAGGTGTGCAATCTTTCCTAGGAAAGTTCAATTTTATTAGAAGATTCATTGCAAATTCTGCTAAAATTGTCAAACCAATCATTAAGTTATTAAAGAAAGATGCAAAATTCTAGTGGAATGAAGAAGCTCAGTTAGCTTTTGAAAAGATAAAGAAAGAAGTTCAGGAGGCCCTTGTTTTAAAATCTCCTGATTATAGAAAGCCTTTTTCTTTATTCTCATTTGCATCCTTTCATAATATTGCTGATGTTTTACTTCAGAAAGATGAGGAGGGATTTGAACATCCTATAGAATTCTTTAGCAAGTCTCTCCAAGCTACAGAGCTAAACTATGAAATGATGGATAAACATGCATATGCTTTGGTGAAAGCTATTAAATCATTCAGACCCTACTTGGTTTGTGCCAAAGTTCTTGCATATGTACCTCATTCAACAGTAAAGGACATTCTTACCCAATCAGAAGTGACTGGTAAGAGATGTAAATGGATTAATAGAATTCAAGAGTTTAACTTAGAAATCAATATTACCAAATTGGTTAGAGGACAAGGACTAGCAAAAATTATGATAAAAGAAAACCTAGACTTGGTACAAGTAAATAACATAGTGATACAAGATTCAATAGTAACAAGTATTAAAAGACAACTCTTCTATGTTGACATCATGTATTATCTTAAGAAGCCCAAGTGTCCTTAAGTTATGTCAGACAATCAAAAGAGGAATCTCAGATTACAAGATTAGAAGTACACCCTAGTTCAAGGAGATTTGTATTGGAAAGACATAAATGGTGTACTATTATTATGTTTAGATAAGAGCCAAGCTGAGAAAGTATTAGTTAAAATGCATGCTAGAGTATGTGGAGGGCATTTTTCTATTAAGATCACTACCCATAAGATTTTTAGGGCTAGATATTATTGGCCTAGCCTATTTAAGGATACTCATGCATTTTTTAGAAAATGTGAGCCTTGCCAGAGGTTCTCAAATAAGTTGAAGTTCTCAGGTGCCCTGTTATTGAACCCTGTGAGTGCTGAAGCACCTTTTGCAATGTGTGGTATAGACTTTATTGGAGAATTTTTAGAGAAATCCAGTGGAGGACACAGTTGGATACTTGTTGCCACTAATTATTTTACAAAGTGGATAGAAGAAATTCCCACCAAGAAAGCAACTAGTAAAGTGGTTACTTCTTTTTTACTAGAGAACATTTTGACCAAATTTGGTGTTCCTGCCAAGCTAGTGATGGATAATGCTATGTTCTTTAGATCAGATGAAATCAAGGAATTCTACAATAAACATGGGATCATAATGTCTTATTCATCCCCATATCATCCTCAAGAAAATGTCCAATAAGAATCTAGCAAAAAAATCATTTTGAAGATTTTGAAGAAGACCTTGGAAAAGAATAAAATAGCTTGACACACAAATTTAAAACTAGATCTATGGGCTAATAGAATAATAGTCAAGAAAGCAACAGATAAACCACCTTTTGAACTTGTATATGGTTTACAGTCTAGAATGCCAATGAATAATTTATTACTAGTTTACAAGTTTATTCAAGAAGAGTAAGAAATTTATGACCTAATGCAAGATAGGATAATGCAATTAGAAAAGCTTGATGAGGTCAGAAGAGAAGGCCAAAAAGAGAACATAAAATTACAACAGAAAATGAAGTATATTTTTTATAAGAGCGCAGGTAGTAGAAAATTCATGCCTGGTGATATAGTACTCCAATGGAATGTAAGAGCAGAGGATAGAGGGAAACACAAGAAGTTTGAATCCTTATGGCTTTGTCCCTTTATTAATTCTCAAAGCTTTGGGAAAGATTCTCATCTTTTGAAGAACATGGATGAGAAAGAATTTGAGTTTCCAGTGCATGGGAAATTTTTAAAACCTTTCTTCAGTTGAGAATTCAAGTTTCATGCACAGTAAATTTTTGTATTATATGTATATAGGTGTGTTTGTTTCTATTGTGTGTTTCCTTTCTGCAGTAGGTTAGTAAGCATTTTTTGTGTGGTCTACAACCAGAGAACTTTGGTTCTTGCATTAAACTTGCATTTAAGCATCCTCAGATAGAGCCACTGTTGGTTGTATTTCTAGTTTTGTAGTCTGCCAGAAATTTTTTGAAGTTCTCAGTCATATCCATGCCTAAAAGTTGAAAATCATGTCCACTCTTGTCAAAATACCTCTGCAAATAATGATCTTCAATCCAAAAATCAAGAAGGAATGCAAAACCCTAAGTTCTAGGTCAAATTTCATGCATATTCAAGAAAAACCCTGGTTCTATGAAATCTTTTTTATTTTGTTGTTACTTTTTCAAGAAACTCGGTCACTTAAGTCATGTGTTTATTGTATATAATTTCACTTAAGTCATGAAGTCTCATTCTAATTTGAGAATATTCCTTTTCTTATCGAGACTTGGTGATTTCTTTTAAGTCAGGTTGTCTCGTTGAAAAATGAATATGCCTTCATTTTTTGTGAGATTGCACGCGATATGTAGATGCAGATCTTGTTCTTGTGGTTGGTGGAGAATCTCTTTATAAAATTAGAGTTAAAGAATTTCCTTGGTGACTTTGATTTTACTCAGTCGTGTTGTCTCAAAAGGTAATCAGAGTTGCAAAGTTGAGTTAAGGTTAATTTTGAATTTTTCATGCAATCGCGTTATCGTAAAGAGAAATATTAATTAAGTCAAAAGATCTAAGATTTAACGATAGTCGCCGATCTAAAGTGAAATCCTATAGTGGTCACAAAGTCTTGTTTAAAACTCATGAATTAACAAATGTATAAGTGACTTTGAGTTTTCTCAGTCGTGGTATCTCTCAAAGAAACTAAGGTTAAGAAGGTGGTTAAATTCCTTTAGTCGCGTGATCTCTTTTGAAATCCATGGTTAAGTTAAAGATAAAGAGATTAAGAGACTGTTGTTAGATGAGTGACAAATCCTATGGCTAGTGTGAAATCATGATGAATTTAAAGATAAAGAGATATCGCGACTCTCATCCAATTTAAAAAGATTTAGTGACTGGTGTTAAATTGTTAAAGAAAACATGAGTGATCAATTTATTAAAGTGAAAGTGAGGTTTAATGGGTCGTGATGTTGCGATAAGAACCATGGTTTGAGATGAGTTTAGTTAAGCTTAAATTTTTTTTCAAAAAAAATATATGAGCCGTGAAAAGGAGAAGATCTTTTGGATGGCGTGTAGTCACTTTAGAAAGTCAAAAGGTCAAAAAACATTGCATTTATTTAGCAATGATAAATGAGATTGAGACACGTGCCTAATCTTTTGAAGACCTGAGTTAGTCAGGAAGTCTCAAAGTAAACCTAAGGTAAATATTTTCCTTCCGTGACATGGAGACTACTTGAAGTCGTGAAGTGAACTGCAATTAAGTGAAAAGCAAATGAGATTATACACAAGACGTTAGATTAGAAGCAAGATCTATGGTAGTCACAAAGTCTCAGATGAAAATATGAAAGTACATAAAGTAAACAAGAATACATGTAGGCCATCCTATTAAAAGATGATCATGTGACAGTCATGTAATATTAGTAGAAACTTAGAGTAAATGAAATCTTAAAGCAACACAGATTTTACATAGTCACATAGTCTCTAAAGGAAACCCGAGGTGTAAAATGAGTTATTGAAGCTGTAGTCACAGAGTCTCAAAGAGAATAAGAGTTAAGTGATTTCATATAGTGATTAAGAGGTAGCCGTTGATCTAAAGGATGATCGGGTGGTTGTCATTAATTCTCAATAGAAAATTGGAGTTAAGGTTAACTCTTCACAACAACAAGATCACTCAATCACATTGTCACTGAAAGAAACCATTGTGAGAAAAAGGTAATGTATGAGGTTTTCTCTGCACCATGTTAACAATTGTCAGCCAATGAGAATGAAGGAGTTATGATAGCGTGTTTTAAAAGATTGCTGAGTTGTTCTCAAAGAGCCAATAATATCAAATTTTGATCTCTTTTTCAATTTAATAAGGTTTTTATATAAAAATTCATGATTTGAATTGATCATCTGTCAGTTCAAAATACCACGGATAGGAGCTAGAATTGATTTCATAGCACACAGAAGTAAAGAGAGAAAAGAGTAAATTGAAAATCCATGAAAGAGATTGGTGCATTTATAGGCATTATCATTATCATTTCATCTTAAAAATTTTCTATAATCTAGAGCTCATAATTCACATCAGTTCTTTGCATTTTTAGTGAGAACAGAGAAATCAAGGTCTACAGAGTAGGCAAATAAGATTTTAGTCAAGAATCCAGAGTGTGATTTTTAGTGAGTAAGGTTTAAAGATTTGAAGTAATTCACAGTGAAAGGTGAGGGTTTGGAGAAGATTTGTTTCAATATTGGTAAAAGAAAAGGAAATTTGATCAGTGACAAGTTATACAAGACATCATGAGCAGAGTAGTAAGTGTTGCTTCTACAAGTGGGGTAAGTGGGGATGATGATGATATAAAAGAAAAAAAGGAACAATTTAGAAGAGTTCATTCAAATTCTCCTAGGGTCCAATAGAGGAAAAAAGGTAAATGATGAGTACTTAGGAGATAATTATGCATACATTAGAAATGCCAAGACACCAGATTGTTCTGGTTACCATTTATTTAGTTATTTTCATAAAAACAGTGATGGCCCTATGCCCATTTCAAACCCCTAGACTAGTGGATTGACCAAATTAGTTGTTCTTGATATTTTCATTGATGTAGACTTGATTTTAGAATTGGGTAGTAGGTATGATACTGTATCAAATACCATCAAGAAGAATGATGGAACTATTCTAGTAACCCTAGATCGAGCTTCATTTACGAAAGCTTTTGATATCTACAACCCCTGTTCTATAGAAATTAATTTGAAAGCCCTAGCTGTCAAATATACTAGAGAGGCCCCTATTGTGTCTAAATTGATCTAGGCCCACACACTAAGGGGAACCAAAAACTACATTGCCCCTATACCAATTGATCCATCACCGTACTTCTACAAAGACCTAGCTTTCTATATGAAGTATATATCTTATACCCTATGCAAAGTTTTGGGTGCAGATAGTGGGAGAGCAAGGGTATCATCAGATATGTTGATAATAATCCTAGAGTTGAAGAGCCCCTATATGAGCACTGACTATGATTACATATAGTTTGTAATTGAAAAGATGCATCAAGGATTCCTTGATATTCAGAAGAAGGTAGGAAGCCCTAAGTGCCAACACTACTCATTGCTGATGCATCTTATCATGTTTTACAATTTCAATATTTTGGACCAATCCAATTTACAACTCATAAGGTTCTATCATGGACAATAGAACCCTATGCAATTATGGTTTAGGGTATGGAATTATACCCCTAGGGAGTAGGATTTTTGTTCTTTTGAGAATTGGGTAGTCTACCCATTGTTGAATAATTCAGGAGTAGATATGAAAAAACTTCCAGTAAAAGTGCTGCAAATATTGAGAACTTGTAATTTTGTTGACAAATGGAATGGTGATCATAATTGGGGTGATTTCTCTTGTCACCAGAATTTTACACTAATTAGAGTGTATCGTTGATCACAGCCACCACATATCTTTCCATATAGAGCGCCAACAAGAATTGCAATAATGAAGTTTCTTTGGTAGCTTATGTTAACATATAGAGAACACTTAGCATCCCATAGGAAGGGAACTTTCACTCCTAGGTAGTTCATTGCCTCATATTTTACAATTAGGAAGAGGGCTTATGACCCTATCAATGGATGGTTAAGGCACTATAGGATGAATGTTTCCCTGTACAGATAGACTGGCACAAAAGGATTTATTGAAAGTGCCAAGAACCTCTTGACACCTACCATTCCAATCACCAAGAGACATCACCCCTGTGAAGAAGAAGATTTAATTAGAAACATCCTTGAAGAGGATGTAATTGCATCAAGATTATCAAAGTACCATGATCTGATGGATTTGGAGTGGAAATTGAAAAGGAAAGGGATCCCATTTGGTGGATTTTTCCTAGGACTACCCTATTTGCAAAAATTAGAGAAGAGATTGAGAACCATAGCTTGCTCAGTAATCAAATTGAAGATCAAATTGATTACAAGGATAGAGGTACCAACAAACAATCATCATCAGAGTATAGCATTAGCTACTCTATCCATAGTCCAGCACCCCAAGATTAGCCACCTCATAATGAGGAGAATATCATTGATCTAACATAAGCACATGAGGCTGAGGTGGATGTAGAGCCCCCACAGAAGAAGAAAAGAGTAGAAGTAGGGGAGCCCTCTGTAGCTAAGACCCACATGAAGAAAAAAGAAAGAATTGGTGCCCAATTCACAGGGACCAATGCATATGAACATCAACTAAGGAAGTTGATAAGAGAAGGTAAGAAAAAGAGAGAAGATACTGATGATAATGTAGAAATATTTCTTATTTTGTGTCAAGATGAAAGGGAGCTACAACAGGAGGAGTTCCTGAAGGATGATGAATTCATCAAAACTAAGGAGTTTAAGGACTTCCTTATATGGTAAAAGAAAGAACAAGTTGCAACACAATTGAATTCACAAGGAGGAGAGGCAATTACAAGTGAAGCATTACAATCCCTCCAAGCATATGATCCAAAGTTAGAAAGTTTGACTCCTGATTAAGCCAGGTAGCTTGTGAAATCCAGTGGGATGATCCTAGTAGAAGGATGTGACTTGGCTTCAACATTTCTTATAGATCATATTAGAATGAATTTTGATGTCAATATTTATATAGAGACACAGATAGGAGAGTTGATAAAAGGGTTTGTAAATGATTCTAAATCTCAAGCCCTTGCAATGTGGTCCTTTGCTCCAAAGAACCAAAAGCCATCACTAATAAATGATCAAGAGAAGATGAAAGGAGACAAGATAAAATGATCATTACATAATACAGGAGACCTAGAAATATCTCAGGCATTGACACATTTTTCTCACTTGAATGAGGCAAAGGAAGTACAGATGTCTACTAGATATCAGAAATTATTTGATGAGACAAGCTTGATTGCCAAGGATAGAGAGTTAGGTCTAATAAAGATTAATGCAATGGAAAAGATAATTGCAACCTAACTCAGAAATTACAAGAGATGCCTAAGGTTTCCCCTGCTAAACCTAAATAAGGAATAGATGCTAAGATTGAAACTCAAGATACAGAGTATGATAGAGCAAAAACATAGCAGGGAATTAAAGAACATAATAATGTTGTTTTGGGAGCCTTAACATAAATTTTGCAACATAAAATAGATGTATTAAAAGATAAAGTGGATATATTATATGGTGCTTATAGTAAATTTCCAGGCCTACAAGTTGAAGTTAATAATTTTGTATCAATTGTGAACCCCTACTATGCAACATGGTTAGTGAGAACTGGGTTATTTGAGAGGTTAGCATCATTGCAACCACTAAGATTAGATTTTCCAAAAATTATAACCCAGGTTGGAGAAGAGATAGAACAAATATGGGTAACCTTCTCCTTTTTCAAAGGCAAGGCTAATCAAATTGAGGGCATAATTAATATGTTTGGGCCTGAATATAACAAATTTGTGCCATTAATCAGGTTAGATGATAATCAAATCAAGCCACTAGGGGAATGGAGCTCAAAATTTGACATTGTATTACCTATTAAAGAGGTATATGTTTCCTACAATGGAGAATTGGATATGGAAAGATATAATAAGATCTTATATGAAGCCTTTAAGGAAGAAACATATTTCAAAAAATTCATAACAGATGTCAAGAGCATTACGGATGCAAGGTGGGAAAGGCAGAAGATACAACTAGAGAATATTCAGAGCTTTGAATGGCTAGTAGAAGATGATGTCACAACATGGGATGTCTTAACAAAGCCCAAGAAGAAAATTCCTTCCATAATTGACTTGGATATTATTGATGAAAAGTACAAGGACACTTGGCACCTGCTCTTTGAGCATAGGGAGGTTAGTCATCTTGAAGACTAGTGTAAATTAGCCTGTAATGGCAATTTCTGGTGCTCAAATCGACAGATTGGATTTCCTATGGACTTGCCAATCCAATGTTGGGAAACCCAAGTGATTTGGCCAACTAACAAGTCACAACCAAGGCAAGGTTGGAACTTCTGCAATTCTGGCTCTG
>MU228014.1:2943476-2954381 GCA_018584345.1 Thuja plicata
GGCCTATACCTTGACTTATCCTTCAAGTTACAAGGCTTTTTATAGTAGATAAGGAACACTTCAACCTTCTCTCTCAAGTATGGAAAGGAACTTGAAATAAATCTAACAGAAAGCAATATATCGTGAATTGTAAACTGAAACACTTTAAGTAATTGAAAGAATGTTTAGTAAATGTGTATGTAATTTGAAATGAATAGATAGATAAGATAGCACAAAACTATAAACAATGAACTGAATAACTATAATCCAAATAATTATTATACCAGTGCCTTATTCTACCATGGGAAATAGAGTCAAGATCATTCCAATCTTATGTTCAACCTCAGAGATAGTTTTACAAGAAAACATATGACTTCAAAGGTGTTATGGAATGTACATGCAACCTGAAACAAATTCAAAAATATTTCAAATGGATAATACTTCTCATATGACAGACCAATTGACTAAGGCCTCAATCAATGGAATTTAACCATGCAAAATGAGAAAACCAATTGAAAATATAGACTATGAATCAAATCAGGAAGCATGCACATCAAAATATCACTTTGAAGAAGTTCTATTGGTTTATCTGAGGGACTAATTGTAAAATGATAATGAAACTATTACACATGTGAAAGAAAAAGGACTTATCTTTATTGATTTTGAGAAAATAGTACATCCAGGTCCATGTTATACTTGTTGATTAAAAACTATCCAAATATGTGAAATTGTATTATATTGTATTGTCTCTCTTTATATTTTACAATATGTATATATATGTGTTTGAGTGGCTTTCACACCTTTTTAGGGTGAAAAGACACAACTCTTATTGCAAATTATTTTGGAAAAACAATAAACTAACTAAAAAATAACTACCTAACTTTCAGATTTGGCTTTGGTCAAAAATCCAAAACACCTTGTGAAAAGTTAATATTTTTGCTGGAGATAGGAAATTTGATTTCCCGAACTGGGCCTTTTTTAAATTTTTAAAATTTGATAATCTTTATCATCTGTCAAAATCATCTTTGTAGCAGGTCTAAATTCCAGCATTTTCTGAAGGCTTTGATTAGTTAGTTCTATTTATTTGTGTCATAAAGCTTCCTTCCTTTGATCTTTTTTTTTTGGAGAAACATGCTTCTTAATAATGGATTGGGACTTCTAAATTATCAAAATTTATGGTACCACCAATGGTCACTAGGTCTTGCAACAAATATTAGAGGCTATCCTAAACACATACAGACAAAGGTGCCAGTAATCACAAGAAGACAAGATCTAAATCAGATTTCATTCTTCATTTTTGTCCATCCACCGCTTGGTCTATTCTTGTCTTTTGTCCTTTTCTATCTTTTTAGGGTTAGGTTTTCAACCATCCAAAGCTTGTTGCATCCTTACTCCTTAAGGATTCCAAGATGGTTTTAGCTTATATATAGAGCATATTGTAACTTTTTGAAATATGATGGAATATAATTACAAGGCAGACTACTATAGTTTTATCTAAGCCTCTGTACTATTTTGGTCTATTGAATGTATTTTGAAGCAGTTAGACATTAATAAAATACTTTGCAATATCTATTTTATATCTTGTGTTGTCTCTTTTATCTCTATTCAATATTTTATATCTTTAATTGTAAGGCATTTAAATATATCAATTATAACGTAGTTGTGTTGTCATTTGTGAGGTCCTTCAAGGAAGGAGTAATTCTTTCATATGATCCCAAGAAGATGAATATTGATATTAAGATCTGATACCAAAGTTGTAGGAATGAGTGGATAGTTTGTAAGGAATTCTATCTAGGTTGCATATATTTTCATTAGTCACCTAATTGTGGATTTGCATTTAAAGATTGACTCTGTTGCCCATAGGATCAGGCACTGGTTTATGGTTTTGAAAATAATTGTTCATCATCCAATATTGAAGAAAAATCAATCAATTACACTACATTCATAAGAAAGCATATATTTTCAAGTAATTGTATTCACAGAGTATACAATTCAGTTTGATTATTCCTTCCAGAGAGAATCAATAGGTTGACCCTCCTAAGTTCAGAGGACTATAAAAGGAAGAAGGATGAGAATCCTTATCACATTACTATTTTCTATTGTCAGGATAATAGTTTGGCTTATTAATCTCTATATCAGGTTAATCACAGTCATTTGCATAGTTTTTTATTTATTGATATAGTAAAAGGCATTCAGAAAACTAGTAAAAAGACCTAATCCACTATAACTAATATTGCAAGTCAGTAATCATTCAAAGGTAATGTTTGCCTGAGTTTGTGGATCTCAAAAAAGGAGTATATTATCCAATCTTCATCAATTAGTCTTTTCTTGCATATAATAAATTGGAAATATACAAGAGCAAGAATTTATACTATTTTAAAAGGTTCTTGCAAGAAAACTCCCTAACACCTACCTAAAGAGAAAATACAACAGATTACATAAATGCCTAAAATGTACATATGTATAACTACATGACCATAAAACATTAATCCACTAATTAATACTTTCAAGTTGCATGCTCAAAAAATGAAACCAAAATGATGCATGTAGTGTAGTATTCACAAGCAGCCCTAAAAATGCCCACCCTTCCAGAAACCAACTAGAAGCCGCTAAATTCTCCATATCCATTGCTCTGGAATGGTGACCATCTGAATGACCACTGGAAAAACCCCAAGAATCCTCCCAACTAACTGGAGGGGCCTTTAGAATATCTACAACCCATCCATGATTATCCTTTTGTCGAGAGTCAACTACCAGAGCAAGGAAATCTGCATGAAATTCATGGATTCTGCTTGAAAGACTGTCGAATGAAGGTGACAGATTTATATCATAAATAGTCGAGTGAAGAAGTCACACATCGAGAAGAGATAGATGACATAGGCAATATTGGGAGTGCCTAAAATATCAAGCAAGGAATTGAAAACCCCTCTTACATTATAGTTGAGTTCAGAGCCCAAAGCCCTCGCCGCTTGCAGAGAAGCTTTTACAAACCTAAAATTGTGTCTCTCCAAAGCCTTCTTGATGTTTTCGTACACCATCTTGTGTTCGTGTTTAACCAAAAGAAAATGGTGAGGAAACATATTTCCCATGAAATCACACCCCACCCAAAAATCATACATATGAATAGCCAACATTAGTTTTTTACCCATGATATATTGACGATCAACCACCTTGTTTTCAAGTAACAAAAACAAATCCACATACTGCAATAGATTCATTGAATTGGAAAGAAAAATTGAAACCATCTGAGATGGGAAGAGAACTTGCTTTGAATTTGGAGACAACACATGTTCCCCAATTACCTTACAAATTGTCGTGAGAATAACCTAAGAACGGCACATGAAAAAAAAGTCAAGCAAAGTGGCATCTACCCGAGCAGGAAATGTCACCTCATTTTCCACTGGACTGAGGTAAATTCTAAAATTTATTGGCAAAAAGTCCTCATGAAATAGCTCATAATAATCACAGTGCAGGAACGAGGTTGAATTGAATGCCATACTTCTAAAATGGTACACTAAAAGGTTAATAGTTGAAAACCATGTATATATGCTGCCCAAACAATTCAAAATTCATACCAGGGCACGCCAAAAATCCGATCTAATCTCCAACTTTCATTGAGAGCATATCTGATATCCAAGCAAAATCCACTTTGTACAATTTTGAATTTAAAACCACAGCACCGTATCCTTTGATCAAATTAATACAGTACTAAAAGAGTCGTGTGGCATCAAACTTCATAGAAAACTAATGGTGGCAACATACATTTTCATTTTTGTACTATTGAGGTGCCATCGCTTGAAGTGAGCTGAGCAAGTTGCAAGTTAAAACTAGATTAAGTTTAGTTTATTGTTTTTTAGATATAATTTAATATATATTTATAAATAAATTTGGTTATAATCTAATAAATTTATAATTGTGATTAAGTTTAGTTATAATTTAATAGGAGTTATAGTCAAATTAAATTTATATAAATTTTTTTATTAGGTGACTATAAATTAGTGTATTTACGAATAAATATAAATTAATTTATAAAGGTAAACTTTGTAAGTACTTTTAATTTTTGTTTAAATTAAGTTATACTTTAATTAGCTTTATTAATTCATACTCATTCATACTTTATACCTTTAAAAGGATGTTGAACTTATATTTTATGAATGGAATTGGCATCGATGTGTGTATTCAATTAAGTTAAACATTACTCAAGATTATTAAAGTAATAATATGATAAATATATGGCTCATGTGCGTGTTGATGTGATGGTGTCTTATTTTGACTAGTAGTCAAGTATGGGGAGAGTATTTTCCTAGGTGGATTTTTTTCATTCAGAATTTTAATGGATTTGTACTTGTGTAATTTTGGGTCTATGTTGTGGAAAGTTAATAGCCATTTTTACTTTGTGATTGGTTCATGTATTGTTGGTTTTATTTGTGAGTGATGTTGTTTGTTATCTAAGTCCATGATCGGTTTTTTTTAATTGATCACTAGAAGTGACAACCACTATTGTGTTGAGTTTCGATTGATCACTTGGTCACCTTGTTCTTCTATTTTAGTTGACCTCTGATCTAACTGATAGCCTTTAATTATGGTTTACTCTAGGTTTGGAGAGATTTTTTATTGATGTTTGATGATCATTGATCTTGTGATGTGATAGCTATGTATATTTGGTATTTGATTTTTTGAGATGTCCAGTATGGGATAGACAGTTTGGATCCTTGTATAGGATGTATTTTATTTGTTATGTTATAGCATTTTCATGACTTGATGTTTTAAGAGAAGTCTTTTATGGTTTTGGTTTTGTATTTTTTTTGTTCTTTTGCTAGGATCATTAGGGTAGGTTATCTAGGAGCATATATGGGAAGTGGCTTGTAATGAGTGTTAGAACCCTCAAGTGCTTTCCAAGATCACTCATTATAAGAAGGTCACTAAAGTGACAACTTAATAAATATATTAGGAGAGAAACATTAATAAGATAATTATGTGCCTTGCCCATGCCTTGAGTGCTAGTATAGGCTAAGGATGGGAGTGGAGGAAGATTTTTGATTGAGATCTAGCATGTCAGTAATAACTGAGAGGGGGGGTAAATAAGTGGCCTTAAAAACTTATCCTTATTCTAACCACTAATCAAATAAACCTCAGATTATTATGTCCCTGCAAGATTCATGCCATTAAATACTTATAATGATTAACTGTCTGTCGATTTCCTTGTCTATCCTTATTCTCCTTGATTACCGATAAGAAGTATAACTATTTACCAAAATATAGTAAATATGCAGAGTATACTGATAAATCCAGAAATGCATATGTGAAATGTAGAACAATAAATTAATAAACCATACACACATAACACGTGGATTTTAACGTGGAAACTCTGTTAAGGGAAAAAACCACTGGGACCGGTACCCCAAATTTTCACTCTTCTAAAGTGAGCCCTATAAAGAGCTAACCCTATTAAAGGTTACAAACAAACTGTTAGGTGTGACCTTGTTAGAGGATTTTACACATATAGGTTGTCACTTAGTATCGGGCATCTAATGTTGTCATCCTTGAATCAGCCTCTCTCTTAGATTGTCACTAGGAATCGAGCATATCCAATACTACTTTCATGAATCAAACTTTTTGGCACTCCTTGGGATGTACCTCAATATATAGAAGATTGTTAAGTCCTACTCTGTTAAGAGACTTGATGCTTCAATGGTTAAACTAAAAAAAATGACTTGTTTCTAATGCAACTTGAATTGCATATTTTTAGATCTATTTAAGTACATTACCTCTCTAATCAATGTATCAATTCAATTTTTTTGTGCTCCATACTTTCTAATCTGTGATGTTGTGCTCACTATTGATCGGTGTCTATATAATTCCTTAGCTCTCCTTCAGCTTGATTGATCAGTACTGCATGAAGTTGTTCTACATTAGTTTCTCTTCAACATCCTCTTTCTATTCACTCCCCTTAATCCCCTTTCCATGAATGTGATATCGAAAATGAATTAATCTTGTCTCTTATATAGACATAATATTCATTGATTCTTGATTCTTCACGTAAAAAAACAATTCAGCCAATCTGATTTAAAGCATAACTCCTGATTTATCTCATATTTATCTTTATGCCAACTGTACAAATCTTCTTTAAATCAATTACTTAACTCTGGTCGAATAAAACAAAGAAAACAACCAGTTAAGTCTATCTTCAGCTCTTGCTAGCTAGATATTTTGTCATTTTCTAAACTCTTTGTTCCGTTGGTTAACTCTTCAGTTAGTCGTGGGTTACAACTGCTAGTTCTGTCGGTGTGACTTCCAGTCAGCTTTGGGATCTCTGTCTGTCAGGTAACTCTATTTTCAACTCATCGGGCATCCTATGGTTTGCTTCATTGGGCAACACTATCTTCTACTTGTCGAGTATTACTGTGACTTTTTTCTTTGCCTTTATCGATGGTGTGCACTCCATCGGTGTTATCTGTCACTTTAGTGAATACTTGACTTTTATGCATTGCTGAAAGAATAAACTTTGTTCCATTGATTCTCTGAAGTCTTTGGAATTTTGTACATGACTATACAGATGATATCAAGTTGACATCAATGACAATACAAACCATTAACTAATTTAATGCCTTGCATTATCTTCAACTTAACATTATCAAACACTCAATCAGTTACATGTCATCAATCTCTCCCTTTGGCATTGATGGAAACAAACTTATATTATCACACTATACTATTTCTAATACAATATGAAATACAATTATTGAGATTCATCAAACTACCAAACAATTTTTTAGGTAACCGATAAAAATGTCTAACCACCGGTAAGCTCTATTTTAGCTTAGATTTGATTCTTGTAGCTTTCTGTTTGCTGATGTGTTGAATCTTCTTCTGGTGTCAATTTCTCTCTTTTAACTATTCTCTCTTTTGTGATTTCTTTTTGTCTTGTCAGAAACTCTTCCTTTGTATTGACTCCTTCATACAAATTCTCTCCCTATGGATATTATCTCTCCCTATTGGAGTAATCTGATAATGGATAATCTTTCTTCTTTTTCTGAAGACTATGATAATATGGATACTTTCTCTCCCTTTGACAACAATTCCAAACAAATATCTTACAGATATTTTACATTAATGTCAAGTGATCTTTCCTCTTCCATCCATAATATATTCCTTGAATTTCTCTTATCCATTAGCAATATATCATATGTTCTGGTGCTCGGTTCTGATATATATACCTATTGTATATAGATGTAGCTTTAAAGTTCTTCCTTTTTGCTTGCATCAACATGAATGATATTCTGATAGTAAGTAGGTTGATGCAGCCTTCAGTCTTTGACTGACTATTAGACAATGGTTTTAACCCTAGTCTCTTTCTCAAGTACTCAAACGTATCCTTTGGCAGTGGCTTGCTGAAGATATCAGCCAATTGTTCTTTTGATTGCACATACTCAAGTATCACCTCTTTTTCTTGAACTTGTTCTCTTAAGTAATGATAGTTGATGGCAATGTGTTTAGTTTTTTCATGCATGACTGGATTCTTGGAAATGTTTATTGCACTGGTTTTATCACAATAGATAGTCATTGGTTCTAAGATCTTCATAAGCATACTTTCCAGCAACTATTTGACCCATGCAATATTTGAGCAATTTGCAGCATCAACAACATATTCTTCTTCTGCAGTAGACTATGAGATGCATCCATGCTTCTTTCTAATCCATGTGACAAGTCTGTCACCCATAAAGAATGCTCCTCCAGTTGTGCTCTTCTGGTCATCAAGATTTCCATCCCAATCAACATCGGTAAACACCTTTAGTTCAAATTTGTCTTCTCTTCTATACCACAATCCAAATTCCTTAGTATTCTTCAAATATCTTAGAATTCTTTTTACAACAGTCATATGTGATTCCCTGGGGTTAGCAGAAAATCTAGCAACAATTCCCACTACATGTGTAATATATGGTCTAGTGTGTACAACATACATGAGTTTTTCAATCATTTATCTGTACAAAGTCTAATTTACCTCTATTGTCTTGTCCTCTTTTGTCAACTTACATCCAGTAGCCATCAGTGTTCCAACTGGTTTGGATTCTTCCATCTTGAATATTTTCAGGACCTCTTTGATGTACTTGGACTAAGTAATGAAAATACCTTCTATTTGTTGCATGATCTGGAGACCAAGAAAGAACTTGATCTCACCAAACATAGACATCTCAAACTCTGTGCTTATTTTATTAGCAAATGATTTGCATAGCATATCATCTCCTCCAAATAGGATTTCATCAACAAATATTTTAGCAATCAAAGTGTTAGCATTAGTATCTTCCTTCAAATAAAGATTACTATTTTCACTAGTCCTTACAAATTCAATACTTATTAGATATGAATGAAGTCATTCATACAAGGCTCTAGGAGCTTGTTTTAATCCATACAAGGCTTTGTGAAGTCTACATACCATGTCCTTCTTGTCAGGATCAACAAACCCTTCTGGTTGTTCAATGTATACCTCTTCTTCAAGTATTCCATTTAGGAATGTTGACTTGACATCCATTTGGTATACCTTGAACCCTTTATATGCAGCATAAGAAAGTAGTATTCTTACTCCTTCTATCCTAGCAATGGGTGCAAAGTTCTCTTCATAGTCTATACCTTCCTCTTGTGCATACCCTTTGCATACTAGTCTTGCTTTGTTCCTTGTGACTTCTCCATTCTCATTCAACTTATTCTTGAATATCCATTTTGTACAGATGACATTCTTGTCATCTGGTCTTGGCACAAGTGACCATGTTTTGTTCTTCTCAATCTACTCAATCTCATCATTCATAGCACTTATCCATTCCTCATTATCTAGTGTAGTATTGACAAATTTTGGCTCAAACTCACAAATTAAACAATTTAAGTTTAAAGACTTACTTCTTGTTCTTGTACCAGATATCTTATCTCCTATGATCTAGAACTCTGGATGGTTCCTTCTTACATATCTTGCAAGTACAGGTATAGTTCTTTGTCTATCAGCTTGATCATTATTTTGATCTTCATTTTGTTGTTCATCACCTTGCACATCATTTTGATCATTATCCTGACCGTCGATATTTGTAGCCTGATGCTCGGGAGCAATGATTTGTAGCTCAGGGGCTCTACATTGTTGGTAGGGTAGAGTCTCAGGTTCCTCATTGTAAGTGAACTTATTTTAGTCCTCTGGTTCTTTACTTCTTTCCTATTCATTCTTCTCTACAAATTCATCTATCTTTACATTTTCACTTTCAATAATTTTGTTAGAGGATTTATTTAGACATTTGTAAGCCTTTCTCTTGTTAGAATACCCTATAAAAATTCCTTCATCACTCTTGGAGTCAATTTTTCCATTTCTATCATCTTTTAAGATATAACATTGATTGCCAAAATTTTTGAAATAACTCACATTGGGTGTGTATCCATACCATAGCTCATAAGGTGTCTTCTTGGTGTCTTTCTTTAGTTGTACTCTGTTCAGTGTGTAAATAGTAGTACTGGTAGCTTCCCTCTAGAATATTTGGGTGATGTCTTTCTCTATCATCAGTGTTATTGCACAATCAACTATTGATATGTTCCTTCTCTCAGCAATCCCATTTTGTTGTTGTGTTCTTGGTGCAGAAACCTATCTTTTTATACCATTCTCATTAAAAAAGTTAGTGAATTCATCTGATATAAACTCACCTCCTCTATCTAATCTCAAACATTTTAGATCCTTACCACTTTTTTTCTCTACCAAAGCCTTATACCATTTAAACATCTTAAATGCTTCAGATTTATCTTTTAGAAACATAACAGTCATTATTCTAGAGTAATCATCAACAAAGAGAATAAAGTATCTATCTCCATAATAACTATTTGTCCTCATGGGTCCACATAAATCAGTATGGACTAATTCTAGAATTGTATCAGATGTATGGGTTTTTCTTTTGAAACTAGACTTTGTCATTTTACCTTTTTGATAGTTTTTACACATGATGTTGTCGGGCTTCGTCATTGTTGGTAAGCCTCTGACATTTCTCTTTTTTCTAATTTTTATCATGTTGTCAAAGTTCACATGAAACAGTCTTTTGTGCCACAACCATATGTCTTCATTTGTATCAATCAAACAAGTGGATTCAGTATCATTAAGATAGAATAAGTTACCTTTTGTCTGCTCACTGGTACCAATTAGATTTCCAGATTTGTTGAAGATCTTTGCCTTCTTATTTTCAAATGCTACTTTGTGACTTGAATTATTCAACTGAGAAACACTCAATAGATTATAATTCAATCCATTTACCCAATAAGCATTTTCAAATTTTATTTGGTTATTCAACATTATTGTTCCTCTACCTTCAACTGGACAAGGTGTGTCATTTCTCATTCTTACTGATCCACCTTTGTAGTATTCAAAATTCTCAAACTTTTTCTTATCACCGGTCATATCATGAGTACAACCACTATTTATGATCCAGACATCATTTTTTCTAATTTTAGATATGAGAGTTGTTTCTACATACCTTTCTTCATCATCATCTAAATCATCCTTTACAGCCACAAACACCATCTCGATGTCTTCATCAGATTCGGTGTCAGTATCATCATCCTTGCATTTTGCTAGGTAGCTAACCTTCTTTCCTTTGTCCTTATAGTCTCGGGTATCTCTTCTTTCTGATTGTCGGTAGCTTCTATAATCACCTCTTTCAGACTTCTTCTCAAAAGATCTGTCATTACTTCTGTCATCTTTTCTTTTGTTAGTACATCTTGTAGCAAAGTGTCCAATCTCTTTACAATTAAAGCAAACAAGTGGTAACTTTCCTTTGTACTTACCTTTGCCTCTCTGCATTCTTCTAGCCATAAGTGCTTCTATTTCATCAAGATCATCTTCTTCACTTTCACTATCACTATCTTTTCTCATAGTGTTTTTGTGACTTGATTTACTTATTCTCATAG
>MU228014.1:2970168-2987281 GCA_018584345.1 Thuja plicata
TATATAACATGCAAAGTTGTATTAGACAGAGTCATCGAATATGCAGAGTAGAGATATAAAAGAATAGTATAAGATTTCAGAATGAGATAAATCTCTTTAAGAGTATAAGGGCATCAACGCATAACCAGAACTGATCAGACAATTGCATCACATACAGCGGTTCACTTTTGGATATAGTGTATATCTATTATCAAGGAGGTTGTAGCCTTCATCCTACTGAGCAGTGAGCTTCTTGGACAGTGAGTACTCACCCCTAATAGGTTTATTTGTAAAAGACTCCCAACAGAGCCAGACCCTTAACTAGGTAATTGTACTTGCATTGTAATGAGTTCTCCTAACAGGGCAAAGGAACTGTAACAAGTTCATTATACTAGTGCAATATTTGTGGGTACTAATTCCCACCGGGGTTTTCCTTTGATTAAGGTTTCCCCGTAATCATATCATGTGTTATGTGTTCTTATTTTAAGCTTCAATTGATATATATTTGATTTATGTTTAAAGTTTTTGAAATAGAATAAATAGACAAACATTGATTCACTCCCCCCCCTCTCAGTGTTTCTCACAATTGGTATCAAAGCTCTGGTCCTATGTAAAAGAAGTTTAACCACTTGAGGAGATCATGGATTCAGCAGAAGTGAAACATCTGAAAAAGAATCTTGAAGCAACCCTTGAAGATCTTGACAGATCTGAAAAAGAAAATGAGGAACTTAAACTAAAAGTTGATGGCTCTCAAATGCTTATCAAGAAATTATGGAAAGATCTGAAAGATTGCTCTACCAATGACTTGGGAAAAATGGTAAAGAAGCTGAATGAAGAAAACATGTCTTTGAAAGATAAAATTGAAGATCTGAATGAGCAACTTACAGATAGCCTAACAACCATTGAAGAAAAGACCAAAGAGATCAAACAATTAGACGATGAACTTATGCAAGAGAACTTAAAAATATTGGAATTAGAAAACATCAAGAAAAAGATAGAATCTGAATTATCACAAGTAAAAGATAAGATTGATAAACTAAACACAAGTTTTGATCTGATTCAATCACAACTGTATGCACAAAATTTAAAAGGTGATACCACTGGTATGGGATATAGTGTAGCTCAAATTGAAATCAATTCAATGCAAGAAACAAAGAAATCACAAGAAGCATCTACAGAGGAAAAGAAAGAGGAGAATATTGCAGAGACTAAAGTTGAACCACCTAAAGATGAACTCAAGCAAGTTAACAGAACTTGTTATGCTTGTAACAAGCATGGACACTTGGCAAGAGATTGTAAAGAAGTAAGAACTTTTAATGGTTATTGTTATTCCTGTAATAAGTTTGGTCACAGGGCTATTCATTACAGGACAAATCAAAGAAATCAGTCACAATTGAACCAAAGGAATCAGACTCAATTCAATCAGAGAAATCAACCTCAAAGAAACTTGCAGGATATTACATGCTAGATATGTAATTACAATGGACACACAGCTAAGCAATGCAGCATGATGAATAATAACATCAGACCTCCTATCATTTGTCATTCATGTGGAAAATCTAGACACATCTCAAGATTTTGCAGGTCAAAAGCACAAAGATAAGAGAATAAAAATCCTAAAGAGTCACTATTTGAAGAATCAGGAGAAGTCAAACTTGTACAAGCCAAAATTGATTCAGATAAAAATTGGGTTGAAGTAAAGAAGGATAATGAAGAGAACAAGGTAGTAGATGCATCCTTAGTGGATGCACCTTCCACTTCTATATAGTTGACCCTCATGGTCTTAGGGGGAGCTATTCTAGCTCTGAACCCCTATGTGGCTGGTATACTCACCTCCGAGTATGCACCTATGAATTCATGTATGTGATCACGAATTAAGATTGTATGCATGCATGCATTGCCTTTACTTTGTTCAGATTAAAGTTTGAAAATCTCAATGGAAACCATGTACGGTAGCAAGAATTAAATGTAGTAACCTTTATATAAGTCAGGAAACAATCATTTATCCTCATTGTTTACATCTGAGATCATAAAATTTGTAGAGCACAGGAGCACTAAGCATCAAAGCATTCAAAGGTATTGATTCGACCAGTTTGTGAACAGATTGCAAGTTGAAATGGAACCCTAGCAGTCACATCATTTCAAATTGTAGTGCAACCCTATTTAGTCGATCAACAAGTGAGTATGGAAACCCTTGTAGTCTTTGATATTACTGAAAGGAAGAGATTTGTCTTTAAAAAGCATCCATTCAAGTCTATTCTAGATGATGTAGAAGGGGCATTTTCTAAGATTCCACTAGGATTCGTACACATGGAAGACATTTGCACTTACATCTACTGTAAGAAGGAAACCATTGGGGACAATAGCATAGCAACTCTTATGGCTTCAATGATGAAACTAGACTATTCATTCAAGAATGAATAGGTGCATCTCACTGATAACCCTATCTTTGAGTATTCTAATGTGCACGAATTTTATGAGCCAGAATGGGTGAAAATCTTGTTGAGCAAAATACATGATGATCTCTATTGGATTGGTGAAGTTCCTGTCCATATTACTGTAGACCTAATTCATGACATGACTGGACTCCCTAAGACATGACCAATTCTTCCAACTGGTAAAGATGTGAAAAAGCAGGTTGAACAAGCATATTTATCTAGAAGTGATAGGCACGGTATGACAGTTGATCCCATTAAGGAAGATGACATAAAAATGGTCACCATGATACTAGGTTACAAATTTCAGCATGCGAGCAGACTAAATAGTGTATCTACAGCTACTGTCTTAGTAGTAGTAAAGATGGTGAAAGATAATACTCAGTATAATCTATGTGAGATATTGTGCGCTCAATTGATTGACAACATTCAAGCTATTAAGCATGACAAGAGAAAGATATTCAGGTTTGGATCATTGATCATCTATCTCTACTTCCACATAGTAGGTAAAGTTTCCAATCTTTACCTAGACAAGAGTAAACCTACTATGTCTCAGATATCACTCAAGGCTACATCAAAGAGCAACATGAAGGATTCTATGGACATGGATATCAAAAACTTTAGGATTAAAATGAAGAAAAGGTTCAGGATACTTGAGAAGATAGTTGAGAAATACAAAGACACCATATGCTTCATGGTGGAAATTGATTGTACTTGCATGGAGGCAGTTGATCCTAGAACAAAATGGATTCACCCTCTCAGATATGAAGTTGAAGAACATGTTTTGGAAGCTTATGCACAAGTTCTCCTATCTGTACCCAAGGATCCCAATGAACCTAGATGGGGTACTTACAGAGAAAAGAAAAATCAAGTTGATTTTGTCTTGTACAGTGCAGACAACAAGAGGAAGGCATCAAGGATTACTTCAAATATCCTAAAAGTTCACGGTGCTACACAAGAAGGCCTAGATAGAGATAGGGAAGCTAAGATAGCTAAAGAACTTGAGAAAAATCCCACAGAAGTGAAAATTGAAAAGTCTAATGATATGCCTAAGAAGAAGAAGAATAAATCTGATGAAGGTACATCTGCGCCATCAACCACCATTGATCTAGAATCCTCTCCACCTTATGTACCTAGTAAGTTAACCAGAAGGAAGAAGAAAGTTCCTACAAGTCATCCATCCTCAAGGACCACAAGGAGAAAGGTAAAGAACACTCAAGCCCCTCCTGAGGTGGGATTCAAGCCTAGTCTACAAGTCCTAAAGAATAGAATTGTTAATGAAGGAAGACTAGAATCTATCAAGAATGTCTATGACAAATATCAAGAGATAGGCAAATCTAAAATTCATTCAATGATTATATCGCATATGATCAAGTTCAAAAAGTTAGTATTGGAACTCATACCAGACAAAGTATGGAAGATACTGGACCTATTAAAGAGGCAAGCAATTGAAGAACATATGAGGATAAGAGAAGAGACATTAGATAGTCTTCTCTCTATTTTCTCACATGATGAGAAAGATATACTATTGGATTTAGTAAAACCTCATCTCAGAACCAAAACCAAAACACTTCATATCATGAATAAAGAGTATGATCTGGTTGGAGAAAAGAATCAAAAAGCATTTGAGCAGATATTTCTGGATAGACATATGTATCCATCAACGGCGCCTATAACAAAGGTAACTCCAGTTCCTGCCAAACAAGTTGCAAAACTAGTAATTTAAAATGCATCTAAGACAGGTCCATAGGTTTTAGCGCTCTCAATTTCAATAGCTTCTGATACAACCAAAGATTTAGGAGAAACTATTGTGATTGATGATATCAAGATATCCATGACCGCTTCTGACAATGAAATGGAAAAAGTTGAAAAAGCATTTGTCAACACTGAAGAGATAGAGAAGGTATGCACTGATAACACATCCATACAACAAGATGAAGTTCCCTCTAGAGATTCAAATAAAGAGGAATAAAATCAATCTAATGAGACACCAGTGATGGAGATTCCTATGAAAAGTGAAAATATGGATGCTAGTCAAAATTGTTAGAGTAATCATTAGTTTTCTTATTAATTAAATCATGTTGATTTAATTAGTTAAGTTATTACTCTTTAGTGCTTAAGCTTTCTCTTAGGTGCATTAATAATTAACTCTTTTATTAATTATTAATGTGCAACCCATCTTTTTTAGGCTTTAGGGTTTTGTTCACCTTTATAGGTTGAACCTTGTAATTATTTTTCCATTAACTCGGATTATAATTTAGCTCTCACATTTTGAGTAACTTCTGAGTTATTCTTTTTCCCTCTTTCTGCTTCTCTCCTATAACAGGTTTCTTGCATGCAGGCATTCTTGGCATTCTATGGATTTGTATCTCTCAAATCCTACATGGTATCAGAGCCACACTGCTGCTGCCTGGTCTAGGGTTTGTGAAGCTGTGATTCAAGGGCAAAAACCATAGCTTTTCTAGGGTTTCTTCTTCATTCTGCAAGAGACAATTTTTTTTGGAGTACTTTGAGATAAAATGGATACCACCATCATGCTCAGAAGGCCTAGGAGAGTTAATTTTCATATAATTTTTGCCATTTTTGGCTACAGGAGCCTCTGGGAAAAACTTTCTCTCCCAGGCCGTACGACTCAAATTTTAAGGTGAAAAATTTAAAAAAAATCATTTTTTATTGATTTTTGCATTAAAAAATAATGCATGTAGTGTAAAAAATCAACGCAACAATGTTAATGGGCGACGCCGTCAGTTAACCGCTAGTGGTTAACCTCTAGCAGTTAGCCTAACCGCCAGGGTTAACTCTCAAACCCTTTTGGAGCTGTTTTGGTATTTTGCTCATATCTTGAGCATACGGCATCGGATTTTCGACTTCCTTATATCGTTGGAAAGCTATTTCAAAGATCTATCTCATTATATAGGTTTTATTTTCTTTTTTTGAAGTTTTGATGTCTATTTTTCCAGTCAAAGTCAGAACTTATGTTTTTCATTCTCGGGGGCATATCTTTTGCGTCCAAACTCCATTTTGTGCAAACGAATAGGCGTTGGAAAGGTGTTGTAGTGATCTTTCTATATTTACTATCTATTTCATAAGAAAATTTATCAAGTCAATTTCATTCATCTTTTTGTGTTTCTACACTTTGCTCAATTACTTGGACATTCTGGCACCTACATGGGTTCTGTTTGCATGGGATGGATAATATTAATTTGATCTAAATGCAGTAAGATCAGATTTCTCAGTTTGTTTCATTTTGAAGAGTTATCATGGGTTTTTCTACTCACCCTTCAGTTTTTATTCTAGAACGGGGTAATTATGAGTCATGGGCAAAGGGTATACTTACACATTGTAGGTGGCTTAATATTTTGCCTTATTTTTATGATCTCATACCTGAACCACCCACTTCAGAGGGAAAATTAGCATGGGATATTAGTAAAGATCACATAGTAGGACTTATAGTGTCTAGTGTTGATCATGACACTATGTTGGCTATATCAAACATTGATTGTCCTCACCCACTTTGGACATGTTTTTGGGAGATTTATGGAGACCCTAATCTCTCTCCATTCCCAGAGGATCCTGCTTCAAATTGTCTCATACCCATTGCTTGGAGAGAGAATACACCCTTTGATCATGATACTTTAGAGGAGCTTGAGTATTTAGACAACCTTACATGTTTTGACGGATCAAAGGCTTGTCTCATAGTTCCCACTCTTCAAACTGAGACTTCATCAACATCTCATGTTGCTCCTAATTCTGTGCAGCAAGGAATCATACATCTTCCAGAAATAGATACTTTGGACTCTTATGTTGCAGACATACCTTTCTTGTTTGTTCAGTCTTATACTACAGATTTGGAGGATTATTTTGAGGACATTCATCTCCTCTACCTTGACAGTCAGGTTATCACTTCTTGCCCACCATTATCCGTGCATTTTATAGTTGCATTTCAGGATTCTCCACATTGTATGTGGTAAATTTGGCCTTGTTAACTCACCATACACTTCAACATAGTCTTTCTTCATCAGATACACACAAGATTGAATATGAGATTATTCATCCTGTCTGCCTGCATGATTCGACCTGTTGCCTTCTATCCAGATGGGGTTTTCGAAATAGCTCTCAGAACGAGAGTCTAACAACCATAGACCAATCTAAGAATGAAGGATTTTTCTCCATGAATTCAATGTAATGCAAAGTTATTCTAAGAATTGAAAGATGTAAGATTAATCTAAGACATGATTTCAATGTAATTATTCTAGAAATTGAAACTATTCTATTGTAAAATGAGATTATTCTATATGAGATTATCAAGAAATGTGGCAATAATTTAATATTCTAACAACGCATGAAAATAAGTGGGGTTTTGAATGAGGAATGAGAGTTCTTTTATAGACTCAGAGGTGACCAGAATAGAAACCTTCCTCTTTGAAATAAAATAGATAGAAAAGCCAGTTTAAATTAGAAAGCTTTCTTTAAAGGAAATCAATAAATTGTTTCCTCTTTGCTTTAACTGTTTTCTTTCTTTGATTTTAACTGTTTTATTTGATTTTAATTGTTTTCTTTGTCTTTAAAGCACAATTAATTCAAAGTTTCCATTTCTGAACAAAAGAAAGATTTTTGAGAGAATATCCAATTAATTAAATAAATATGACCTCATAAATAGGTTTTTCTCAATTATCTGAATAATTAAATTCAATTATTGAAAATGAGGATATTTATTTAATAATTAAATATTATTTAATAATTAAATATTATTTAATTACTTTCTATGTGTCTTAGCTAAAGAGGGTGAATTTAATTTAATTAAAGTGCTAGGACTTTATAATTAAAGTAATTCAATCATAAGGTTTGTTTAGCCAATTGGTATTTAGGAATTAAATATAATGTATGATTAATGCAGATTTAGGATTTTCCGCATTTGACACTTAGGTCGAGTAGATTCAGTCAAAACTCAGAATTGCCTAGTAAAATAGGACTTTGATGATTCAGAAGACTGACAAATGCAACAAGATTTCTTAAGGTTGTAAGATGCCAATTTTGGGGTGTTACATTTTGCCCCTCTTTGAATTGATGTGCGAGCAGCACATTGATTCGAAGAATAGTCCGATGCCTGAAGCACAGAAGAATAGATTTGAAAATTGATGATGCAAAGATTTCAGAGCCATCTCCAGAACAGAGTTTGACTCTCTGAAGTCTAGGTTAGGTTTCCAAGACACTGGTCAAGTAGAGTTTTTGAGGGTCATCTTCAGAACTAAGCTTGATCCCCAGGGATCCGGGTTAGAATGCCCTGATACCTAATAGATTGAGATTTTGAGAATCATCTCCAGAATGAAGCTTGATCCTCAAGGATCTGGGTTAGAATGCCCTGATACCTAAATAGATTGATATCTTTCACAAGGCTATCCCAAGAATGAGGCTCAACCTTTAGGAGTCAGGGTTAGATTGCCCTGATACATGTCCAACAAGATAATCAATAGAGATTTTAGGACTATCTCCAGAACGAAGACTAGTCCCCCAATATCTAGGTTAGATTGTCAAGACACTGGTTAGATTAACATCTTTCACAAGGCTATCCCTAGAATGAGGCTTAACCTTTAGGAGTCAAGGTTAGATTGCCCCGATACCTGTCTCAAAAGATAGTAAATAGAGATTTAGAATTATCTCCAGAGCGGAGCTTGATTATCAGGAGTCAGGGTTAGATTGCCCCGATACCTATCCCAAAAGATAGTTTTTCAAGAACCATCTCCAGAACGGAGCTTGATCCTCAAGAATCTGAGTTAGATTACTCAGATACTTAATAGATGACAAGATGTAAGGAACAATGATGTCCGTATTGATTAAAAGTCATGGGATACCTAGTTTTGACTGTGAGGTATGAAAAACTGAACATGCCCAAAGTGAAGAGATGCCCCTATCAATGAGGAATTTTGAAAATCGGATTAGATTGATTGGAATAGATTCAATGATGTAATCATCCTGCCCCCTCGGGAGCAAAATGGAAAGATGACATGTCATAATGATGATGGAGAGCGAAAAATTGCAGATAGATGTTGAATTGGAGATCAAGAAGAACTCAGAATAGATTATGGAAGAATTTAGAAGATTCAGAATCAATTTTGAGAGATGTCGAGGTCTAGTTGACCAAGTTTGACTAGGGTTGACTTTTGAGGAAAAAAGTCAAAGATTCGAGAAAATGATGATGAGATCTAATTTTGACAAGAAAGCGATGTCAAAATGTCGACTGCACAAGCGTCCGATCGTGTTGGTCCCAAAATTTTTAAAATGTGATTTTGAGCTATATAGAAGTGTCTGATTTTGATTTCGATCACGAAAATGGATTCAGAGTGGTCAAATTAGGTAGTGGTGAAATTTTTGCGCAAAATAGAGCACTTTGAAAAATTAGGTCAAAACCTATATAAGGATGAAAAGGTCGATTTCAAATCATTTCAACCTTTGACTTTTGAGAATTGAGCTCTGAGTGAAAAATAGTGGTCCCCTACAGTACGCACCGATTTGAGTGATCAAGGACACACATCTAGCCCGCAGCATACGGACCTCTAGTAAGTAGTCGATAAACCTCTCTGCATTGTAAATTTCATTGACTTTGGTCAATTTTGCTTTAGTTTTCTATGTTTTTAGGAAAGTGTCCATGGGTTTTCACGTGAAGAAGTAGTTTCTTCATGCAAAAATTTGCTTCTTCACGTGGAAAAAAGTGGACAATAAGAGCATGAAATCAGTCTGCATCATGTCCAATAGCATTTGCATCAGCGTTGTTACTGTTTGTAGGATGTCTTGAATGCTTTATTATCTCGTTATGCTTTGATTATCTCAGATTACTAATCGTGTACTGTTGTTTGCATGTCTTGCAGATTGAATTTCCAGACATTGCTTTCCAATCACACCACCTGACGATTAGCAGATTAGTATCACAGCTTGATGATGCAGAGATAGCGCATCTAGGTACTCTGGGTTTGAGTTCTCTATGTGATGTACCCGAGATTCAGGTAAATTATGGATTGTTAGGAGCATTGGTTGAGCATTTCCATTCAAAAATGAACACCTTCTATCTGCCATAGGGGGAGATGAATGTGACCCCCAATGACATCTACCAGATTCTAAGGATACCATTCCATGGTGCCAGGGTAGAGTACGAGGCACAGCCCAGATTGGGGACACTAGCATTGAGGGAGATCTTACAGGATTACCTTGTTATGGGGAGGGTGATCCCATGGGAGGATCTGATCAGTGAGTATGGTCCTACACATAGGTTGTCGGTGGTTTTAGCATGCTTCCTAGGTTGTTACCTAATGCCTGATCATGGACAGCACAGTCTAGAGTGTGGCTGGGGCAGGATGCTTCAGCAGATGTTAGCACGGCCTCGACATTATGGATGGGGTCAGTGAATGCTAGCACACATGTATCATGAGATGCATGAGATTTCCTATCGAGAGGCGAAGAGTATGGCAGCTGGAGTTTTTGTATTACAGGTATGGGCCTGGGAGCATCTTCCTGTGATGAGGCTGATATGCGAGGACATGAAGCAGCCTCTAGAGCCTTACATTTGCAAATATAGGGGCATGATTACCCAGCCAACGCTAGGTAAGGTAGATCAGTGGTGAGCCTAGCTCGACGACCTAGCTTTAGTAGTCTGGAGGCCATGGAGACTCACAAAGGCCTAGGATGATGCTGTAGAGCAGCTCAGTCACATGTTTTGTTCACGAGCGATGATAGGTTGTACTATCATAGTTATTGAGAGATTAACATAGAAGCGAGTATGGCGGCAGTTCAGCCATCCACAAGACATATCACAGGAGTACATAGCATGTGCACGATTCACATATGAGATTTGGAGGGGCTGGTTAACAAAGCTAGACCAGGGTCGCACTATGATTGACATACGAGCCTTGGCCCCAGTGTAGTGGGATTATCTGTGAGATGTAGTAGATGGCGACATGACCGCTGAGTATAGGGAGCACTTTGTTACCCATCCATTACCTACTTTTATAGATTTAGTTAGGATGGTAGGCCGAGGGAACATAGTATAGCCATAGGTCATACAGCCACAGGTGGTACAATAGCAGATGTAGATGCCCCCACCATAGCAAAGTGTATAGCCAGGATTACAGCAGGGTCCCCGACCCTGGACAGTACAGGTAGACATCCCCACCCAACATATGGGGATGGACATTGGGACCAGTAGCAGTGGGAGTATGAGATAGTCCTGATGACGGAATTTTGAGCCCACAATTGAGGAGTAGCAGGTACCTCTGCACGAGGAGGTACAGCAGGAGGATTTGACGTAGGAGGACCAGCCTGCGTAGGATCTAGCATAGGATCCACAGCGACGGTCCCAAGAGAGAGCCTAAAAGGTCTCGAGATAGGTTTGGGATTTGACCATACAGGTGGCCATGCGAGATGCACGACTATTAGACAGAGATCAGGAGATAGAAGATCTCTGAGAGTAGCTATGGGCAGCACATGAGGAGATACACCATCCGACTGCTCGAGCGGCGTATTACTATGCATCGTTTATAGGGGTGGTGCCTGATAAGGCATCACAGGTGGCTAGATTTTTGACCTATGCGAGACGGTCAAAGGGTGCATAGGTACCACCGCCACCAGATAGGGCCCCACCTCCACCTCCTCCAGGTGATGAGGGAGAGGGCTAGAGTTAATTTTGATAGATAGATAGATGAGATCATAGGATATATCTGATGCGTTGGCATCCATGTATTTATATCACCATTTTGACATAGATCATGCTCAAGTAGCACCATTTGTATTTGTATAAACACATTGGATGTATATATGAGCTCGTCTTTGGGTATCATCACATATTGTATATTGTCTTTTATGAGATGTTTCCTATATGCTTAGATGTTTAGATGATTAGAATGAATGCAAATGTATGAACATGTTTGGAATATATGTAAATGTATGAAATACACATGTATGAAATGCACATGTATGAAATGCACATGTATGAAATGCACATGTATGTATGTAAGTATGTAGATGATTCATGTAAATGCAAATATGAATGAGAGATGAAAAATGCAATGTGTAGATGATAATGAGTTGTGAATATGAATATGTATATGGTACTAACATCTCATGCAGGACGAAAAATGCTAACCAAAAGAATGTGTGAAGAATCAAGAGCGAGGATTGAACACCTGTGTAGTCTTGATGAAACTAGGACAATGAAGAACTCCTCAATGTATGAACCCAGGAGAATGCAATGAAGAGAACACCGAATCACTACCACAATGCAAGTCTAGAATGAAAATGCAATCCTACGCTAGATGCAATATGAAAGTGCAATTCTAGGACATGGTTATGAGACCCATCGTAAAATATCATCATTGAGCATTTTTTAGAACATCAAAGTCGATACAACCCTTACTAGCGCCACAATGCAACCATAAGGATATGAATATGACTCTTCATCAGATGAAACGTAGGAAATGAAGGTAAGCACTAGGGCACAAAAGCCAATATGACCTAAACATTCTTTCCAGTTAATGTTACAAGAGTACACCAGTATCGGGGCATTCAAAGCCAAGATAATCATGAGTGCAATCATGTGTAAAAAAATAGATCAATAAAAAACAAAACAATAACAAACCGAGCAATAATAGGTAAGGAGATAGTACCGACCTCACCATGGCATACAAATAAACAAGATCGAGGGATGTGAGGCTGTTCCACCTTAGTGCGGGAGCTCTTATCACATACACCCTATTTATTTGACATTACCGGATCATCAGGACTACACCAACAAGCAGTAGACAAATAAAATATCAATGAAATTCATGAGAACAGACAGCATACAAAGAAATATTCAATCATAACTTGGCCAGTTTTAAAGTTTTTGAATATATTCATGTTTAGAGGTGTTGAAAAACACCGTTGTGCTTGTGAGTTCATTGTGTTTGATTGTTATTGATAGATGTTTACATTTGAGATATCCGATGTGTGTTAAAAAACATAGACGTGTCCAAAGATAGTGTTAAAAACACTATTTATGGTGGTGTTGAGAAACACCAATTTGTGTCAGTAGCGAGTTGTCCTTGAGAAATGACAAGATTACTGACTCAAGTGTAAACCAAAGATGTGATTGAATGGGGGACCCATGCCCCCAAGTAACGATGACTGACTTGACGTATGTTGTGAGGAAAAACTAGATTTGATTACCTCCAAGCGTATGGTGCTGAATCAATGTCAAATCAGTAGGGTTCAGAAAGGAACTAGAGTATCATGAAAGTGACCAAAAGCTATGTACAAGCTAAAACAAAGAATTGTCAAGACAGAGTATTGATAGATAGAGCATTTGAGTACAACTCCAACTATAAAAAATGTGAGAAATCTCAATAGTATGGCGATAGTAGATAGACGCGGTGAGAACCACTTGTGACTAATGCAAGAGAGATGCTTAAGAAAGATCATAGTATAAGCTAGACATCAGTAGGTAGATGCAGTGAGAACCACTGGTGATTGATGTGAAGAAGATCCTTTTAAAGATAATAGGACAGTGCCCCCTAGATCAGGAGGGATGCCCTAAGAGTATGACTAGTTTCAATCCATGTGAGTTGGTGTCTTGACAGGAAATGAAAATCAAATGTAAGTAGGAAAGCAAGAAAGCAGCAATGCAGGAAATCAAATGTGTAAAGCCAAGTGGCACTGCAATAGATATAGAAATGTGGAACAAGAGGCACCTATTTACCAGGTTTTTACCTTCTTGGTAGAAATTATTTTTTTGCTACCATGATGCCTGTTTGCCAGGTTTTCATCAATGACACCTTTTTCTCTTTTTCTCTTTTTTTGTATTTTTCAATTTTTAATTTTTTTGTATTTTTAGAATATATCATTTTTTTCAAGATACATCAAAGCGCCTATCACTAGGTTTTCACTAAGATGATCATTTTTTGGGACTTTTTAAAATTTTTAGAATTTTTTTAGGACTTTACTATATACATGAGCACACTGAAGATGTCTCAGCTATATAACTGCTTCAGATGAAGAGCGTTGATGGGATCTTTGAGTTGTTCTCCTTTAGTAGTAGAAAGTTGATAGGTACCAGACCCAAACATTGTAGTAACAACATACAAACCAAGCCAATTTGGTTCAAACTTCCCTTTCTAGATCCGATGTTATTGATTCTTAGGGTTCTCTCTTAGAATGAGGTCACCTACTTGGAAATCCCTTGGTCTGACCTTCTTGTTATAGCTCTTGGACATCCTTTTTTGGTATTCTCTAAGGTGGTCAAATGCTACTTGTCGATGTTCATCAAGTAGTTCTAGCTCTTGTAGCCGAGATATTATGTTATCTTCATCAGTAATGAGGCCTTTCAGAGAGACTCACAAAGAAGGAATCTCAGCCTCAATTGGTAACACAACATCTGCTCCATAAACCAAAGCATAGGGAGTAGCCCCTGTTGGTGTTCTTATGCTTGTCTTGTATGCCCAAAGAGCTAGATTGATCTAGAGATGCCAATCTCATCTGGATTTGTGCACTGTGCGATGCAGGATTTTAAGGATTATCTTGTTGGATGCTTCCGCCTATCCATTACCCTTAGGATAATAGATGGAAGGCAAATGTTGAGTAATTTTAAACTTAGAGCATAGCTCTGTCAAATCCTTATTTTTGAATTTTCCCCCATTATCGATGATTATTTTTGAGGGTACACCATGCCTGCAGATGTAGTTGAGAATATTGATTTTCCATTGGCAATGGTGAGAGGAACTGCCTCCACCCACTTGGTAAAATAGTTTGTAGCTGTGATTATGAACTTATGTCCATTTGAGGATGAGGGATAAATCTAACTAACCAAGTCAAATGCTCGTTGTTGAAATGGCTAGAAATTAATGAACGGAATAAGCTCCTTGGCTGGAGCATGAATCAGATTACCATGTAGTTGACATTGTTTGCAAGACTTAGCAAACTGTGTAGCTTCTTTTTCCATATCTGGCCAATAGTAACCAGCTCTAATAATTTTATGGGCCAATGTCAAGCTGTTAGAGTGAGACCCACAAATGCCTTCATGCACCTCTACTAATGCTCGTTTGGACTCATCGGGTTCTAAACACCTAAGGAGGGTACCGTCTAGACTGTGCCTATACAAGTTGTTAGCAATGATGATGAATCATGAAGCACTGCGGATTAAGTGACATTTCTCATTCTGGGTGTAAGTGTCTAGAACAATCTAGTCATAAAGGTAGGAAAACATATGATGGTAGCGAGATGAGTCATGTCCAATAACAGAACAGATCATCTGGGAATTAGGGGAATCATAGGCTGGGTGGCGTAACGTCTCCACTAGGAATTCATGTCGAAAATCATTTTCTGGCATCTGTAGCATGGAGGAAAGAGTATCCATGGCATCTGCTACTTTATTATCTTCCCTTGGAATTTGTTGAAATGTGATGTGAGTAAAATAATTTTTGAGATCATCAACCAACCATTTATAAGGTACCAACTTGTCATCCTATATCTGATAGATATCATTTACTTGATTGATGACTAACTGTGAATCTCCAAGGACATTGAGTTCATCTACTCACCACTCAAGGGTGATCTTCATACCATTGATTAAGGCTTCATAATCAACAATGTTGTTTGTACAAGGAAACAACATCTTATATGATTTTGGTAAAGAGTACCTTTGAGGTGTAATGAACAGTATCCTAGCACCTGACCCCTGTTGGGTAAATGAACCATCAAAACATATAGTCCATGATCGATGTGTGAGAAGTAATATGGACTCATCTGGAAATTCAATGTGCAATGGTTGATGATCTACTAGAGGTGATTTTTCCAACTGATCCACAATCGCTTGTCCCTTAATGGCTTTCCTTTTATTCAATATCAAATTCACTGAGAAGCATGATCTATTTAGATAGTCTACCTGTGAGGGTAGCTTTAGTGAGAAAATATTTCAGAGGGTCAATTTTAGCAATTAGATGTGTAGTATGAGCCAACATATAGTGCCATAATTTTTGTGAAGAAACCACCACTGCAAGGCAAGCCTTTTATATAGCAGAATATTTCATTTCATATGAGACCAGAGTTCTACTAATGTAATAGATAGCCCTTTCTTTCTTGTGATGATCTTCTTGAGCCAATAGGATACCCAATGATGCTTCTGTAGCAGAGATATAAAGTATAAGTGGATTCCCATGAATAGGAGGCATCAAGATTGGTGGGTTCACAAGATACTATTTGATTTGTGTGAACCCTTCATCACATTCCTTGTTCCATTGGTAAGTCACACCTTTGTGTAAAGTCTTGGTGAATGGTTGCGACTTGTCTGCCAGTTGTGAGAAAAAATGTTGGATAGACTGTAGTCGGCCTTGAAGTCCTCTCATTTGTTTGATATTCTTTGGTGGCAGTATTTCCATGATAGCTTGTACTTTTGCAGGATCCACTTTGATGCCTTTGGCAAAGATGATATAGCCAAGCAACTTTCTAAATGTTACGCCAAATGCGCATTTCTTAGGATTGAGTCTCAGACTAAATTGTTCTATACGATCTAGTATAGGACCTAGATCTACAAGATGCTTATTTTGGTGCATTCTCTTAGCTAAAGTGTCATCCACATAATCTTCCATTGTTTTATGCATCATGTCATGAAATATAGTAGTAACAGCTCTTTGATATGTAGCACCAGCATTTTTGAGTCCAAAGGGCATGACATTCCAACAAAAAGTTCCCCAGGAACATGTGAAAGCAATTTTCTCTTGGTCCTCTGCCACAATTTTTATCTAGTTGTAGCTAGAGAAACCATCCATTGCCTATCCAATGATGAGAAACCCAAGTTATTTGCCCAACTAAAAAGTCACAACCAAGGCAAGGTTAGAACTTCTATAATTTTGGCTCTGCAAAACCAAGGCTGGTAGGCCTATACCTTAAACTTATCCTTCAAGTCTTAAGGCTTTTTATAGAAGATAGAATACACCTCAAACCCTCTCTCTCAAGTATGGCAAGGCACTTGAAATAAATCTAACTGAAAGCAATATATCATAAACTGTAAACTGAAATACTTTAAGTAATTAAATAATGTTTAGTAAATATGTATGTAAATTGAAATGAACAGATAGATAAGATATCACAAAACTATAACAATGAACTGAATAACTATAATCCAAATAATGATTAGACCAATGCCTTATTCTACCATGGGAAATAGAGTCAAGTTCATTCCAATCTTATGTTCAACCTCAGAGACAATTTTACAAGAAAAATTATCACTTCAAAGGTGTTATGGAATATACATGCAACGTAAAACAAATTCAGAGATATTTCAAATGGGTAATACTTCTCAGATGACAGACCAATTTACTAAGACCTCAATCAACGGAATTTAACCATGCAAAATGAGAAAACCAATTGAAAATATAGACTATGAATCAAATTGGGAAGCATGTACATCAAAATATCACTTTGAAGAAGTTCTATTGGCTTATCCGAGGGACTAATTGTAAAAGGGTGATCCCACAATAGTGGGTTACACTTGCCTAAACGGACATTGAACTCTACATTTTGAGAAAAACTTTCACATTCGGATGCATATTGGCGTTAAACTGTTTGAAATCGGAAGACGAAGTAAACTAGAGTCTTTTAGGATTTTCTGTCTAGATTCTAAATTTATTTTTTTAATTTTTTTTTGAATTGATTTTAATGGTTTTTTTTTTCTCCCACTA
>MU228014.1:2987381-3032127 GCA_018584345.1 Thuja plicata
TACACATATACATGCATATATACACATATTTACAAACAATATATATTAAAAAATATTAAAATACATATATACAAACAATATATATTATAAAACAATAAAATATGGAAATTAGAAACGTGAAAAACCTTATTTATTGACGTTTGATGAAACAGAAGCCAGCAACCACTGTCACTTTCAACCCAGCCGAAACAGTCACAATGACTGTTTCGGCAGGTTTATTCTGCTAAAGTAAACCTAGTTACTTTCGATCGAAAGTAACTAGGTTACTTTCGATCGAAAGTTAGTCTATTTCGATCGAAAGTAATTAGCATTTTCGATTGAAACAAATAAAGTTGTTTTAGTGGGTCACACTTTTCAGGACGAATTCCTTCCTCCCAAAAAGTGTAACCCACTATTGTGGTATCACCCAAAATGATAATGAAACTGTTACACATGTGAAAGAAAAAGGACTTATCTTTATTGATTTTGAAAAAATAGTACATCCAGGTCCATGTTATACTTGTTGATTTAAAACTATCCAAATATGTGAAATTGTATTATATTGTATTCTTTCCACATTTTACATTATGTATATATATGCGTTTGAGTGGCTTTCACACCTCTTTAAGGTGAAAAGACACAACCCTTATTACAAATTATTTGAAAAAAACAAATAACTAACTAAAAAATAACTACCTAACTTTTGGATTTGGCTTTGGTCGAAAATACAAAACAAATGGTGAAAAGCTAAGATTTTTACTACAGATAGGAAATTTGATTTTTTGAATTGGGTCATTTTTATATTTTTAAAATTTGACCATATTTATCCTCTGTCGAAATCATCTTTGTAGAAAGTCTAAATTCTAGCATTTTTTGAAGGCTTCGATTAGTTAGTTCTATTTATTTGTGTCATAAAGCTTCATTCCTTTGACCTTTTTTAGTATGGAGAAACATGCTTCTTGATGATGGATTGGGACTTCTAAATTATCAAAATTTAGGGTACCACCAGTGGCTCTTTCTAGGGATGTATGCTCCCTATGAACTTAGCGAGATTCCAGCTATCTCTGGAGAAGCAGACCAAGTATCCACACTTAATCTGATGCAAAGTGAAATTGGGTGGCCCCAGGCCTCCCCCCAAAAAAGTGAACACTGCTACTTTCCTCTATCAAACACATAATTTTGATCATGTAATACTTTGGATCTCCCGAATACGATGCCACCATTCTCGTGGACAACATTCATTTCTTTATTAACACATGTTGACTTTTGTTTACCTTTAGAAAAGTCAGCAGGTGCACTATAGTCCTTGCTAAATAGAATATCCCCATGCATTTGATCAACCCTACAAGTAACTAGATTAATCTCTTCTTCTTGGATGCCTTTACATACACAATCTTCCCTATACTCAAGATGTTGTTTCTTTTCACAAAAAGGATTTGGAGATAACTCACATTCAGGAACTTCCCTCTTATGAAGAATTTGATCAAATAGGATACTCGGATAATTTTCAGAACTAATCTTCAACACATTCTCCTTATTGTGTCTATTTGATTCCATCTCATCTTCACATGTTTGATACAACTTCTGCTCATAGGATGAAATAATGCATGTCTCACTTTTTGAATACACTTCCCCATACATATTTTGAGTTTCATCATCTTCAAAATGATCACCAGGTTCACTGTCTTTATCATGATATTGATGGACTTGATTGCATATAAAATATTCTTCAAATAATTGATTCAAGGATATAGAGAACTCGGGCATATCTCCATGAGAGCTTTCATCTGAAACTTCTTCTTGTTCATATGTTGTATGCATTTCTATTTCATCTTCATTATTTGATTCTTGAAATTTATCATCTTCTTCATCTAGTACCCCCTGAGTATGTACTGAACCATCAACTTGCTTATCACGGTGCATTGAGAAAAAGATTTGACCACTCTTCTCAACATGTTTTTGATATTCCATGTCTAGTAAATATGATATTTATTCTGTACTAAGAAGATCTTCTTCCTTATCATCATGGTCATTGATACCTATTTCCATGAAAATCTTACTATGTATAGATTCTTCTTCAATCTGATCTGAATTTTCTTCCTCTATGTCATCATTCTTTTCTTCCCTCAATACTTCACATATTTTCTCAAGAAAAACCAATAATTGAGAATCATGGTATATTCTTAACTCACAAAGTTTATCCATTAATTCCCTTCCCAAAGGCCTGATATCTGAAGGTATTTCCCGATAGATCTTTATCATTCTCATGAACAAATATATTGCAGGTTCACCTTTATATCTTCCCAAAATGAAGAATGTATCCAAAAGGGACATGTAAGACTCTTCCTCCAAAATATAATTTGGCCCTCCTTCTTGTTCATAACATATGTTTTGTTCATAACACATGTTTTCTTCTTCACCACTAGCATCATGAAATGTATCAAGAAACCACTGCTCAAACTGTCTCCATGATGAGATACATTGTGTGGGTAGTGATTCAGATACTTGTCTGGCATTATCTTTTAATTTTCTGACAAATAGCCTCATCACCTAATCCTCTGTAGAAACCTCATAATCTTCTATGAATTTATAAAATGCATCCAAGTGTTGTAGTGTTGATTCATCCCATTCTCCATGGAACTTTGGTAGAAGTTTTGAAATTTTAGGGGATAACTTATTTGGGATGCATTGAAATCTCCTAAGATCCAATGGCTTGATACCATCTGGAATAAAAGGATTTCTTTGAAATGATGGATACATTTGAAAAAAAAATCCACCATCTCCTTCTGAGTCTTCTCCCTCAGTAGGGTCACTATCTGAAATGCTTTGATCAATAGAGTCGCCACCTTCTTATCAGAAGGAAAATACTTACTATCTTCTGAGTTCTTTTCTCCCAGTAGAGTCTTAAATATATCACCAAAGCTTCTAGGTAAAATATAAAAATGTTCTTTTGAACAACTCCCCAGTAGAGTCGCCAATCTATTGGTGCTCAAATAAATAGATTAGATTTCCTATGGATTTTTCCTATCCAATGATGAGAAACCCAAGTTATTTGGCCAACTAACAACTCACAACCAAGGCAAGGTTAGAACTTCTACAATTTTGGCTCTGCAAAACCAAGGCTGGTAGGCCTATACCTTAAACTTATCCTTCAAGTCTTAAGGCTTTTTATAGCAGATAGAATACACCTCACACCCTCTCTCTCAAGTATGGCAAGGCACTTGAAATAAATCTAACTAAAAGAAATATATCATAAACTGTAAACTGAAATACTTTAAGTAATTAAATAATGTTTAGTAAATATGTATGTAAATTGAAATGAACAGATAGATAAGATATCACAAAACTATAAAAATGATCTGAATAACTATAATCCAAATAATGATTAGACCAGTGCCTTATTCTACCATGGGCAATAGAGTCAAGATCATTCCAATCTTATGTTCAACCGCAGAGACAATTTTAGAAGAAAACTTATCACTTCAAAGGTGTTATGGAATGTACATGCAACCTAAAACAAATTCAGAGATATTTCAAAGGGGTAATACTTCTCAGATGACAAACCAATTGAATAAGACCTCAATCAACAGAATTTAACCATGCAAAATGAGAAAACCAATTGAAAATATAGACTATGAATCAAATCGGGAAGCATGTACATCAAACTATCACTTTGAAGAAGTTCTATTGGTTTATCCAAGAGACTAATTGTAAAATGATAAGGAAACTATTACACATGTGAAAGAAAAAGGACTTATCTTTATTGATTTTGAAAAAATAGTACATCTAGGTCCATGTTATACTTGTTGATTAAAAACTATCCAAATATGTGAAATTGTATTATATTGTATTATTTCCACATTTTACATTATGTATATATATGTGTTTGAGTGGCTTTCACACCTCTTTAAGGTGAAAATACACAACCCTTATTACAAATTATTTTAAAAAAATAAATAACTAACTAAAAAAAACTACCTAACTTTTGGATTTGGCTTTGGTCGAAAATCCAAAACACATTGTGAAAAGATAAGATTTTTACTGGAGATAGGAAATTTGATTTTCCGAACTGGGTCATTTTTATATTTTTAAAATTTGACCACCTTTATCCTCTGTCAAAATCATCTTTGTAGCAGGTCTAAATTCCAACATTTTTTGAAGGCTTCGATTAGTTAGTTCTATTTATTTGTGTCATAAGGCTTCCTTCCTTTGACCTTTTTTAGTATGGAGAAACATGCTTCTTGATGATGGATTGGGACTTCTAAATTATCAAAATTTAGGGTACCACTAGGGCATGCTAAATTCAAATCTCTAAAGTTTGTGTAGACTCATATAGATTTATCATGTTTTGATACTGGAACAATCTTAGAGATCCATTCTGCATAATCAATTACTATGATAAACATTGCCTTAAGAAGTTTCTCCAATTCAGCTTTGACAAGTAGAGCTACATGTGGATGAATTTTTCAAAACTTCTACTTGACAGGCTTAACACCTGGTGTAATGGACAAATGGTGCATGATTATATTAGGGTTTAATCCCAGCATGTCTGAATATTTCCATGCAAAGTTTATGTTTTTACTTCTGAAGAATGTAGTGAATTCCTCTCTCTCTGCCTCTGATAGTGATTGTGGCAAGTGAATGATCTAAGGTTCTTCCTCTGTACCCAAGTTGATTGGTTGAGTTGGTTCAATAAATATAGATGATCTCTCCTACAAGTGACTCAAAATCACATCAAGTATCTCATCCTCGGGTGCCTCAGAGAGGTTTTAACCTTCGGATACGTCTTTTGTTTTGACTATTTTAGGCTCTGGTACTACCACAATGTGGTTTTCACCATCAGAGTGCCTATTTTTTCTTCTTTTGATTTTTTGACTAAGATACTTGATGTCAGCCTCAGTCATATTGACACTTTCTTTGCTAGTGGAGGATGTTACAGGTTTGACTGCATGAAGGTAACAGGCAAGAGCATAATCATTCTGGAATGTAAGGACTTCATTAGATGGGGAGGTAGAGTTCCATTCTATAAGCTCAGGATGGCGAAGTGAAAGAGGAGTGACAGGTTCAAGTGCATTCACAATATAATCATAAAAGGAATGGACAAGCAAGTCGATACCTAAAGCGATCTCATCTAGATGTATAGTCAAATTCCTTTGATTCCTAGCGACTGTAGTAGATGACATGTTAACATCTAGGGATTCAAACTTGTTTAACCTGACACTAGACCCTTCACCTACTTTGACAAGGTTTTCATATGTGTTAGCTGTATCTGTATCTCTGTCAGAGGTGGCATCTAACAAGCTGTCAAACTCATATTCATGAGAGTTCATTTCATCATTAGGTGTCATATCAAGAACATGAGTGAAATCAACCCTTTGTCCCTAGTTGGGATGAGTTCTACCTAGAACCTCTGCTATGGTTAGATGAGAACCTTTTGACCTAGATACCTCATTAGTGTTTGTAGCATTATTTTCCTCTTGTGTAATGAGAAGTGACTGGAATTCTTGGTCAAACTATTCTTGAAAGTGTGGTGGTATATATAAATCACCTTGATGACCTGGATTTGCAGTATGTATTTCTTTCCACTCCTCATAAGTTAATGGAGTAAAGGAAGTGGTGTCATCAAAATCAATTTCAGTGTCTACTTTACTGACATGCGGGATAAATTCATCTGGCTCAACAAAAAATGCCACCAGGTCTGGAGGAATAGGATAAGGAAAACTATCCTCATCAGAACTGTCTTCAGATTCTGCAATTTTAGGTGTTTCTTTAGGTGTTGGCTGTTGATCTTCTTGAGGTACAAACTTGTTTATTCCTTGTTGAAATGTGAGTTTGTGGAAGCCTATACCTATAGAGTCGTGAGTTCTACAACCAATAGCTTCAAGTGGTGCAATCATGCCTTTATGATTCACACCTATGGGACCATTTCCTTTATAGCCAAAATGTTTCATAATAGATAGACCTTGGCCATATTGCTCAACTTTATGTCATAAGGAGGAGTATTTTGTTCAAAATTGTCTTCTCCTTTATAGATCCAAGCTTTGATAGCTCTATTTTTAGCTTCTTCTTCTTCTAATGGTACTATGGCTTGTACAAAGCTACCACCATACTTTGTTGGAGGAGTAACTATAGAAGGTTTAGTGCTCTCAGAAGGTCTCCCAAAAGAACGGGGAGACAAAGGAAAAGATGTAATAGATAGCACAGGTTCAATCTGATATCCTCCCATGTCAATTTCTTTGAGTGTCAAACTCTTTCCCATTTCTTTTAATTTAGTCTCAAGGATTTCAATAGATTCTCTGTTGGTAGGCACAAAGATGTCAGTAGATTTTGTGAGGGAATTGCAATCATAGCGTGTATTAGCAGGTATAGTCACTTCAGATCCTTGGAATGGGAACTTAATGCACTGATGGTATGTGGAAGGGACAACCTACATTTCATGGATCAATCTCCTACCTAATAGAATATTGTATGCCAAAGGAATGTCAAGCACTTGACAGATAACACTTGTTCAATAGGGCCAACTCTGATTGGAAACACACCTAGCCCCTTGGATTTATGTTCTTCCTCATCATAGACTTTAATGGTAATATTTTTGCGAGCATCAATGCAATCTTCACCATAGCCTAACTCAGTAAGGAAACTAGCAGAGCAAATATTGAGGCCAGCGTTGTTATCTATGAGAACACGTCGAACACGCTTTGGACCTATCATGACTTCAATGTGTAGAGGATTATTATGCGGGTGACTCAAAGAATGGTCATCTTCCTTAGAGAAAGACAAGTAATGTGAGGAGGTCAAGTGACCTACCATGGATTGAAACCGGTCAAGATCGAGATCTTTTGGTATATTTGCCTTAGTGAGGACTTTGTCCAGGATCTCCTTATGAGAAGGGAGATTTTTAGGAGCTCAAAAATAGTTATCTGAGCATTAGTACGTTGAAATTGATCGAGAATGCTATAATTGGCAACATTAGATGAGGAACCCACGTTTGGATTCTTATTAGCAGAGTCAACCTTAGCTTTGTCTGAAGGTTGAGTTGATGTAGATATAGAAGGCTCAGGGCCTTTGAGGATGATCTTAGTGTGAGATCGAGTAACAACATTAGCGCTAACTTGAGACTGTCCTTGTTCAGAAGACTGAGGTGTAGACCCTCACAAAATGAAAGGTGTCTTGGACTTGGAAGTATCTTCCCTTCCCTTGAGAATGATGGCATTGCAATATTCAGTATCAACAGGTTCAACCATATTAATGGCATTGTCATTATTGGTGTATGTATAGTTGACCTTAGCATCAATATTTTTTCCTTTAGATGATTCACCTTTTCGATGAGGAGGAAATGGGTCTTTGAAAGCTTGGTGATTAGAATTCTTGTTGTGATCTCCCACAGAAATAACTTCACTATCGATGAGATCCTAGATTTTATGCCCCAATTTAAGACATGTAGCCATTTTATGACCTTAGTCTTGGTGAAAATCACAATAAGTGGATTCATTCCACCAAGAGGGTCTTGGTTGCGGATCATAAGGTCGTGAATTATCTAGTGGAGTGACTAAATGGTTGTCCACTAGAGTCTTGTAAACCGCCTCAAGAGGTTCTCCTAAAGGAGTGAACTCATGCTTGGGCCTAGGAGCCCAAGGTTTAGGTCTAGAAAATCATGAAGTACTCATTTTGGACTCTACCATAGCCTATTCAGTGGATTTGGCCTCTTGCATCATAGTAGTGAGAATAAAGGCAGCCTTGGAAGGCTTAGGAGTCACATTGTCTACAACTCCATCATTCACAACATTTTGGTTCTTGTTGGTAAATTTAGGTTTAGCTTTGCTTGAGGAGGAAGATCCTTGTTTGTTTTCCTTATGTAATTTCAATTCTCCTTTCTTGATCATAAATGTCTCGCTTCTTACAGCTTGTTTAATCATGTCATCAAAGGTTAGAGGACCTTGTAGCTATACTTGATACCCAAAGTTGGGGAGAAGATTATTGAGAAAGATGTCTAACTTTTTAGACTCGATATCTTGCGAGAATATCATGTATAGAGTTGTCTCCATCTTTGGAGAAATGCTAAGAAGGATTCCCCATGATTTTGTTTCAAATTTCAAAGATCTTGGCTATGAACTAGATGTTGGATGTTGTGAGAATAGTGTTGTAGAAATAAATTGGCAATTTTGTCAAAAATTTTGATGCCAGTTGCTAGTCTAGAGAACCATTCCATAGCTGACCCTCCCAAACTACGTGGGAAAAGACACATGAGATAGGTTGTGTTATGTATGAACTCCATGGAGAGAGCACAAAATTATCTCAAATGGTCTTGAGGGTCAGATGTACCCAATTATTTATTGTATTTAGGAAGTTCAACTCCTTTGGGAAAAGGAGGCATGTAAAGATCTTTGTCCAATGGGAAAGGATAGATGCTTTTCAGTGTGAATTGTGTAACAGGTTTGTCTTTCTCTTTCAAGAGTTGAGAGAGTTTCTCTTGCATAGTTTACATTTCTTTTCACAAGCGGGAATTTTTAGTTTCTTCCTCTTTCTCAACAAGTGTTTCTACATCATAATTGGAAGGCAACTTAGCCCCTTGATTGGCTAGTTCAAGAATGTATTTCTCTTTCTCCTCAACTAGGAGAACTCCCATCACCCTACAAAAATCTTTGTTCGCATGACCTTGTGCAATCTCTTCTTGAGTTATTTCTGCTTCTACATTGTTAGGGGGGTCTTGAGAATGGGACTTACCCCAAGTTTTAAAGAGGTTAGCTCTGCTAGCCTCACCTGATAGGTTATGATTTTCCATCTTGCTAGAATGCAAGGATTCAAGGTGTAAAGACTCGATATGAAAAGATTGAGTGTTCTCAGAATTTGGGTCTTCTCAGAATAAAGGATTTTGAACCTGACTAAAATCCAATGGAAATGACTGTTTGATGAAAGGTCGACGTACCGGGGAAGGAGATCAAGATGATTCCTCACTAGATGTAGCCGGTAATGGTGTGGAAAGCACAGATTCATCTTAATTAATTAAAGGAAATGTTTTTCCACTTTGAGTTGTGATAGTCATAGACAAAGTTTGAACAAGGGATGTGAACTAGGACCAAACTTGAAACTGTCTCAAAGTAATTGCATAGAACGTACTAAAAGGTGAAGTATGCTTGGTGAAAATCATTGGAGATGAGGCTAGAACAGCCAAGAGATGACTATTGTGATACAAGGCATGACGACATAGATGAAAGAGATCAAAAAGACATGAGACGAGACTAGTTTAAGCAAGAATCACATAATTCTCAACCCAAGAAACCAAGTTTCTAACTGTGTGAAGATGGAGGGAAGAAAAATAGATACATATCAGAGACCAAATTTGATAGAAGTACACTTGACCAACAGATTTTAGCTTGCTGTTTTGAAAAAAAGACTCTAGACTGACATGAAGAAATTATCTTTCGTGTGAAGATTCACACCAACATGTGCGAAACTTTGCAGTATCGCGTGAAGAATGACACCAGACTGGAAGAATAAAAAGTGACAAAATAGCAGCACTATTGCCGAATGTCGTGCGACAGTTTATAGCGTATCACATGAAGATTCTCAAAGAATGATGCGAAGATTGGGAAATGTCACGTGAAACTATACAAATTTTGAAAAAGGAACATTTAAAGAATCAGACAATTGAGACCAGTTTCCGTTTCCCAAGATAAAATCATGTTGTTTTCTGTCAGATAGTTTGAGTTATAGATTGTTTGTGACATGTTCAAGATTGATAGTTTGTTTGTTTTGATGATAGTTTCGATTGTTCAAATGATACACCCACATAAAAAACATTAAACAGAATATTTGTAGTACCAGAATAGGAACATCACAATCCTAGGATAGCCAGGATAGTATCTGTTGAATCCCCACTTAAACTGAAGTTTAGCTATGTTTACTCTTAGAAAAAAACTTAGAAGTTGGAGGCATGGGCTCCTCCTTACATATGCACTCACTTCTCAGGCACACCAAGCTTTGAACCCCAAAGGAATTGCTTCCCAAAGGGCTATTGTCTCTACTAAAAGCCATAAAAATGTGGGGCATCTTAGTCGATCTTTGACCTTCCGCACCAACAGATAAAGGGTTTTTGGAAACTAGAACAATATTTTGTAGTAAGGACATCCATTCAGGTGGTTGTGATCAAGTCATTTTCCCAATAAAGGGGGCTCTCCCAATCCGTTCAAAGCAAGGCTTTCACCTTAACGATGTCGGAACTTTAACGCACCACTAAGATATTGGAGGAGATTTTAGTTGCCACAACAAATTCACACCTATCTATTGTGACATTAATCACAATAACATTTTTTGTATACCGGTTTGGAAGGGCTTGGCTTTAGCCTGTTACCAGTTGGGCATCCACTCTCACTAGCTCTACTAAAGCTCTCGGGAGGCAGCCACTCTAGAAGAATCACATGAATTTCTCTTACACCCAAGATCCATAAAGGTGAGGGGAGAGGCTACGTTCATGTAGTTCTTAGGATTACAATCTAAAACACACTTCAATCACACAAGACACTGATTCATTTTAAGCACCAACCAAAGTGTATTTTAACTACTAAAAATAGACATGAGAATTTTTGAAAATATGTAAGGTCTTCGACAAACGTCCTGCAATAAACCCATTAGTAGTTTGTAATGCCTTTCTTCATTTCAATGCCCTACAATAAATGTGTTAGAATTTTATGATGGATTTTTCTTTATCTCAGCGTCCTGCAAACCACTGTTAAGCTATTTCAAAATATAAAATTAGAGAAACACAGATGTCATAAAATAGCAGGTGGTTAGAAAACTGAGGCAATAAAATACCAAATGAAAGCTCTGGTATGTAATTTTGCGCAATGATTTATACTAGATCGCACAAAGAAGTACAGAGAGACACGCGAAGAACTAGAAAGTTCGTGCAAGATGCTCAAAAAGTTTGCGCGAGATTAGAACAGAGATGTATGAAAGTACAGATAGAATGTAAAAAAAATGAAAAAAATGAAATGAAATGAGGCCAGAACAGAAATGTACCTGCCCCACGGTGGGCGCCAGAAATGTATGTGGTAAATTTGGCCTTGTTAACTCACCATACACTTCAACATAGTCCTTCTTCATCAGATACAGACAAGACTGAATATGAGATTATTCATCATGTCTACCTACATGATTCGACCTGTTGCCTTCTATTCAGATGAGGTTTTTGAAATAGCTCTCAGAACGAGAGTCTCACAACCATAGACCAATCTAAGAATGAAGGATTTTTCTCCATGAATGCAATGCAATGCAAATTTATTCTAAGAATTGGAAGATGTAAGATTAATCTAAGACATAATTTCAATGCAATTATTCTAGAAATTGAAACTATTCTATTGCAAAATGAGATTATTCTATATGATATTTTCAAGAAATGTGGCAATAATTCAGTATTCTAACAATGCATGAAAATAAGTGGGGTTTTGAATGAGGAATGAGAGTTCTTTTATAGACTCAGAGGTGACCAGAATAGAAACCTTCCTCTTTGAAATAAAACAGATAGAAAAGCTAGTTTAAATTACAAAGCTTTCTTTAAAAGAAATCAATAAATTTTTTTCTCTTTGCTTTAACTGTTTTCTTTCTTTGATTTTAACTGTTTTATTTGATTTTAATTATTTTCTTTCTCTTTAGAGCACAATTAATTCAAAGTTTCCATTTCTGAACAAAAGAAAGATTTTTGAGAGAATATCCAATTAATTAAATAAATATGACCTCATAAATAGTTTTTTCTCAATTATCTGAATAATTAAATTCAATTATTGAAAATGAGGATATTTATTTAATAATTAAATATTATTTAATTCATTTCTATGTGTCTTAGCTAAAGAGGGTGAATTTAATTTAATTAAAGTGCTAGGACTTTATAATTAAATTAATTCAATCATAAGGTTTATTTAGCCAATTGGTATTTAGGAATTAAATATAATGTATGATTAATGCAGATTTAGGATTTTTTGCATTTGACACTTAGGTCGATTAGAGTCAGTCAAAACTCAGAATTGCCTAGTACAATAGGACTTTGGTGATTTAGAAGACTGACAAATGCAACAAGATTGCTTAAGGTTGCAAGATGCCAATTTTGGGGTATTACACACATCAGTTTGGATTTGGCATTATTTGTTTCAGTTCAGACAAAGAGATTCTTCAGCATCCGATCATGGCACATATCCTGAGATAGATTGGTTCATCACTATTCATAGGGTTTCTTCAACATTGTCCTTTGGCTTCATTTCTTCCCAAGGGGAGGAATATCATTTGCCGCTTCAGGATCTCCTTTTGGATTCTACATCAGGCATTTATCATTGTGACAGGTGTTTCTTCATTTTGGGGGGACTTTGGTGTCTCATCCCTCTCTCATGGGGGGGCTGATTGTACTTATGGTCTTGAGAGAGTCTCTTGAGCCATTTCTTTTCTTCATTTTTCTATCTCTTTTTGGAGAGGGGTTTTTTCCCACTGGGTTTTCTTCTTTGTCTCTGGTTTACAGAGATTTCCTTGTATTGGGTACCTGATCAGGCCTTGTTGCCGGGACCCATTTCCTACTTTCATAGTTGTGCTAGGTTAGCTTACCCCCTGCGCTTTCTTAAGGGGGGTGTTAGAGTAATCATTAGTTTTCTTATTAATTAAATCATGTTGATTTAATTAGTTAAGTTATTACTCTTTAATGATTAAGCTTTCTCTTAGGTGCATTAATAATTAATTATTTTATTAATTATTAATGTGCAACCTATCTTTTTTAGGCTTTAAGGTTTTGTTCACCTTTATAGCTTGAACCTTGTAATTCTTTTTCCATTAACTCAGATTATAATTTATCTCTCACATTTTGAGTAAATTCTAAGTTCTTCTTTTTCCCTCTTTCTGCTTCTCTCCTATAATAGGTCTCTTACATGTAGGTATTCTTGGCATTCTGTGTAGTTGGATTTCTCAACTTCTACAAAAATGTCATATTGACTCCACCCATCAAACCATCACTGTTGTCAAGCTTGACCCCTGAAGCAATAATGTTAGATGCTTGGGAAGAAGAAGATTTGATTAAAATTAGTGTATTGGCCATGGAGAAAGCAAAAGAGAAACAAGTCATGAGAAACCATCTCTTTCTAGAAATAGTGAACATTTTTAATGACCTAGTGCTAGCAGACAAGAGAATGGCTAAGATTCAGTCTGTTGAAAGAACTTGCAGCTAAAGGTAGAAATGTAGTAGCAAACTGTATGGACAAAGGGAAATTCACCTCAGAGCACATCAAAAAGATTGAGGAAGCTGACATCTTGGTTGATAATGTTAGAAAATCAATTGAAACATCCACGCAATACATGAACATATGCAACAATATCTATCAAGGTCAATTGGATAAGATTGAAAAGGAAAAGTTTGAGATCAACAAGATAAGAATTAGGCAGACTCAACTGAGAAATGTACTAGCGCCCTCTCTAGTAGTCTTGAATGAGAACATCAAACAGATAGAGACAATAATTGCTACATATGATCAAGGGTCCCTGCATGGATTTGACCAAAATGGAAAAGCTTACATATGCTTTATGTGCCCATCTTCAAACAGTTGATGCACTAAAGGCATTCTGGCAGCAAGAGATCAAGAATCTGTAGATAGCTTATCCAGATGTATACTCAGAGTAAGTACTCAAGGAATTACAATTATGGAAACCTTTGTCATTAATGTCAAAGGGGGAGTAATTTATATAAAGAATATGCATATATATGGGGAGTAGCGTATGTATATGTTAAAAGGTATAATGACATACAGTATACTTGGCCACATTCATTTGTTTCCATTAATGGAAAAGGGGGAGATTGTTGGCAAGTTGACTCCTAGGGTGTATATGACTTATTTTGTGTTGTCATTATGGCAACAAAGTCATATGAAAGTTTGACAACAAACTATGAAGTGGAAATTGACTAAGTATAGAAGACATGACAGAACAATGATTTGCAATCGATAAGTGTACCAGCACATGTGCATACAATCACATCAATATATGCGCATTCAGAATTAAGTTCTATGGTATTTTTTTGTGCTTTCCCTAGACACACATGGTCAGATACGTCAACACAGACAAGTTACAGAAAGATCAAGTACACTAGCAGTTCAGAAAATAGAGTATGAAGCCAACTTCATTTTTTGGATCAGCGTATAATATTTTATTATGTAAAGGCCAAGCACCTATTATAGTATGTTTATAATCATGTCTTAATTACTATTGTAAACACGCTTAAGACAAGTTTTTTGGAAACATTGTGAATATTGTTTTTTGAGTTGACTAAGGTCTTATTTATGGTCGCGTCTATTCAGGCATGAACATATATATATAACATGCAAAGTTGTATTAGAAAGAGTCGTCAAATATGTAGAGAAGAGAAATAAAAGAATAGTATAAGATTTTAGAATGAGATAAAGCTCTTTAAGAGTATAAGAGCATCAGCGCATAACCGGAACGGATCAGACAATTGTGTCACATACAGCAGTTCACTTTTGGATATAGTGTATATCTATTATTAAGGAGGTTGTAGCCTTCATCCTACTAAGTAGTGAGCTTCTTGGATAGTGAGTCCTCACCCCTAATAGAATTATTTATAAAATACTCCCAACAGGGTCAGACCCTTAACCAAGTCATTGAACTTACATTGTAAAGACTACTCCTAACAGGGCAAAAAACTATAACAGGTTCATTATACTAGTGCAATATTTGTGGGTACTAATTCCCACCAGGGTTTTCCTCTAATAAAGTTTTCCCTATAATCATATCATGTGTTATGTATTCTTATGTTAAGCTTCAATTGATATATATTTGATTTATGTTTAAAGTTGCTGAAATAGAATAAATAGACAAACATTGATTCACCCCCCCCCCTCGCAGTGTTTCTAACAGCAACTCCCAAAATAGTGACTGTAGATATCTGAAAAATGGTGTTTTGGGGTGGCTATATAGGTTTTTTCCTTAGTTAAACCCCCATTTTGGTGGTTTCCACCTCCACAAATATCCGAATGTAATAGAATGTATGTGTGTGTTTCTCGTAGGAAGAGCTTTGAATGCGCAATGCCAAGATCTAGTCCTCTAGATTGAAACCCTATCATGAATTGAAATGAGAGAGTAATGTATATATTTGAATAGGATAAAGAAACCATACCAAGTTCCCAAGGCTAAATTACTCATATCAAACTCACAATCTGTAGTTGCTACCCCATGATTGTATCCTTTGAACGCTTGAATGTTGAAAGTAGTAGATCAATGAAGATCCACAATGGGTTTTCCACAAAAAATATTTCTTGTATGAAGGCATAATCACATCTTGTTCTCCTATATCATCCTCTTGCATTTTTGCATCATCATTATGTCACAATCATAATTTTGTCATGTCCAAATGAAGGCAAAAGAGAGTGTTTATATAGAGATCTCAAGGTAGACCTCCTGGGGTAATGCAAGGACCCATAATTCAAATTTCACCTTGAATCATGGTCCAATCACAATCACCAACCAAGGAGGGGATGCATTAATTCAAATTATAGAGAAAACATTTCAGCATTCAGATTCAAGGACCTATCTTTTAGTTTAGGACCCCGATATGATCTAGATCTGAAAGCGAGGACCAAAATCTAACAGAGGTCAAGGTTCACCTCACCCTAACCTAGGTCAAGGTCAACCTTGATCCTGACCTAGGTTAGGGTCAACATCATCCCTGACCTTGGGTTTCAAGCAGGTCACCATAAGAAGTCTATGAGATTCCTAAGTCAACTGGGGACCTAGGAATGTGAGAAAACATATTAGAATACTGAGAAGAGGCACAGAGGCCTAGGAGGAGTGTGATTAAGATTAGGAGGGAAAATACATAGGTCCTACCTAGAAAATAGAGTCATGGAGAAGGAAACTAAGGAGAATCCATAGGATCCTAACCCTAATTTAACTTAGAAATGAAGAATCAAGTGCAGAAGAATCCTAAATGCAAATCTAAAATGCAAGTGCACTAAATGAGGGTGCTAAAACTACTAAAATGTAATTGATTCCATTTTAAGATGATACATTTATCCCCCACTTTATCTTAGATACGACACTACGTGAATATGCAAGCTAAAGTAAGAAAACATCATGGAATAAAAAGGATATGGCCAAGTCCTCAACGTAGAGATCCTACACGAAACTGTTAGTACCCACAACCTGTAGCACACAAGGTTAATGAAAATCCATAGAGAACCTAAGGCTTACTAGGATGACTTTTAGAAGTTCATAAATCCTCTTATTCCCCCTTGTTTTAGCTTCCTAATTCTGAAAGGTGAAACAGAGTGATAAGGATAGACCTATACACTAGATATGAAATTTATTGAAAAAGTACCTTTGTAAACTAGTTATAAGGATTCCTAACCTTCCTAAACCAATTTAGGAGTTAGGCATCTGAATCGTGATTCCAATGCCACTAACGACACTAACAATAGAGCTACCAAACTCAAGTTATGATGAAAAGAGTGAATGTCTATCTAAATGCACATGAAGGAAAATTTGAATTTAACCTAAGTAAATTTAAACAAAACACTAATAAAACCCCAATTTATAGCTATAAATAAGAGAATAAAGAACTTACCTCCTCATTCTTACCATTTGTAGAGTTTAGGAGAAGAAGCAGAATGCCAAAGAGAGAAGAACTTTGAGCGACTCACATGGAGATCCTGAGAGAGTGCCTGGCCAATGAACATCCACTGCCTGAGGTGAGTTCATCATTTTGATATTAGTATTCATAAAATTCATCTTTTCATAGGTAAGGTTGTCCTTTACCCTTAAATTTTGACCCTGACCCTATTATATCAACCTTGACCCTTTAAGATCGACATCAACTGGGAAGGTCTCATCCTTTCTAGGGATAAGGTTGACCTTGACCTAGAAAGGTCAACCTTGACCCAAAAAAGTTGACCTTGACTTGGTCAAGTGGGTGTTATAGTTTGATGATAATAGAGTTCTGATATGATGTCATTTGTGCTGACAGGATCTTTTCCATCTCTGAGAGCACCCCCTCGGAGGGCCACTGCTGACTATCAGAGAGAACTTCTCTGAGCTACATCAGGATGAGATACAAGTATTAAGAGATGTAGGACTATACAGGGTAGTAGTCCTACTGCAGATGAGGCTCCATCGATCCATAATATCAGCTATGATAGAGAGGTGGGATGAGGACACTTGTTCTTTCCATCTTCGCTTGGGAGAGATCACAATTAAACTAGAGGATGTGTATAGGATCCTATGACTTCCATTCCAAGGTGAGCCTATTAGAAAGAGAGTGCAGGAGGGTCCTGATGAGATCCTCTCAGATGAGGAGTATTGTTTAGGATGAGCACCATAGATGAGGACCTAGTAAAATCATATCAGTCTATTAGCTATCTTAGTAGGCCTGACACCTCTAGTTTGGAGAGTGATTCTATGTATACTCTCTTTGGTTGTAGTACCCAACACAAATGGTATATTTTTCTCAGCACCATTCACTCATCTCATACACATGATGGAGAGTGACAAGATTGTCTTTACGTGGGGCCACAACATGCTAGCCCATCTCTACTACAATTTGTGTCAGTTAGTGATGAGATACCAGTGGGAGAGTCTCATAGTATGCACCTTGTTATAGGTTTGGATGTTCGAGCACTATGCATGTACATGACCATAGGGTGTTTCGATGATGGTAGATGAGAGCACACTAAGAGCCTTTGCCTACCCACTGACAGATACCTGGCAGCATGGAGATATCCTCTATTAGAGGGTGTGCCTAGACCATATACTAGGTATTGATGTGATATGGAGACCGTACTGTCAGATGACAAAAGGGCCATATACGCAGCACTAGCTAGGACACTCATAGTAGCATAATCTACTAGAGGGTCATACCAGTCACATAGTGATGTCATATTACTATGACAGAGTGATGAGATAGTTTGGTCTTACACAAGGGGTCCCCAGAGTAGTACCTTGATATTTATACCCGACTAGATACTATCAGAGACCCAGTGCTATACACCAACCATCAGTAGCAGATATTGTAGATAGTGATATAGATGAGGGAGAGGATATAGAGGTAGCCCATGATGTGGCCTATTTAGGCAGCATCATGGACTATATCAGATACTGGAGTCTGCAAGGAACCCGCCCCATCTTCCCTGATGACTATTCCACATGTGATCTAGGCCTTTCAGAGATGACACATCGAGATAGTGGCATACTAGAGGAGGAGGAGGATCACAAAGATGAAGAGGATCCCACCTCTGAGGAAGATCTTATGGAGGAGGATAGAGCAGAGGAGAGAGAAGACATGATGCCCCCAGATGATGGTACCAGTGCAGATGAGCCTTTTGTCCATGCCACACCATTGAGATCACGACGACCTCCACGCGCCCATACAAAGACACCACCTTTGAGACCTAGATGTAGTGAGCATGAAGAGAGTATTCATTCCATTCCCCCACCATCTAGATCCTTTGGTGATGCTCAGGAGGGAGATCTAGGTATGAAACATGTATTATACTTGAATATTTAACCAAATATTAAAATAAATACTAAAAGATAAATATTTTTGAATTTTATAGCTAGCATAGTGGAGTGGAGGATCTTTGTATCTAAGGTCTTGAAGGATACATGTATATTCTAATGACTGCTAGCTAGCAAGTGAGAGTCCCTCATTGGGCATAGAGATCCCAATAGGAATGCAGACATCTTTGCATGTGTCCAATGAGAGTTAAGGTTATGCAGAGAAAGAGAGGAGAAATTGTTGGCTGACCTATAGAGAGATCAGAAGCATACATATGAGGTGAGCATGTTGAGGATCCACACATGGAATACCATACCGATATCCTCAGCCTCACATCATAGATCAGAGAGAGTTGGGAGCCATCGACCCTCAAAGCATAGAGACAGAGATTGATAGATAGGGCACATGTGCCACATATGTATCAAACTCAAATATATATATATATATATATATATATATATATATATATGAAACACTTTCTTTGCAAAATTAGTTCTGTGATTGATTACTATATTTGCATCAATATATAAAACTTAATAGAAAGAAAGAATGAAAATGTGTATGAATGTATTCAAATATGATTTACTAAAATCACATAACCTATAAAATAAACATAACTTTTTTTTTTATAAGGGATACATAAATACACAAAGAAAGAATGATGTATTAAGGATAATAATGTTTGAGATGCATAATATTAATAGGTTCCTTAAAAGGAATACCATCTATATCAGCAATTTTATACACACCTGAACCAAAGTCCTCAATTACAATAAAAGGTCCAAGCCAATTAGGGCTAAACTTTCCTTTTTCATCGGGTAAAGCATTCACATTTCTTTGGTTTTCATACAAGAATAAATCACCTACTGAGAATGATCATTCAATCACCTTATGATTATACTATTTTTGAAGTGATTTATGATAAGCCGTTATATGCTCCAAAGCATTTATCTATTGTTCATCCAATATTTCCAATTCCTGTAATCATTGTTCCTGATAAGTATCCTTGTCCTTTATCCCATGAAATGAAACAGGTAAATAAGGTATTTCTAATTCCAATGGCATAATAGCATCAGTACCATAGACAATATTATAAGGAGAAGTATTAGTTGTCGTACGAACACTAGTCCTATAAGCCCATAAAGCATAGGTAAGCTGGGTATGCCAATCTTTCACATGCTTATTAACCATTTTCCTTAAGATTTGTTTGATAACCTTATTTGATGCTTCAGCATGACCATTAGATTAAGGATAATAAGGAGTAGAAATTCTATGTTGAATGCAATTTTTCTCCAAGATTTTTGTGACTTCTTTATTTTTGAAAGAAGTGTCATTATCCAAAATTATCGTTGAAGGAATACCAAATCGTGCTATAATATTATTAAGGATGAAATCACAAATAACATCTAGAGTAGTAGAACAGAGAGGAATAGCTTCCACCCACTTTGTAAAGTAATCTATAGCCATTAGGATGTACGTATGTCCCTGAGAAGAAGCCGGTGAGATTTTTCCAATAAGATCAAAACCCCAAATACTAAAAGTCCATGGAGCAACTTGATTACATAGCTCACGAGCAGGATCATGAATCAAATTACTATGTTTCTAACACTGAGGACACTTCTTAACAAACATGAAAGAATATTGTTCCATTGTTTTCCAATAATATCCCATTCTAAGATGTTTATTGATTACTTCCTACCAAAATGTCCCCCATAAGAACCAGAATGAGCTTCTGCTAAAGCTATCAGAACTTCAGTTCTACCAAGACATCTTAATAGAAAACCATCGTAAGATCATTTGTAAAGAATATCTCCTAGAATTATATAACATGCCGCAAGCTTCCTAATATGATTATGGATTTTCCTTGTTATTGATTCAGGAAAAGTACCATCTTTCAAAAAATCAAAGATATGAGAATACCATTCATCCAAATGCAAATTGAAACAATAAGAGGTAACCTTATTAGAAATTGTAGGGTGTTTAAGAGTATGTATAGTGAATTGAAAGTCTTCAACATTATTCTTGAGACAAACCAAAGAAGTTGCACTTGCCATGGTGTTTGCATGTCGATTATCTTTCCTAGGTAAAGTCTGAATCGTATAGGAAGAGAATTGTGAAAGAATATCAAGAGCCAAATCTCTATATTGTGTCATTTTATCATTCTTAGTTTGATAACCTCCCTTGATTTTCTCCACAATCAATTGTGAATCCTCATAAATTTCTAAGTTTTTAATATTAAGGGATGAAGTTTCTCGTAAGCCAGCTATAAGAGCTTCATATTCTGCAATATTGTTAGTACAAGGAAAGGTCAATTTATATGACATAGGGATTGGTTTCTTTGTAGGAGGGATGAAGATAATGCCAACACCAGAACCTGTCTTACATCTAGAGATGTCAAAATATTATTCCCAAACATCATCCTATTTAATAGCTATAATATTCTCATCAGGGAATTCCATTGAAGTAAAGCATGTATCAGAATGAGGACAAGGAGCTTCAGCTAAATAATCAGTTAAAGCTCATCCTTTAATTGATTTTTGGGAAATGAAATTAAGGTCAAATTCTGTAAGTAACATCACCCACTTTGCAAGACAGCTAGAGATATTAGTCTTAGAGAAAAGGTGTTTCAAAGGATCAAATTTAACAATCACATTGACTTCAACATTCAATAGGTAATGTGTGAGTTTTTGACAAGCATAAAATAAATCCAAGCATTGTCTTTCCAAATCAGTATATCTCATTTCATAATCAAGTAAAGTCTGACTAATATAGTACACTGGTGTTTCCTTACCTTCATTATCATGTTGAGCCAACAACGCACTGACCGCATTTGGAGTAGATGAAGTATAAAAATAAAAGGGTTTATCAAATAGAGTGGGTTGCAAAATAGATGGATTGGCGAGATACTCCTTAAATTTCTCAAAGGATTGTTTACATTCCTCATTCCAAGAAAAAATGGTATATTTTTTAAGCAAGGAAGTGAAAGGAACAGTTCTATCGGCTAAGTTAGAAACAAAGCGACGAATAGATTGAATTTTTCCTTATAAACTATGTAATTGAGAAATGTTCTTAGGAGGAGGCATGTTAACAATAGCATTAATATTTTTAGTATCAACCTCTATGCCTCGCTTAGAGATTATAAACCCTAATAATTTACTGGAATCAACTCCAAAGGCACATTTCTTAAGATTCAATTTCATATTATAACTCCTAATCCTTTCAAATATTTGTCGTAAAATAAAAACATGATCCTTTCTTTGAATAGATATTTCCAAGATATCATCCACATAATCCTTCAGAATCTTATTAATGTAATCATGAAAAATCAAATTCATAGCACGTTGATAAGTTGCTCCCACATTTCTTAATCCAAAAGGCATCATGACCCAAAAAAATGTTCCACAAGGTTTTATAAATGTGGTCTTAAGTTGATTTTCTATAGGAATAAAGATTTGATTATAACTTGAAAAAACCATCCATAAAAGATAATAAAGCATGACTTGTTGTTGAATCTACAATCATATCAATATGAGGTAATGGGAAATCATCTTTTAAGGATGTCTTATTTAGATCTTGAAAGTCAGTACACATCCTTATTTTATTTTCTCCTTTTGAAACAACCAAAATATTGGAAATCCACTATGAGTAATCAATAGGCCGAATGAATCTAGCACCCAATAATTTTTCAATTTCAGCCTTAACTAATAAGGCAATTCATGGATTCAATTTTTGGATTTTCTGTTTCAAAGATTTAGCATTAGGTTTGAGAACAATATTATGAGTAACAATCTTAGGATCTATACCCAGCATATCCAAATATGTCCAAGAAAATATATCATTATATTCATGTAAAAGGGAAATCAACTGATCATATTCATCCTGATTCAAACATTTCCCAATTTTGATCATGTTATCAGATTCATTCACATCCACTTGGACCTCAATAGTCTCAGTTATGAGAAAATTACTTTGCACTGGAGAATCCAGTGGTAAAGGAGAAATACACTGTTCATAGTGTTCTCCAAAATAGGCTTCATCATTCAAACAATAGGGCTTCCTTCTTTTATTATAAAACATAGGTAGATCCTCATAAGCTCCTAAAAAATCTGCTAAGGCTTCATCCTTAGGAAAAACATCCAAGCTAGGTTTTTGATCCATGTTGAGGAGAAGTGGATTAACCAACTTTAAATGTCAGATATGATTAACATTGAGAGGAAAATCTGATGGTTGTTTATAAGGATTGAACCCTAAACCATATGTATAATCATAAATTTCATTGTCCAAGGGTACTTGTATACCTTGTTCATATTTACCATATCCTTTCCCATTAAATCTTGATTTCTTGAGCAGGTGATAGCCAGAACCATACCTATTGGCCATATCAGATTGAGTCAAAGGAGTGGCATATATGAGGATGTCATAGCAATCTAGTTTTATTGTTTCAATTATTTATTTAATTGAAGCAGAAACAAAATTACTTTTTAACTCCTCATAAAGTGGGGAAGGAGTGAAAACTTGTTTTTCAAACCCACTTTGTTGTTTCATAAATTCCATATCAGAAACCTTATATTCTCCTATAAAAGAAGGATTAAATTCCAAAGTTCCCCAATCATCCTCGGTTAAAGAAGAAGATGAATTTTCAGTTTGTGTAACCTCAGGTGATTTCTTAGGTTCCTTACTAGGTTGTAGAGGTTCAGAAACCTTAGCATATTCCACATTTAAGAAAGGATTCGGTGCATCATCTGCATGTAACATATACATCAAATTTTTATAGATGAACCTAACCTTGTGATGAAGATTAGAAGGAACTGTGTGCATAGTATGTAACCAAGGTCTTCCTAAAGTAAGGTTATAATTGAGGGGTCTAGGCATAAAATGAATAGTTGTATTGAGAATAACTAGACCAACCTTAATAGGTAGCATAATAATTCCCAAATTTTTCTTTGTGATATTATCAAATCCACGAATAGGGGTATCACCTGGTTGAATAGTTGTAAGATCAGCCTTAATTTCCTTAAGAATATCCATGCTAGAAACATTAATCCCAGATCCATTGTCGATTAATGTTCTACAAATGATATTCTGATTAATAGAAACAACAACCATAAGGGCATCATATTTATTTTTCACCTCAACAAAAGGCATAGTATGCATGCACTCTAGAAAGGAATTAATATTATCTTGGCTAGGAGGTGGAGCAAGAAGAGTAGATGAATCTTTTTGCAAGGCCTCATTATATGTCAGAGAAGTTTGAAGCGATTCCCATAAAGATATCTTAGCAGGAGTAGCACCTAATTGTTCAACTAAGTCATACTCCTTGAAGGAATAAGGTAACCTAGGTGCTTGAGGAAGCATGGGTTGAGAAGGAGGTAAAGAAGCTGGAACAGTAGGCTAAGGATTATTTCATGTGCGATAAGCATGTGAAATAGAATCTATGTTATCAAAGAAATCCAAAGGATCTCTAGGTTTACCTTTAATAGTTATTCAAGGACATCCTTTTACCATCAACAAAGGCTTAGGATATAACATTCTAGGTGCATCAATGTTACAAATAGTAGAACATGAAGGTAAAAATACACACACCCTATGGTAAAGGTCAATTGGAGAGGTTGTGGAGGAGAATGAAATAGGAATAGGATCAATGAAGATCATATTCGAACAATTGTCATCCTTACTACCATGTACCTCACTAGGGGATCCATCCTCTTTTGCAATAAAAGCCTCATCAAAGTATTCAAAACAAAAAATCATACATGTTAAACACAAAGTAGCACTACAAGCATGAAAATGTAAATGTTTTTGTATTTTAAAAGAAATTTTGTAATTTTTTTGAAATTTTGAAATATAAATGCAAGAGCATAAAATAAATGCATGTAATATCTAACATAAAATGTAAATCTAACACCAAAAAAGAAAGTTTTGTCTATCGCGGGTTCACCAAAATGTAAAGGGTCAAAATGGAGAACTTTAAATAGGAATTTGAACAACGGGGATTTGGAAATAAAAGAGACCCTATGCCACATTTTACCACTTACATTTAATTGTAATGATAAGGAATGTAAATCTAGACATTTTTGCAAAGAATAATGGAATAAAATACATACCTCACATCATAGAAGATCTAGAAATACCTGATTTTTGATGCCTATGTCAGGTTTATAGAAGATCTGCAACCAGATTTGGAATAGAAACACAGAGGCAGAGAAAACCCATAAATCTTTTCCAGATCTGGCTCAGGTCGACTTTGACCCAAAATAGAATGTTGATCCTAACCCAAAGTAGAATGTCGATCCTGACCCAGAACAAAATGTCGATTTTGAACCAGATCAGAATGTTGACCTTGACCTACATAGCTTCGATGTAAAATTTGTTTCTGGATCCTGAAAATTTACTGAAAAAGGTATCTGAATCTGGCCTGCAACTCCCAAAACAAAAACTATAGATATCTAAAAAAGGGTGTTTTGGGGTGGCTATATAGGTTTTTTCCTTATTCAAACCCCCATTTTGGTGGTTTCCACCTCATTGAATAGCCAAATGTCATAGAATGTATGTGTGTGTTGCTCGTAGGAAGAGCTTTGAATGTGCAATACCAAGATCTAATCCTCTAGATTGAAACCCTAACATGAATTGAAATGAGAGAGAAATGCATAGATTTGAATATGATAAAGAAACCATACCAATCCCCCAAGGCTAAATTACTCCTATCAAACTCACAATCCATAGTTGCTAGCCCATGATTGTATCCTTTGAACGCTTGAATGTTGAAAGTAGTAGATCAATGAAGAAGGAAGGATTTGAATAACTCTTTTCTTGATTCAATGAAGATCCACAATGGTTTGTCCAAAAAAATACTTTCTTTTATCAAGGAATCATCATATCTTGTTCTCCTATATCATCCTCTTGCATTCTTTCATCTTCATTATGTCACAATCATAATTTTGTCATGTCCAAATGAAGACAAAAGAGAGTGTTTATATAGAAATCTCAAGGTAGACCTCCTAGGGTAATGCAAGGACCCGTAATTCAAATTTCACCTTGAATCATGGTCCAATCACAATCACCAACCAAGGAGGGGATGCATTAATTCAAATTTTTGAGAAAACACTTTCACATTTGCATCTGGGGACCTATCTTTAAGTTTAGGACCCCGATATGATCCAGATCTCAAAGCGGGGACCAAAACCTAATAGAGGTCAAGGTCAACCTTGATCCTCACCTAGGTTAAGGTCAACCTAACCCTAACCTAGGTTAGGTTCAACCTTGACCCTGACGTGAGGTTTCAAGTAGGTCACCTTAAGAAGTCTGTGAGATTCCCAAGTTAGTCGGGGACCTAGGAAGGTGAGAGAACATATTAGAATGTTGAGAAGAGGAGAAAAGGTCTAGAAGGAGTGTGATGAATATTAGGAGGGCCAATACATAGGTTCTACCTAGAAAATAGAGTCATGGAGAAGGAAACTAAGGAGAATCCATAGGATGCTAACCTTAATTTCACTTAGAAATGCAGAATCAAGTGCAGATGCATCCTAAATGCAAATCTAACATGAAAGTGCACTAAATGAGGGTGCTAAACCTACCAAAATGGAAGTTCTTCCATTTTAAGATGATACAAGTATAGTACAACTCCTTTGAGGGTGTGTGAAGTCACACCATTTAACTAAATCCTTATCATTTTTTGAATTCTGAAAGAAGTGTCTAGAATCCATCCATATGTCACAAAAACCCCTTTATTTTTCATCGTCATTTCCTAGTAAAGGATATAATAAGATTTGTGCCTAGGCATATCATGAAAGATCATGAGACGACATGTCAAGGTCAATTATTTTATACCCGTTGGATTGTGAGTCCCACAAGTACCCATATGAGAGTAGTAGGAATTTGAAATCATGGTGAGGCTATCTCCTTCTTTCCTTGACACCAACCTAAGTAACTAATAGAAGTTCCAACTTTTTAGAATCACTTGTATCATTATTACTAGTAGTCTTATTGTTCTATACACTTATAATGGATTTGGTATCTTCCGGTAGGTTTTCTAGTTGCTTCCAGCAAAGAACTCCCACCCTTTCAATACCCATAGTAGCTAGGGAATCCGCTACATCATTTCCCTCTCTGAAAATGTATTTTATTCAGAATTCCTATAGCCCCATCAACATAGCCCGTATGTCCATAAGGATGCTTCCAATCCTCCAACTATCTTCCCTATTACCTTTAATGGCTTCGAGAATCAACATTGACTCCCCTTATATAATCAACCATTTAATCTTGATTAAAAGGGAGAATTTAAGCCCCCATAAAAGATCCATGGCTTTAGCTTGGTTACTAGAAGCGGCACCCAAATTTCTAGTGAAGGCTAATATCAAGCTTCCATTGTGGTCCCTTATGATATCACCTCCCATTTCTTTCTCATTTTCAGTAGTCCCATCCAAATTAATCTTGTACCATGGGGGATAGGTGTTGACCATCTCGTGTTCAACCTAGCTTGTCTCTTATAATTGTCAAAGGCATAGAAAGTATTTGGTAGTTTCCACTCTTTAGCCAACTTACAATCAATGATTGATGGAGGATCTACTAGGGTTTTCCACTTGCAAACTGAGATAATTTCCTGAACTATTTTCACAATGATTGACAACACCGTGTCCTCTGAGTTTTCACAATCCCTGAAGATGTGATTTTTCCTCTCTCTTCACAATCCCACTATGTGTATGGAGGGATTATCTTCCAAAATTATTTGATTAGTGGGTGGTAAGATGGTAATTCCCAGTTATAAATGAATTTCTACAAATCTTCCCTTAATACCCATGTCAATTTTAATCTTTCCATAATTTTGAACAAGATGGTTGAGGCAAAATGGAAATCGATAAGGAGGTAGTTGATACTTTCCTCCTCCAATTTGGATAGCATGCACTATTTGACCAATTGAAATGCCCTCCTTTTGTGGTTTTCTTGAGTAAGGATTTACCGTGTAGGGCTATCCACCAGAAGAAGTTAATATTGGGTAGGAGTTGAGTATTCCACACATATCTCCAACATATTGGGTTGTTAGAGGAGCTAACCAATTGCAAGTAATCTGACTTGACAAAGAAAGACCTTGATAGACTCTTGGCCCAAAATTTTTTGTCCTCCCTAGGGAAAAAATGAATACAAAAGTCCTTTAGAAGACTGAAGATCCTTCACCCAAGGGGCCAGGTCAGGGTCATTTACAATTCCTTCAACAAGACTTTTCCACTTTTTTTGTTGGGTGATATAGTCAGCCACAAAGGAACCAAACAAGGGCTTAAGGTACCTCATTAGATGGTTCAAATGGACCAAGGTTAGAGGTTTATCCCCATCCAAGTATCTTCCTAGAACCTATGGCTTTTCCCATTTCCAATTTTCTATTTTAATCCATCTCTTAGGATTACTCTACATTTTACAATATTGTTTTAGATTTTTTAACCAATAGGGAGGTCATTGGAGAACAAAAACTTCAAGAAGTAGGAATTGTTGAAATATTTTTCTCTCATAATCTTGCACCAATCCATAGATTTTATCGAAAGAGGCCAACCCACTTTGGGTAGGAGATCTTTGTTAAGGTCAGGTATCTTCCTTATTCCCAAACCGACCATATCTTTTGCCTTGTAGATAGTGTCCCAGTTTACAAGAATTGGTCTATCCTTCTCATCCATTCCAGTCCAAATGAAGTTGTGTTGAATTTTCTCCAATTTGTTAGCCATGCCATTGGAGATCTTAAAAAGTGAAAAAATAAACTGGGATACCTTGAAGGAAAGAAGATAAGAGTTGTAATTTTCAAGCACTACTGAGAATTTTACCTTTCCACCCAGCTAATTTCTTTTCCATCCTTTCCAATAATGAGTTCCAGAAATTGGGGGTCACCTCCTTGACCATGAGGGGTAAACTAAGATGGGTGCTCAAAATCTCAGCGGGCTAACAAACTAGGATACAATTGATTTTCCTTTAAATTTGTAAGTTGGTGTTGAAGAATTAAAATTATCATTTTTCATAGTTTATTTTCTCACCATATGTAGTCACATAATCAGTTAGGAGATTTTTCCATTCTCTATCCTCAATAATAGAAGATAAACCAAACAAGAAAGTGTCATCAACAAACTGCTAAAGGATCTCTAGATGAAGAGAAGAGGCAGATTTTACCCCTTTAATTCTCCTGCATCTAGCGAGGAGGGATAGTTTCTTGCTAAGGAGTTCATAAATCATGATAAAAATATATGGTGATAAGGGGTCCACACATCTTAGTCCTTTCTTAGCTTTGAAAAAACCCTAGAGTGTTTAAAAATGGAGTATTGAAAACTCCCAATAGATTCTTTAATGATTCTTATGAATCTCCAATCAAAACCTAGATTCAAGAGGACCTCATAAATGAATTTACAATTAACTTTGTTAGAAATATCAAGTTTAAGTGCCATACTTGGGTTTCTACTCCTATTCGTCGAGTGGATTATCTCATGGGTAGTGATAGCCACATCCAAAATTTACCATCCAAGGACAAATCCTTTCTGAGATGGGCTGATAATTTTGTCAAGAAGAGGCTTCATTCTATTCACCACCACCTTGGAAAAGATCTTATAAATAGTATACAAAGACTGATGGGTTAGAAATCAATCATATGCTTGGGTTCTAGGACTTTAGGGACAAGGACAATATAGGTGGTGTTCAATTTCCAAAGAATTTTTCCAATTCTAATGAAATCTATAGCAGCCTTAGTGATATCATATTTAACCACCTCCAAAAATTCTTGGAAGAAGGTAGGTGGGAACCCATCCGTCCTTGGGGTTTTCTAAGGGCCCATGGAAAACACAGCCTCCTCCACCTCATTTTCAGACATTGTGCCCAAGAGAAGATCATTATCCTCATCATGTAAGACCATTGGAATATGGTTGAGGAGGTTGTCTCTGATTCTAGTGGGATTCTCCCTTGTATTTTTAGAATGTAAGTGCTAGAAATATTTCAAATCCCGTGCACCAATTTTTTCCGCTTCCACAAGTTCTTCGTTATTATCATTTAGTAGGGATTTTATAGTGTTTTGTTTCTCATTCTTGGATGTGGGTCTTTGGAAGAAGGTCATGTTCATGTCCCCCTCTATAATCCATTGAATCCTAGACCTTTTCTTCTAATAAGTTTCCTCATTAGATAAGTTGTCCTTCCATTTCTTCCTCCAACTTTCCTCCTCCTTAGTGATAATGTGAGAGTCATCCCCAACAATAATGGATTTATGTAATTGGTCCAGTTTAGCCTTAATTTTTTTTTTTTTTTAATATGTCACCAAAAGATGAATTGCTCCAATCTTTGACCTTCCTCCCTCTGTTCTTTATTTTTTTTGAAATCTTAAACATAGTCATTCCCCTTGTAGGGATGTTCCACCACCTCCAGATGCAGTTTTTGAATTCAAGGTGGGAGTGCCACATAATATCATAATGTAAGGGGAGGGGCCCATAAATAGGATTATCCTCCCAAAATAGGAGAATGGGAGCATGGTCCGAGACCATTCTAAGAAGGGTGGTGAGGGTGGAGTTACAACCTAGGTCCCAACCAACTGACAACAAGAATCTGTCTGACCTGACTTGGATCAAATGTTTATTTTCATATTATTAGACTAGGTAAGGGATTTTCTTGGATTTAAAACTTGAGGGGATCAATTTTATTGATGAACTCAGAAAGGTCACTCATGCCCTCATTGTAGTTAATCAACCTACCCAACTTTTTTGAAGGGTATAGAGGAGATTTAAAGTTGCCAACAACTATAAAGAGAGTTTCCTCATTATTAGAGATGAAGGTTGAAATAGTCTCCTAGACTTGGATACATCCACTCCTAGAGTTTGGGGCATAAATATTGAACATATACTAAGAGAAATTTCTCTTTGCATCTATATTGTTTAATTTTTTTAAAAAAAATTATGTCAATTATTGTAAATTTTAGGTTAAGTTCTCATGGGTTGTAGGGTGGGGTGTTACACCAATGTTCTTCACTAATACATCTTGAATGTGTAATCATATAGACCTTCCATATAGCATAATTTCTTCCATCAAATCTTGGGCTCTTCTTAGTAAAGGTCAACGTCCTAGATCTCCTCAAGTACTTAAGCTTCAATAAGAGGACACTATCTCTGATACCAATTGTTATAATTAAGATAGCACACACAAATGAGAGGAGGGGATTGAATCAGTTGTGTCCAAAAACTCAAGATCTTTAACTAAATTACCAACTTGATATCAAATCCAAATGATAAACATGAATACAAGAAAATAACACAATAAACAACACATGACACCAAGATTTTTTATGCGGAAACCTGATTAAGGGAAAAAACCATGGCGGGGCTCAAATCCACAAGATGAACGTACTCTGTTAAAATCACTATACCCCGTTAGGAGTATTAAAAATAGGAATGCACATGAATTCAAGCACACTGCCTAGAGCTTACTGCTCAAATACAACAAGGATTACAATCCAAAGGAAGGCTCACTATCTTACAACAATCTTTGATCTCAAATCATAAAGGAAATACTTTCCAAACTCTCAAACTGAAAAAGACATCTCTGATATGCCAGTACAATTCCAATGAGGTACATCAAATATTTTCCTAAATTGAAAATTCAACTTATACCTCTTCTCTTTAGCATCTCTTTCATGTTCACACACTCTTGCACACCTTCACAATCATAAATAATTACATATTTATATATATTACATCAACTTTATCTCAACTAGGTCAAACAGGGACCTAATTATAAATTATTAATTCAATAAAAATCAATACACAATGTGGTCCATTGAATGTTGGCTAAGACATATAAATGATCAATAATAATGTCCTCAAACACACTCAAGATCCATAAATAATTCCGCAATCCATCGTAATACGATACACCACCAATTCGACTAAGAACAATAAGAAAAACATGTAACATGAAAATCACCTATTCTAATTAACGTGATCTAGCAAAATGAATAGGAAATGATCTAGAAACATCAACAAGAAACATGAAATACCATGACATTAATAGGAACAAATCTATCTCATGATTCATACCGATCTCTGCACTATTCATCAGGAATAATAAACAACAACCTCTTTCATTAAAGAAAAATATCTTGCTTGCATCCAAATCATGAAGTACTCTAGATGATGACACACATCCATGCCTTGATCTACAGTGATCCAATAAATAAAATATTGTCACTGAATGAATGAACAAAATACCACTATCTAATAAATCCTTCACAGATCACTCAAATCATTATGCAATCCTCTACCACTTGAACTAGGTCAAGTACATTAATCCCCCAGCACATTTCTAGCTTCACACAATCTGATATTAAATATATTAGTGATACCACAAAAATCATCTCACTAAACAAACTGGGAACATTGTCCCCAACAATGAGAATATGTTGACATTAATGGAAAAACATTAATACCAACAAAAATATGCACAACCTCAAAAACATCTCAAAAATATCTTAACACCTCTACCCTCCTAGACCAATCGTTGTTTATGAAACCCTTATTTTTTAGTCTTCCCTCCTACTAATATCATTGACATGTCAAGTCCTGGTAAGACAAAATGTATTAGTCACTTAGGAACCCTGAAAATTGCTTCCCACCCTGCTAATTCTAGAGTTTTTAATTATGATGTTCCCACCCTTGACACCAGTTGAATTATAGGTAAAGAGTCCAAGTAAATCACCACCATTTGTAAAATAAAAAACCCCTTCCCCATTAAAAAGACCAAACCATCTATTCATGAGGTGGATAGTGAGGAGGAAGGTGATGTTGAGGAGGACCACAACAACCCTTTTAGGTCTAATAGATTGGCTACAAGTACTACAAGGAAAAGGAAAAACCCTACTTTTTAAATTACATCTCAAAGGATGAAAACATTCATCAGGAGGATGAGAAAGATAAGGAGGGGGAAGATAAAGGAAAGGAAATGGAAGGTGTTGATTTTGAAGCTGATACTCTTGGCATCTCTAATAATTCTACCACCCATATCTCAAATAGTATGAAAGAAGATCTCATCGACCTCATTAGGGACATGTTTCCTGGTGAAGAAAATTCCAACCTCACCAATCCTAACTTGGGTTTTGGAGGTTGTATGAGTATTGTATAGGATTTGCCCAATGAGTGAGGTATAATATTGGAAAACCAAATTGTTAGAGGTGGAAAGAAAAATGGGGAGTGTTTCTAGGTTGTGTCTTCGGGTTATGCACAATTCTACTAACTACTTGTGTTTGCTGTAGCAGAATATTCTTGGCAAAGACAAAGAAGAAGAATAAAAATACAAGTATTTATTCAAGTTTCTTATGAATGATTGGATCTATATATTGTATCAGGCAGGCTGCAACATCAGATCTCCCTGCAATGTTTAAATCCTAGTTGGATTTTGTTTTTACCACTTTATGCCCTTGTGGGGTATCCAAAAATAGATTATTTTTTAATTGGTCTTTAATCCTAAAAAATATGCCCAAGAAAACACTTTACTTTATAGTCTTTTAAGTTGTGTTAATTATATTAGAAGTAGGAATTATTTGAATACTACTATAATTGACAATATTATGGCTAGTTGGTTATATATATGTTGTTTGACCACTTTTTATGTGGTTGTTTACCAATGACTCTTCTCTAGCTAGTTTGTTGGTTCTCTATTGTTAATGTGTTGTTAGTCTTTACGCCATTGTGTTGTGGTTCTATACGGGTCAACACCCTTGATTTTTTTGTTGATTAATATAAAAAATATTTAATCAAAATTATATAAATTTTCCAATTCCAACTCACAACAATAAGTTAACTACTATTTTGAATATAGTATCAATGTTTACAAAATCAATAATCACAATAAAAATATAATAATACATCTAAGAATATTTTATAAATAAGTCTACTAGAATAAGATGTAGACATGATAAATTTAAGGAATGACCCTACACTATAAACCAATCTAATCTAAAAAATATTAAATTCATCATCATTAATTACAATTTAAGTATCCGTATAAATCATTGTAAGAACTAAAACACAAAAATATTACTAATGTACATGAATATTTTTAATGTATTTAATCACTAGATAAATGTGTACCTTCCTTTTTTAAAGTACTATAAATAACTTAGAAATGAATGTTGGAAATACAATATTGGGAAAGAAAGATACTGAGAGGTGGGGGTGAATCAGATCTTGAACTTTAATCACTTTAAAAAAAATTGATCCACAATCATATAAATATATCATCAACGTAACATCTAGTAGCATTCATGACAGTAAATGAATAACACAATACATAGAATTTGGTAACCTAGAAACCCAAATAGGTAAAACTGGGGTGGGGATGACACCCACAAATTCTTCACTACCACAACAATAAAGTGTGCCTGTTAGGGCTACAAGAGTTTGATTACATTATGCAATCTACCTGGTTAAAGGTCTGCCCGGTTAAGAGATTTAGACCATTACAATCTCCCTTGTGAAAGGATTTCAACTTACAATAAAGTAAGCACTCTGCTAAGAGATTTAGAAAGGTCTGCTAGAACCACTCTATTAAGAGATTTCACCTGATACACTTGTTAGAATGTCTCAAGATATGATCCTTCGATATGCACTCTGATGCTGATAACAGATCTCCTCTTTATAATACCTTTTCTAATCTTCTAATCTAATATTTCCTTACTCTATTGCTCACTGCTCTTCTAATCTGCTAGATCAATGCTTCTTGAAAAAAAAAACCCTTCACACATCTCTCATGTATGTATGCACCTTCTCTCTGTTCTCTCTAATCGCTCACTCATAATTAGGGTAAGAAGCAATCATATTATACTCTTCAAATCTGGCGAATAGATCTAGGTCAATGATAAAAAATAAAACTTATGCCTCCTAGGCATTCCAATTTTCTGATAAGCTACATGCCATGCATAGAATAAAACAATTAAATGCGTAATTAACTCCATAGAGAATATTAAATTCTTCACATATGTCAGCCCAAAAAACCCATAAGTCGGCCCAAACATATTACCTTAAATTTTGTGTCATATCTAACATGTATGTCAAAACTATCTTTCTCGGCACTTAAGTCTCTGGTGCTCGGCACTGAATTGCCAAATAGCTCAGCATCTATGATCTATTCTTCTTAGAAATGACTTGCTAGGTAGCTCGGCCTATACTATTTTAGCTCGGTCGTAGTGGTAGCCAACCAAAACTGCCTGAACAAATGACAGTGTGGACACTAAATGATCAACAAAAACTTAGAGATTAACAATGAATACATACTATATAAGTTCATTACCTACGTAATTGTTAATTAATTACAAAGTTTAAAATTATAATTTTAAAATGGTCACATCTTACAATTGATGAAGGGTACTCCCCTTTTTCAACAAAGCATACACAACATCACAAGGAAATAAATAAAAAATTGCAAGAAAAGAAGAATGGAATGAATAGAAACACTTGCTTTTTATTATCCTTAATCAAATGGCATTACAATAATCAGAAAAGTAACTATTATACACCATATTTGCACCCTACTAAACTCGAGAGTCTAGTGATTTGGTATAACATGGGATTCACTTCTAGGTTGTGGGACTTTGCTAAACTTGAAGTGAAACCTCCAAATTCTAGGTCGGTTCCTCTTAGATAATCACCTATTATGCTCTTGAAACTTGAAATAAAACTTGGGAGGAAAAGGGATAGAAGGAAAATAGAAGACAATAAAGCAAGAACTTAATCTACTAGGTGATACACTAGATATGACATGAATCATAATAAAATGGCTAAGAGTTAGCATGAAATCTTTGACTTAAACAAGTACAACCTTCAGAATAGGCTTGCAAAAGTGTTTCATAAAGAGGTCTGAGATGAAACTATTTAGGGAAAGAAAATATTTCACAAAAATAGCTTACATGAGCCTAAACATAGACTATGACCTGCAAGCAAACATTCACTCCAGTATGAAGGTACTGAAATGAGACAAGATAACAGGGAATGGAAAAAATTCACAAGATTATCTCTATCAATCATTCACAATGTACATGAAACTAAATAAAGAAGGAGGACTAACATAACTTGAAGATCTCTCCAAACCTCAACCATTGTATTATACTTCAGAGAGAATTATAGACATATAAAAAGGCTTGAGGATAGGAAAAATGTCATGGAAATCCCTTACATAATTTGGAAAAACTCAGTGAGGATTACAAACATATGAAAACATGAGGACAAGAAAAATGTCATAGAAAGTTTTACATAAGCCAACCCTATTTACAAAATCCTTAAAAACTACTTATATACAAACTCCTCAACCACCAAGGCTCAAGAGTCGATCCAATCAGATAAGATCAGAAAATTTAGGGTTTATAAAAGATATTCTTAAAAATAATTAGAAACCCTAAAATGGTCAAGTATGTTCATTAATTCACCTTAGAAAATATCCCAGACAATCAGATATGTCTTGGAGATATCTCCCATCACCATAACTTTGATCAAAAATATCAGCTTGATCCATCTACCTTGTCTACAACTTGAAAAAACACACCACAACCATTGAAACCCTAAGATAAGATTTAAATATTTAAAATATCTAATTGTAACAGTCACAGGTGGCATGGAAAATATCATCAACAGTTCAGAAAAAGACTTTATTTCATTTTAAAACCCAGTCATCGATATTATCTAAGTTACCCATGAGCTCAGGATCTTGAACTGCTACGTGGCAGGTAGGCGCAATGCCTCATACATTATATTTTGTTCATCTTAGCTTTAAGGCAACGCATCATCCGCATGATGAACACCAACTAAACTGAGCATTAACCTTAAGCCTTGTCTTTGAAACTACAGGTCTCACTTAACCGGGAAGGACACATGTCACACTGTCACTAAGCCTTAAACATTAAACATCTTGCACCTTCCTCTTTAAGGCTTAGTGCACACTGTAGATTCAATCCTAATTTGACTGTAGATCAAATTCACTTAGACAGGCTATATTTCCATGTGGCACTCTGTCGTGAACCTTTGAACAATAAAAGGTGATCATCTCCTACTTTGAGGCTTAACACCAATCATTAGATCAATCTTATATCTGCTCTTTGTCTGTAACTTGTCTTTAACCCGGAGCACCTTAGTCTAACTCCAGTTCTATTTTCAGATTTAGAGATAAAGAACATCTCTTAGTCTCTGAATGATTTCTTTAACTCTTGGTTTGTTTTGAGATTCAATGACAACCACTGATCTGATCTTGCACTTGAACACTTGTCTACATCTCTTTAAGTCTCAGCCTTGTATCTTAGAATCGCTAAATATTTTGGATTGACTTTGACTTATCTGGCTATTCACTGATAACTCTAGATCTCACTCTCAATCAACAGCTAGCATGTGATCTTAAAAGAGTTTTCTTAACCCTAGGTCTATTCTAAGATTTAGAGATAACACATATCTCATAATCTCAAAATGAAAGACTTAGCTCTGGTTCTATCCTGAGATTTAGTGAAAATGCACATCTTTGATTCGTTGAACACCTTCTTTAACTTTGGTCCCATTCTGAGATTGAGTGACCACTACACATCTAATACATGATCAATGATCCTTTCTCAATATATAAACACTTGGCTTGAATCAAGTTTGATCTCAAGATTCAAAGATAAAAGGCAATCTCTAAATCTTTGAATGATTGACTTAACCCGACTTAGATTATGAGATCTAGTGACAAAGGCTATCTCTAAATCTCCAAATATTTAACTTGACCAGACTTAACTCATGAGATCTAGTGACAACTACCCGATTTGATCTACATCAATGGTCCTCACTAAGTCTCCAGATCTTTTCCCACTTAACCGCATTACCACGAGACCAGGAGATAAACATAACAAATCAAGCACTAACCTTGTTTCCAGATCACTGAATGTTATCCACTAACCACCAAGCATCATGAGATTAAGAGATAACTTGTCATGCCAAGTCTCCAAACCATGAGGAATATTCCATCTTGATTGTGAGACAAGGAGATAAGGCATAAAAGATAAAGTGGCACATGGATAATAAGACTCAAGTGACCTTGAAAAAGTAATATGATTTTATAACAAGCCACAAAGACTTAGGGGTTTAAGGGTTTTTCTCTTAAAATGAAACAAGGTTTAGAGTAGAAACTTAGGAACATTGCAGAAATAGGACAAGGACCAGGAGCCATGGACATATCTCATACAAGCTAGGCTCAATCCTTGTGGGAGCCACATTTACTCCACCTCTAATCCAAAAGACTATATGAAATGAAATTTTGGGTAACAATAACATGCTACAACCACATGGGATTTTCATTACAATAATCTGCAAGACAGAGCCACAATCTACACTTCTATAACTAAACCCTAAAATTCCCCTTCAAACCTATATAGAAGCATAATTAACCATGTTATAATATTCTAGAAAGTGAAATTTTCCTAATTTGGAGCCCAACAGTTCAATTACCCACCTTAAGTGTTTTTCCTTGCTAATCCATTTTGTATTAAAACTTGAGTCCTAAAGGCCCAACTTTCAAAAACCATAACTTTTGAACCATTGAGTCGATTGGTTATTATGACCCATTTTGGAAATTCCACAAAGTGCTCTATTCTCTTGGTTAGCGTAGTAGTATTCAATCAAAGTTTGACCCCTTTTCAGAGCCTCTAAGGCCTTCAAATCTGAGCTCAAAGTTTTTTTACCAGCTCACCAAAACAGAAAATGCAATATCCTCAAAACTGGACTTGATCTTGCCATGAAACTTTATTGGTGGTCTTATATATCCAAAATGAATCTCCAGGGAAGAAATTGGAAAAATCCTAACCTATTCTAAAATAACTAGTACAGAAACTGGTCAAAAAAAACCATTTACTGGATAGTTAAAATAACACCCCTTTCTAAGAAAAAACTAATGTATTCCATGATAATGCATCATAGAAATGATATAAAACAAATGTAAATATTCAATAAACCACTGCAATGTTTTATTGAAGATGCAAACAAACTCACTTATAACCTCATTTTGGTCATGTCCATTGTTTTCCTAGATTGGACAAGTGAGTTGGAAGTTCTTATTTTCAGCTACAACTTCAAATTTGGATACTTTTCCAATTGCATCCTCATTCGTAGATGCAAGCATGTGCTCTGGTATTTCAAGGGCTTCCATACTAGCTAAAAATCTTATTGGACAACCCTGTGAATGAATGAAACTTGGCTTCCCAATGCTGGCTACTTCTTCCTCTTTTTGTTTATCATGGTTGTCCTACTTTCTGAAAGAGTTTGGATAGGGGAGAAAAGAATTTGAACACCATGGAAAAGCAACATTACCTCTATCTTGCATAATTTTTTTCCACATTTATTCCTCCTCCATGGTCAAAGGACCATCTTCTTCCGTTAAACAAGCTAAGATCTCATCGAAACTATTAATCCTTTGAAGTTTCCTAGAATTTGGTTCCAACCTATCTTCATGCATAGAATCCTTAGGAATAAATATTTCCAAAACTAGGCTCCCTTCAATAGGCACATAACTTTGAACCTTTTCCTTAGGGAACAAATATTCCTCACCCAACCTATCACAAAAACCCTCTGTGATGTTGAAAAAATAATTTTCTTCAAGGCTTTTATTTACTTCCACATACTAGAAAGTTTCCTCTTTAGTTGAAAATTCATGAACCGATATATCATCATAATGATTTACACCCTCTAGCTACTGCAAAATTGCAAATGTGGTTATGACCATATCTTCCTCATCATTGTCAACATAAGAAGATAACTCATCAAATAAGAGCCTACCCTCATCTTTATCATTTCCTTGTTGATGGTCACCCTTATGTTTCAATTGATCCTTAGCCATATGTAATGGGGCATGTCTTCCTTACTTTCAACAAAAAAGGGGATCTCATTAAACAAATCAACCAAGAGTTCAAGTTGAGCATCATTTTCCTTTTCTATGTCTTGTTGTCCCAACTTGTCATAGTCATCACTAGACACTAACATTTATGATTTTCCCTTTTCTTCATCACATGAAAGCTCATCCACCACAAGTCCCTACTCTGATGTTTCATTGGTTTCCTTGAAAATATTTGGCATTGTGAGACTAGCTTCTTGGAGCACGTAGGTCCCCTTAGTGGACTATTGTGGGATTTCCTCCTCATAGATTTCCCTCTTCAAGATATCAGGATGTCCTGGGATGGTTAAGGAATCCCACATGGTCATTTTTATGTTCGTTTTCTTCATACTTTTCAAAATATTAAATGTCACCACTGTATCTATTTTCTATTGTGCTTTCACTATTGTGGGCTCTACATCTTTGTGAAATTGGCCCTCCTTGATTGGCATGATGAGAGGTCTCTTCAGTATGCCAATAGTTGGTGAATGTGATGATTATGAAGATGTGGTAGTCTTTACCCTCTCTTATGCTTTCTCTATGTCTGGAGCTCTTCTTTTGGATCTAGTAATAGTTGCAATTGAAGGTTCACCATTTATACCACTAAATTATTCTCCTTGCCAATTAAAGAATGCAGTCTCATTAGGTTGTGCATCCTATTGTGGTATGGACCCACTAGAGGATGCATTTAAATGTGTGCTTGATGCATTTTGTACCATGAGTGCTTGATTCATCAACCAATTCAAACACGTAGCCTGATTATGTGAATGATTGCAAGGAAAATACCATTAATTTTCTACTGCTAGGTTGTTTTGTGTGTGAACCACATCTCTGACTAGATTATTAGAATTAAAAGGAAATGGGTTATAAGGCTGAAATGACCTTTGATTTGAATTTTCCCTCTCTACTTGGTAATTTCCTTGGTATGGTGGCTTTTTTGTTTTGATAGGAATCTCCCTGCCTTTTATACTACTGATTAAAACCCTGATTTTGTTGTTGTAAAGGTGGTCCAACCCTTAGATTTTGTCTTTCAATATTGGTCAACTTATTACTAAGGGTCTATAATAAACTCTCCATTTTTGGTTGACTATTTCTCATTTCTTGTTGATTTCTCTTCATTTCTTGCAGTTCTTGGGAAGTGCCTGCTTTTAATTCCTCATTGCTTGAACTAGCTTGAGGTGCTATCATAGTAGGTATAGGAGTGAATAGAGGAATGTGTAAAGGAATATTGGGCTAAATATCAGGGAAGATAGGCATGGGTGACCTTGGGGCTATCATACTAGATTGAATAAGACAATTATCTTCTTTAACAGATATATCAAAAGCCTAAGGAAGTGAGGTACCTCCCATAGATTGGATCATGAAAGATATATTGATACCTAAACTTTTCAAGAAATATAGAAAAGCATTATCTATTGAAGGCCTTATAGAAATAGGAATCTTATTCCATGTCTTAAGAAATCTATTATTGAAACTTGTCGTCTGTTCTTGAGGGGATCTTTTGATAGTAGTGAGTTTCTCTACTAGGGACAATTGATATGATTTGTCTTCAAAAATTTGTTGAGGGAGTCTCTAAGTCTGTCCCATGAATCAATGGAGCCAACTGCTAGGGTTTTAAACCACTCCAAGCCTTTACCTTTGAAGGAGGTTTTCAACAACTTAGTAGTTGCATCTTCCTCAATAACATGGTGTATATTACAGATGGTAGCCACATATCTGATGTGTTCACAAGCTGTTGTTTGGGTTTCACCTGTGAAATTAGGCAAGATTTTTAATGCTTCCATAGGTACATCATGGTGTTGGGAAAAATTTAATGGGCTACCCTGATTAAAGGGTACAAATGCAAATTGTCTTGCCATTGTAGGGATTGATATTCCCTAATAACAACTGTATGGGTTTCACTTGAACTTGTATTTGTGGATGGGAAAGTACCTTGAAATGTTGAACTTGTATCTCTTGTAGAAAAGAAAGATGTAGGATTGGACTTGCTAGTAGGTGACGTTGAATCTCTTAATAGATCCTTTCTTAAAGACCTTCTTCTCCTTCTTGTATGAAATAATAAGTGTCTTTCCTCCATAATAGGTGGTGTAGACTACACTCTCCTTATAGGGGGTGTTCTTTGGGATGCTCTCCCTTTTTTTTTTGTTGGAGACAAATGTAAAAATTTAGTACGACTAGATCTTCCTTGTTCTAAACACCAGTGGAGTTGCTAGATATGTTTTACAAAAAACTACTTTTAGGTCAGTACTATGCAATAAGCATATCAGAGACAACATAGTTTAAAGATGAAATTCTTTGGGGTCCCACCGAGCGTGCAAAAACTATTATACACCAAATTTGCACCCAACTAAACTTGAGAGTCTAGTGATCTGATATAACATGGGATTCACTTCTAGGTTGTGGGACCTTGCTAAACTTGAAGTGAAAACTCCTGATTCTAGGCTGGTTCCTATTGGATAATCACCTATTCTACTCTTGAAACTTGAAATAAAACTTGGGAGGAAAAGGGATAGAAGGAAACTAGAAGAAAATAAAGCAAGAACTTAATATATTAGGTCATACACCAGATATGACATGAATCATTACAAAATGGCTAAGAGTTAGTATTAAATCTCTGACTTAAAGCAAGTACAACCTTCTGAATAGGATTGCAAAAGTGTTTCATTGAGAGGTCTGAGATGAAACTATTTAGGGAAAGAAAAGATTTCAAAAAATATCTTGCATGAGCCTAAACACATACTATGACCTGCAAGAAAACATTTACTCCAGTAGGAAGGAACTGAAATGAGACAAGATAACAGGGAATGGAAAAAATTCACAAGATTATCTCTATCAATCATTCAAAATGTACACGAAACTATAGAAAGAAAGAGGACTAACATAACTCAGAGATCTCTCCAAACCTCAGCCATTGTATTATGCTTCAGAGAGAATTATAGACATATAAAAAATCTTGAGGATAGGAAAATGTCATAGAAAGCGCTTACATAATCTGGAAAAACTTAGTGAGGATTACAAACATATGAAAACCCGAGGACAGGGAAAATTTTATAGAAAGTTTTAAATAAGCCGAACCTATTTAAAAAATCCCTAAAAACTACTTATATACAAAATCCTCAACCACCAAGGCTCAGGAGTCGATCCAATCAGATCAGATCATAAAACTTACAGTTTACAAAAGATATTCTTGAAAACAATCATAAACCCTAAAATGGTCAAGTCTGTTTATTAATGCACCTTGGAAAATATCCCAAATGATCAGATATGTCTTGGAAATATCTCCCATCACAATAAATTTGACCATAAATATCTGCTTTATCCATCTACCTTGTCTACAACTTGAAAAATCACGCCACCGCCATGAAAACCCTGAGGTAAGATTTGAATATTTGAAATACCTGATTGTAACGGTCACAAGTGGCATGGAAAATATTATTAATGGTCCAGAACAAGACTTTATCTCCTTTTAAAACTCAGATGTCGATCTTATCTAAGTTACCCGCGAGGTCAAGATCTCAAAATCCTACGTGGTAGGAAGGCACAATGCCTTGTAAATTATCTATCGTGCATCTCAGCTTTAAGGCAATGTGCTAGCCGCATGATGAACACCAACTAAAACTAGCATTAACCTTAAGCCTTATCTTTGAAACTATAGGTCCCACTTAACCGGGAGGGACACGTGTCCTCATGGTGAAATTCCTTGATTGTTAAACATATTTCTCCTTACTCTTTAAGGCTTAGCACACACCGTAGATTTGATCCTAATCTGTCTATAGATAAACTTCTCTTAGATTGTCTATATTTCCATGTGGCACCCTATCATGAACCCTTTAATAATAAAAGGTGAGAATATCCTACTTTGAGGCTTAACACCGACCATCAGATCAATCTTATATCTTCTCTTTGTCTTTAACTTTTCTTTAACTTGGAGCACCTTGGTCTAACTTTGGCTCTATTTCAAGATTCTGAGATAAAGCACATCTCTTAGTCTCTGAATGATTTCTTTAAATCTTGGTTTGTTTTGAGATTTAGAGAAAATCACTAATCTAATCTTGCACTTGAACACTTGTCTACATCTCGTTAAGTCTCAGCCTTGCATCTCTAAATTGTTGAATCCTTTGGCTTGAATTTGACTTATTTGGTGATTCAGCGATAACCCTAGATCTCAGTCTCGATCAACAGCCAACGCATGATCTCAAAAGATTTTTCTTAACTCTAGGTCTATTCCAAGATTCAGAGATAACACATATCTTATAATCTTGAAGTGAAAGACTTAACTCTGGTTCTATCTTGAGATTTAGCAAAAATGCAAATCTCTAGTTTGTTGAACACCTTCTTTAATTCTGGTCCAATTTTGAGATTAAGAAACCACCACACATCCAAGACATGATCAAAAATCCTCGGTCAATCTCCAAACACTTGGCTTGACTCAAGTTTGATCTCGAGATTCAGAGATAAAAGTCAATCTCTAAATCTATGAATGATTGACTTAACCTGACTTAGATTATGAGATCTAGTGACAAAGGATATCCCTGAATATCCAAATATTTAACTTGACCTAACTTAACTCATGAGATCTAGTGATAGCCACCTAGCTAATCTACATCAATGACCCTCACTCACTAATACATTTGGCATCATTTTGCGATGGCTATGTGTCGCAATTACGACAACCATGTGTTGCCAGTGCGACAGTAGTGGACGTCGCTCGTTTTTAGTCACAAATTATGATGTCTGTCATCACCCATCGCAATTACAACCGCTATCCGTCGCTATACTACCACTTTATTCTGGCGTCATCTGGCCATAATTCTTGTGAAATTCGTCGCAATTGCGACGGATTCCTATGCAATTGCGATGGGATTTTGGCGTCGCCGCTACAGCAACCCCGTCGCAATCCCCTTGGCTGGAGTCACAATTACGACAGATATCCGTCGCTATACTGCCAATTTATTCTGGCGTCATCTAGCCATATTCTTGTGGAATTCGTCGCAATTGCGACGGACCCCATGCAATCGCGACGGGATTTTGGCGTCGCCAGTACAGCAACCCCGTCGTAATCCCCTTGGCTGACGTCGTAACTGCGACGGTTTCCAATGCAATTGCCACGGCGTTTGGTGTCGCCGCTACAGCATCCCCGTTGCAATTCAGGGCTGGACATCGCAATTGCGACAGTTACAAAGTAAAACAAAAAAAAAATTACTTTTTTATTATTCAATATTATTTGTAGGATGGACACTGTGGAGAGACACTGAATATTATTTGTAGGATGTTCTATGCCCTGACCTTGAATCTTTATCATACTTTCAATAAATGCATTGCTCCCATTAGCCTTTCCTGATTTTATGATGCTCT
>MU228015.1:14432-53731 GCA_018584345.1 Thuja plicata
TAATTAGTAAGTTTAAATATTTGATTTAAACTATAGGAAATTGAGTTTAATTTATTAAATAATGGTAAATAATCATTTAAAGGTTAATTAATTAAATAAAATTAATTATTTAATTAATTTTGAGAATTGGATTAGATGATTTGAGAAAGATGAATTTAGAAGAAAATAGATGATTAATTAATGATTAAAAAACCATTAATTAATAGATGAAAATTAGTGTTTTTAATGTAAAGTCGCAAGCCTGTCCATTTTAGGGTGTCTACAGAAAGCTCATTTTAAGTTTATATGAAATTGTATGTCTGGATTTTGGGAAAAGAGGGTTTATATGGGGATATTTTTACCAAATTTGTATGGATTGGTGAAACATGGATTTAAATTCATTTTTGGAGTTTTTCTCAATGTGGGATCAATGGGTTCCTTCAAATTTTATGTCCTTGAAGTTTGAAAATTTGAGCTTTCTTAATGGCCTCTAATGATGGAATGGTTCTTGGACTAGTTTAATGCTCTTTTCATGATTTTTTAAAAGAGAGGTATATATATAGATTTTTGGTTATATAGAACAAACTGGGTTTGTCCTTATATAGTTTTGATTAATTGAATACTTGCTTCTACGTGTATGGCGTCACTGGGATAATTTAGTATTTTGGGTTCATAATGGATCTGGAACTATTGGCTTAATGTCTTATAAGCCCACCATGTAATGATAACTATTCTTATACAACATGCCCATATATGTAGTGCATGGCCTTACTAAGTAATGTGTACATGTAAGCCCATGCATGTGGCGATTGGTCAATGCATGCACATGTAGCGAGTTGGACTTACAACTTGGAAAGATTCATTTCTCTCCCACCATGGAGCGATTGGTCTTTCCTGTAGGACATGCCCGCCCATGTAGTGTTAGGAATTGCAAGAATAAGGGGATTGTGGTGGCCTTTCAAATTTTCCCACTTGCTTAGTGTTGGTCTTGAGTGTTTACTTTTGATGTTTGAGTAAATGTGGTTTGCACTCAGGTATCTTCCCATGTTGTTTCAATGACCCTTCCCTTGCTTGATTGTTGCATTGTATATCTCATCATGTCCCTTATAATTCTTTGGTCATGCATGCATTGGTTGGGAGTGAGTAAGATTTGTATTACCATTGTGTGTGTGATTGCATTGTTGCTTGGGCCATATGATTACCTCTATGAGCATGGTGGGGTGGGCCCGAGGGTACCACATGGTCGAGTGGCATGAAACGCTACTATTGGGGACTGGTGTACAACTATTTGAGTGGTCCAAGATTATATTTTAGCTCCTTTATGACACTATGGTTCCTTATGGATGTATTATCGCACGTATGTGCTCTTGTATGTTTTTCCAGTTAATGTAAGTGTTTTTATGATTTTATTCATGCCATCAAGCTTGATTGACCTCGAATTGGTGTATTCAATTCTCTATAGTATGGAGTTGTACTTATTTAGGTTGTACATTGGAGTCGACATTAGGATATTTTTATTTTTTAGCTTTCCTATATAGTTTTTCACAGATGTACATGTTCCTATGTATATGACCTTTTCTCCTACACACATACGTCACTTAAAACTGCACATATTTTTAGCTTCTATAATTATGTACATTTTTCATAATGACTGGCATATACTTCCCGATCCTACATATTTATTCCTACACAATTGCACATTTTTGACAACGATCTATTATTGTAGGTATGTATAAAAGAGGACTTTGGATTTGGCTTCCTTGTGGTTTCAAGACCATTTCCATGTATTTACTTTGTATTTTTCATTTCGGTATAATGTTGGTTAGCTCACTTTTCAATTTGGTTGTAAAATCAACCTAGTGTTTGGCTATCCTAAGGATGTACTTGTCTCCTTGGTCAACGATCATAGACGTTGGTCCAATCCCAACTCGTGAGGTTCATGGGCATTGCTTGGACTCTCATGTGGTTTCTTAAGAACTTGAATGCCCATTCTTACTGGTGTTTGAGGGTTTTTATAGAGCCCTTGGAAGTGCTTTAAGTCTTCCTCTTGTGCACTATTATGTGACAATCATGGTTTTTTTTCCTTATTGGTTTAGGTAATGTTGTTTTTGTTATGCACTTATGTTCATGATGTTACTCTATGTTTATATATATATATATATATAACCCTTCATTCAGAGGGTTCCTTGGTGGGTTATTACAATCTGTAAGAAACAAAATGAATCAAAAGATAAAATGTTTGAAGATGATTTAAGCATATTTAATGCATTATATTTATTATTAGATCATTTTAAAGACTCAAACGTTAGAGATAACTCCCTTTTTTAATACCATGACTCTGAATCAAATGATTTGATTTTATCTACTTGTAGTGATGTTGAGCAAGATGGATTTGATGAAAAATATGAAATAAATATGCACGTAAACAAAATGAAGAAGTAAACATCAAATCAAATGGTTCTGGTTGTTGTGAACAAGAAAGAGATAACTAGTCTTATGTTATTTGGTGCTCAAAAGCCTCTTATGATGATAATTTCATAACTATGGATGTTGAGAATGTTGAGCTCTCAATGATGGAAAATGATAAAGTGGTTGAATTGGTTGTTGTGAAATGCATTGGGTTTCAGTCGGTTGAGAATGGATTTTTATATAGTGAGGTTATTTTGATGGATAATGATTATATGTTTATGAAAGTTGGCACTTTTCTCTAGACAAATCTTCAGGAAGTGATGCAAGTTAAAATGATTTTTTCTCCATTCATATAATTAATGAGGAACTCATTCTAGATCTCAGTCTATTTGAGATGAATTATGGAGGTATGACTGATAATATGCAAGAGTATATTGAAGAATTCATAGATGTATACAATGAAAATGACTCTTTGATTGAAAGCTTATACACAAGGGATTATTATACATGGAGAGTATCCATTGGACCTACATGTCATTTTTGAGTTTTTAATTACTTCATAAGTATTCGCCCCTTTTTTGTAGTAGCTCCTATTTATCACAATTTGTCAATGGCTTTGGATGAACAACATTAGACATCATTTGAGGTAGGTCCTTATGGTCATGTATATATTTAGGTGGTTTGGGTGTGTGGTTAGTTTAGTTCCCTTTCTTCTTTGTCTCAATTTGACTTGTTCATTTTTGGTTAGTGCCTAGTCTCCCATCCACCCTTCTGCAAAAAACAAAATTTTCTCCTGACATGCTTTCTGACTCTGTATCCCAATGGAGAAAACACTAATCATTACTATAGAATCTATGTTCCTTTAATTGTCCTTTGTAGTCCATGTCCCTAGTTAGAGTTGATTGTAACCCAAAATTTCACCTAATGTTCAAATTTTGGCTAAGTCTTATCCTTTCCTGATTTCAATGAGTTAAATATATTAAGTCTTTAAGTTGGTCATAGTTTTGAAAAAGTTCCTGAACACCCATTGAACTCTAGCAAGTCATGTGGAAGCCTTTAAAGTTGGTATTTCTTTGATAATTCTTCAGCTTGTTAAAGCCTTGTTTGATCTCAATCCTCTATGTTGGACCCTGACCAAATTTTTGGAACTCATTTGTACCTTTATTTCTTTGAAAATCTCTATGTCCATTTGAGTTCCACTTTTGGTGTTTCTCTTCGACACCTTTTCTAGATGTAATGTCCCCTTTCTAGAATATTAAATATAATCATATGTTTGATTATATATTATTTATTAATATCATATATTATAGTCTAAAAATAAAGATTACATGTATATTATATAAATATATAGTTCTATTTGACATGTTATATATATAATCATCTAAAATATACATAAATTATATATCAATATATATATTAAAATATAATAATATAAATAAATAATAAAACATAAAATCTAATTCTGAACTATGGGAGCATAACTTATGCCGAGTTATAAAGAGAGTAAAGTAGTGAGTAAAGGTTGCCTAACCATTCCCACTAGAAGGGTATATAGGTCATGACTAAGCAAAGAATAGAGGATAAAAAAAGATATGACTAGACACCCATATTGGATTCATTTACAGTATACATCTGCAAATAGGTTCAATCTAACAACACTAAAGAGTATAGTAGATAATGAATGAATTTTGATAGTATAGATTGGCATAATTACTAAATAATGGGTTCCATCTTAGTTTGATGAAGTATTTAAAAACCATGGGTTATATCTAGACAGCGAGCTTCTTCAATTGTCGTTCTTCATCAAGACTTTGGGAGTCTATGGAGGATTTAGATGTATAGTTTAGGGATTATATAAATATTATGAAGTAGAGGGGTGGAGGTGCATATGGAGATATCATCTTGTCCTCTGTCTACGTGAGTGCCACAATCAATATCAATGCCAAGTTGTTGAAAAAACACAACATTGTCGTGAGTCCAATATGGAGAGGAGTAAGCATGTAGAATGAAAGGAATAAATACATTGATTGAGGTGTAGGGATCCATACTCTCATGAAATATTATGTAAGAAGAAAGGAAACCCCTCATTCCCTCCTCTTCTTCACTTGTGCTCGCAAGCCTGCAAGGTGGTCTACTGCTTTCATTTTTTCTTGCCTCATGTTCCCTCATACTGTTTCTCTTCCACCAATTATGTTCGTGAGATTCTAGGGTAGTCTGATACCTTTGTGTTTTTATTCTACGCATTCCCTTGTGCCTTCAAGTGGATTCCAATTTTCTTTGGCAGGCCTACAGGGCACCATTTGATGAAAGATTGATGTTTGTATTTTAAAAGATCTTTGTGAAAGGTTTTCAAATGCATCTCTCCTACCTGATTAGGGACATGAAAGAGGATCAATGACCGAAATTACATAGGATCATACATTACACATATCATAAGAGGGATTTGTACCTCTAAAATTCAAAGGAAATTTTCTAATTCAATAAGCAATTTCTCCAATTGTTAGTTGTAATTTGTCTTTAATTTTAGGTTGTAGGGTCATTTTAAATTAATATTTCAAGAAGACAATTATATTTACTAACACATCCAAAACTAAGCTTCAAATGTCTAACATATGGTGGAAAAATTTCACATGCAATAGAACAAACACATGACTTAGGTATGCATGCAAATGAAGAATAACATGAGGATAATGTTGACCTAGTTAATCATACATCTTTTGTATCCTTCCCCACTATTATACATGACATGTATACATGTATAGCTATGGAATATATTAAGAATGATATTCCACCATTTGAGCTCTCTTGCCAACAAAATTTATCATTCAGAAATATGTATTGATGCTTATAATTAAATATATAACTACGAATATGATATTAGTGAGACATGGAATAACACTTTAGTATATGAATTTTTAACTTATCCTTTACAAAGTGTATTTTTGGTAGATTATTTTATAAAGCATGGTGGTAAATATTATATGTTACTTTGGGGGGATCACCTTGTGCTGTAGTGGTCAATTGGTTTCACTATCAATGGTGCAACTAAGGTTCAAATCCCTGCTTGGCCCAAATAGTGTTAATGCAGGTTTGGGCCCACCTTGGTGGACATGCAAGAGATTGGTGGATGTGTTGGTAATTTATGAATGTGTAGGAGGTTGGAGGACATGGTGGTGGGTGTGGAGGAGGAGTTTGGAGTATGTGTAGGAGGTGGAGGACATGCAAGGAGGTGTTGAGGAGGATGTTATGGACTAATTATGCAAGACCCTCACTAGGTTGGTATGCTCGTAGACCTTGTGCTAGACTCACATAGGGTGTGTGCTACTCACAGATCCCTATCCTCATTAGCATGTGTTCCTAATGAACTCCATGCATACCCATATGGTTCTTTCATGCCTAATGTTTCTATGTTAGACCCATGCAGGTCTTTCACTCCTACTAGATCAGGGTCCATGTTGGGCTTCCATGCTTGCATGTATAGACTATTGGATTTAGGGATGAGGTCCCCTAGTTTGTGGCCTTATCTAGTGATTGGATCAAGCTATAAATCCATGTAACCAATCAAAAAAAATTGTCTATTTCTGCATCTAGTGACTTCGAGACCCATATGCATGTGTAATAGGTTAAATTGTACCCTACTAAAGAAAGTTAAACTTTCTTTCAAAGTGGTCCCAAACTATTACACTATAGTTAAGAAGCCAACTTTTTTTGAATCAATATAATAGTTAGATTATGTTGATTAACTCAGAATTATTTTAACTCTTAGAGTTAAAATAACATTTTAGAAAATTGATCTAAGAAGATTGTCGATCTAAACTTGTAAAAATAATTAAAAGTAAAAAAGTATAAATGAAGTTATAAATACATGAATGAAATATGGAAAAATAAATAAACTTGTGGAATAATCAAGTAATAGAATAGTTAACTAATTTATTAATAGAAAATCAAAATGACAAGAAAATAGAAAATGAGAAGATATAACTAAAGAATTTTTAGGATAGAGATATCTTCTTCAAAGACTTGCATTACCAATAATGAAAGAGGAAAATTTTTGGGTGGTTGTTTAGGGGCTTGCCTCAGTCAAACCTTTCATAGGAATTTATATCTCTGTAGAAAACCACATTTCAAATTGATTCTTGAAATAAAATAATAAGTATGATATGAAATGTTAGGTATCAATACCAATAGAAATATAAAGATGTTAATGGCTTGGCCTATGTAATGTTGTAAGTGGTCTATTTTTGGCATGTGTATCTTTTCCCTTGGGGATTTTGATGGTAAAGGGTCAACAACCTAGTTATCTACTTAAATAATTAAAAATAATGTCAACTCCTATATGAAAGAACTATTTGCACCCAAGAATAAAAAATATGAGTAATAAACAAAAAAAAAAAGGAAAGCGAACAACAAAATAAGAAAAATGTCATCACAAAGACTTATTTAGCAACCAAGAATATTGTTAGCTTGCACAAATTTCTATCACATCTCCATGGAGTCACAAATGAGCTATAGATATTTACATGTACTAAGAAAATACTAAATATTCATAAAAATATAATGGAAATTGTTAGTATACTTGAGAGAGGGCTTCAAAGATTGGCAAAAGAATTCATAGATTAGATAGAGAAGGTGATGGATAGAGATTCAAACTTATAAAGAAACAAATATAATATATACTATATTTGTTACCTTCCAAAGTGCTAGTCATGACAAGAAAATTACAATTATTGAACAACCATTTAAGTGACAAATTATCATGACATGCTAGTGTGTACCATAGAATATGTATGAAGTATTACTATTTGTACAATTTATACTTATAAAGAATCCAAGAGGCTACAAGAATCACAAGGATCACATAAAATATTGAATAAATGTTCTTATATTCTAACATTAGACAATTCAATTTAACACACCAAAATAAGCCCAAAACAACATGAAATTGCAAGGGTGTGTAATTTTTTACAATTATTTTTTTTTCTCCACTTTAGTAGGTGAATGATATATATACTTTATTGTCATAAATTATATCCCTATACAATTTTGTGCTCTCATAGTCTTCATTTTAGTATTTTTGACCTCTCATGCCTGATTAGGTTCAATCCTTCTCGCACTAGACCTCACCACAACATTATGGTCCTTGACCCCACCTAAGTTATGAGGTCAATGCTTCCTATAGAATCCTTTCCCTAGGTGAGGGTTTCTCAAGGAAATATTGACTAAATTCAAATCATCAAACATCTACCTTGTAGGAATGGGAAACATTTATCCATTCTGGACTACTTCACAAATACAAACCCGATTCATGGGGAGATGTATAAAAGAAAGCTTATCCCCATAATTTGCATCATATCCTATTGTTATTATAAATAATTCAAGATCAAGTACTCAAGGAAACATTTCATCCCACCATTAAACCAAAAGTTATTGAGGAGGGCAGCCAAATCAAGCTAGATGAGCTTATTGACCCTTCTTTAGTGGTGCTCAGTGATAATGCCAGAGAGTTCGATATGGACCTGCTTAATAACTCCCATAACAGCATGGTCGATAATTACAAAACTATCAAATGGTTATTCTACGAGGTGGAGGACCTCAAAAAAAGGGTCAACAACAAGGAAAAGGACAAAAGGGAGAAAAACAAAGAGGATCCGAAGATTTATAGCAGAGTGGATAATTTGGAAGAGAACATGACTAGGGCCGAATATACCAAAATAGCTGAGCATAGCTATAATATCCTAAAAGCCTCTAAAGAGAACACTAACACTATCATTGAGAAGATGTAGGCTAAACTAGATGGAATGGATGTGGACAATACAGAGGTGAAGACCGATTAGAATACAGAACAGAGTCTCGGTCAGTGCACCAGAGCCAGAACCAAGAAGATCAAGGACAAGGATATGGGGCTGGATCTCCAAAAGATCAAGGAGTCGGTGGCCAACATGGAAATGCTGGAAGCCAAGGTGGCTACTCTGATGGTGGATTTGTCTTGAGGGTCCCTGGTTTTCTCTGCTAACCCTGTTCTTTCTGCTTAAGTAGAAGCTATTTTTTTTTGCTCTGGCCTTTTCCTGGCCTGCTCTGTCTTTACTATTTTTCTTCATTTTAAACTTTGCTTCATGCTATTGCTTTCATGTTTCCGGTTTTAGGAACCCTGTAAAACCTGTTTTACTTAATTAAAAACATTTCATCCCACCATATTCTTCTAATCTTGTACTGTGAAAAGTTATAATAACCTTCATGCAAGAATGTGTTTGTGATTAAGTTCCTTTTTAGATCTTGTTAAATCATGCTATTGCATCCACCCTAAATAATTTTAGTATAAGTTTCACTTCCCAAAAGGACTAATAAATTCACCTTTTTCTCAATCTCTCGAGCCAAGTGGATCATTCTCCTTCAACAATAATTAAATTAGAAATAGGCTTAGTTTTCTAGTTTGTATTTGTAAGCTAGTGAACCCTATTTCCCTACATTACTTGGTGAGCACGACTCTCCTTACATAATTTTTATTTTAAGATCTGATTTTTCATGATAGAATTCACTAATTTTGATTAGCTTTCTACTTCACGTGTGGTTATGTTTCTTCTTAACTACATTTACCAAAATCATGTGTTAGATAATGGCTTCTTTCATTTCATGTTACTAGTATTCATTCATAGCACTCCTAACACACCTTCCAAGTTGGTTGGATCACGGCCTCTTATCTATCATCAATGCATGATATTTATCTTTCCAGCTGACCATTTGTGTTCTTGCAATAACATTCCTATAAAGATATTAGTGATTGAGACATTTTGATTATCAAGGTCTTTTCAACTACTTGACATGCTCTTTGTTTTTAGTGTTGAACCACTTTGTGTCTTTTATTTTTGTCCTTTTTATTTATTTATTTTGTGTTCCCTTCCACATGATTATATGAGTTGAATCTTATGGTTTGGGATCTTGTTCCCTTGATCTAAGTGATGTATTACCTCTTTGTATTCTTTCTCTCTCTCTCTCTCTCTCTCTCTCTCTCTCTCTCTCTCTCTCTCTCTCTCNTGTTTTTTCTCTCTCTCTCTCTCTCTCTCTCTCTCTCTCTCTCTCTCTCTCTCTCTCTCTCTCTCTCTCTCTCTCTCTCTCTCTCTCCTTTATTGTGAATATGCATGTAAAATCATACTCCAACTAAAGTAGGGGCTAAATGGATCATCATAAATTATATCCTTATATAACTTTGTGTTCTCCTATGCCTCATTTTATCATTTCTAGCCTCCCATGCCCAATAATATTTAATCCTTCTTGCATTGTCCCAAAATAAGATACCTCCACAACATTCTAGATCTCTATTCCTTGACCCTGCCTCGGGAGGTAAAGTCTTCTTAGGGAATCCTTCCCTAAGGTTAAGTGTGCCTAGGTGATCTTGAACCAAGAAATATTCACCTAGGGTGATCTTTCCTTAATAAAAGAGGCCCAAATTCAATCATCAAACGACTAGCTTGTGGGAGTTAAAAAACTTCTTCTGTGCTAGTCTGCTTCAAAATTACAAACTTGATTTGTGGGGAGGAGTATTAAAAAAAATCTCACTTCCCTCATTTGCATAATTTCCTATTATTATCATCAAACATTAAATATCAAGCACTCCATACAATATTTCATCCCACCATAATTTTTAGATCTAGTCGTGTGGACAGTTACAACAACATCCATACCAACATGTGTTTATGATTGATTTCCTATCTAGGTCTTGTTAAGTCATGTTATTGCATCAACACTTGTGATCACATTAAAAGAGAATTACATCAATAATGTATAAGGTTCAAATGCTTAATTTTTTATATTCATCCTCTATTATATTACAACACACTTTAATTTTAATTCAATTTTATGGCTAATTTCAAAATTGAGACTTGACCTAGGCAAAAGTGCATTGACCCATTAATTTCCTCTCTTTCTATGTGCAATTAATTGATTAACTCTAATGACACAAATTTGGATTTAGACTGAGTACATAAAGAGCTATAGATAATCCTTTCACAAATCCAAAAAATGTTAGGTCTCAATCACCTTAAACGAAATGGCCCCCACCACTTTTCATGAATTTTTTGGGGAAGATATGAGTAGTATCTTGATCCCAGATCTACCAATTATGTATGCACTTTTTTCTCCTAGGTCTATATTTCCTTGAGCAAAATATTTTGCCTAATTCCATCTTAGATTTTAGGGACGTGTTCTTCTCTACCTCTTATTTCCATATCTATTTTTTAATTTTCATGTCTACTTTTTGTAACACCATATATACTAGAAAACCCTCATTTTTATAGATTTATCCCCAACTCTCCTATTCATCCTATATAATTTTAGTATCATTTTCAACTCCCCAAAAGGAATATTAAATTTACTTTGCACCTGGTCTCTTGATCCAAGTGGATCACTCACCTTCAATAGTAATTAAAGTGTAAGTAGGCCTATTTTTCCAATTTTCATTCATAAGTGAGTAAACCCTATTTGTCCACATTACATTTGGTGAACCCAAATCTCCTTACATATATTTTTAGAATTCAATAAATCTAATTGGTTTTATATTTTATATGTGATTGCATTGCTTCTTAGCTACATTTACCAAAATCATGTGTTAGAAAATGGCTTCTTTCATTTCATGTTACTTGTATTCATTCATAGCACTCTTACTTATTGCATCATAAGGTTTTCAAATATATTTACTACTTGCAAATCATTTTTCAAATTTTTTATCCACGTTTCATGATGTTATATGATAAAAGTTTTAAGGATGTTAATGCAATGTATAGATCTTATAAAAAAGGACATTAGTCTTTTGAGTGTACACATGCAAGCAAGAAAGTCAGTAGCAACAGAAATGCTTTGGTGCAAGAGGAGTCACCAAATGAACCTAAGAATGAAGGAAATTTTATGATCTGAAGAATACTATGGAGTGAGAAAGATAAGCAAGATCCTATCAGGAAAAGTTTGTTCAAGACCAAATGTAGAGTTGCAGACAAGGTTTGGAAGGTGATTGTTGATAGTGGAAGCTAGGAGAATCTGGCATCTGATGAAATGGTCACAAAGTTGTAGTTGGAGAGGATGAAACATCCGAAACCCTATCAGATCTCATGGATCAAGGATGAGCATACATTAATGGTGAGTGAACAATGTTTTGTGAATCTAAAAATTAGAAAGTATTATGATAAGGTGTTGTGTGATATTATGCCAATGGATTGTTGTCATATTTTTTTTGGTAGACCCTTGCAATATGATAGACATTCTATACATGATGGAAGATTGAATAGATATTCTATTTGGGTTTATGGTAATAAACACATCTTGTTACCTTTGGTTGAAGAATCTGTTGGTGAGTTATGTACATCTGTGAAAGTTTGTTTGATGGAAGGTAGACAATTTGTTAAAGATTTGAAAAGAAATGACATCTGTTATGCTTTGATTCCTAACAAATCAAGTAAGGATACAGAAGATGAAATTCTTGCACAAGTTGAGAAGTTCCTCATTGAATACAAGGAGATCATTTTGGATAATGTACCTGATGGTTTGCCACCAATGAGAGATATCAGTCATCGTATGGATCTAATTCCTGGAGCAATTTTACCAAACAAGGCACCACATCAGTTAACATCGACTGAGAATGAAGAGCTTAACCAACAAGTTCATGAATTGTTGAACAAGGACTTGATTTGAGAAAGTTTGAGTCCATGTGCAGTACCATCTGTATTGGCACCTAAGAAGAATGGATAATGGCGAGTGTGCACTGATTCAAGAACAATCAATAAGATCATAGTGAAGTATAGGTTTCCTATACAGAGAATCGATGATATAATGGATTATTGTGTGGAGCAAGATATTTGACCAAAATTGATCTAAAGAGTGGATATCATTAGATCAAAATCAGAGAAGGTGATGAATGAAAGATTGCTTTCAAGACAAAGGAAGGTTTTTATGAGTGGTTGGTTATGCCTTTTGGTTTAACTAATGCACCGAGTACATTTATGAGGTTAATGAATGAAGCTTTGAAGAAATTCTTGAATAAATGTATGATTATATACTTGGATGATATTCTGATATTCATTAAGACAAGAGAAGAGCATTTTATGCATATAAGGCAAGTATTGTAGAGATTGAAAGAGGAAAAGTTGCTGATAAATTTGAAGAAGTGTTCCTTCATGAATGAAGAACTTATGTATTTGGGTTTTGTGATTTCAGTTGATGGTTTGAAGATGGATCCAAAGAAGGTTGAAGCTATACTTAGTTGGCCTACACCTAAGAATGTTAGTGAGGTAAGATCATTTCATGGATTGGCAAGTTTTAATAGGAAGTGTATCAGAAATTTTAGTTCTATTTGTTATGCTATGACTGAGACAATGCGAGGAGACAAAAGAGAATTCAAATGGACACATGGAGCTTATAAAATTTTTGAGACTTCGAAACTAAAGGTTGTTGAATTACCTATGTTAGCCTTGCCTGATTTTAATAAGGTATTTCAAGTTGAATCTGATGCAAGTGGAAGTGCAATTGGAGCTAGTTGACTCAAGAAGGTAAACATGTTGCTTTCTTTAGTGAAAAGTTGAATGACACAAAAAGGAAATATTCTATCTATGATCAAGAATTCTATGCCATTGTTCAAACTATGAAGAAATCAAGACATTACTTGATTCCAAATGAATTTGTGTTGTATAATGATCATAAGGCTTTACAGTATTTGGGTAATCAAAATAAGTTGAATCAAAGACATATGAAATGGGTAGAGTATTTGCAGAGTTTCACATTTGTGATTAAGCATAAGAGTAGAGTTTCTAACTGAGTTGCTGATGCATTTAGTAGAAGAAGATCTTTGTTGACTGAAATTAGAATTGAAGTTCTTGGTTTTGATTATATGAAGAATTTGTATGAAAGTGATCCAGATTTTTTTGAGCAGTGGAGAGTGTACAAAGCACCTAATTCAAATCAATCAAGTAAGTATCAAGACTATTTCATTTAGGAAGATATGTTGTTCAAAGGTATTCATTTGTGTGTACCAAGAGGATCAATGAGAACTAATTTGATAAAGGATAAATATAGTAGTGGTTTGGCTGGACATTTTGGTATTGATAAAACATTAAGTTTACAGAAGGAAACATATTTTTTGCCTTAGTTGTATAAGGATGTTCAGAAGTTTGTGAAAATTTGTGGAGTTTGTCAAGTTGCAAAAGGAGTGAGTCAGAATACTGGTTTGTACACACCTATTACTATTCCTGAGAAACCTTGGAGTGATATCAGCATGGATTTTGTTCTTGGCTTACTGAGAACAACAAGAGGTAATGATTCCATATTTGTTGTTGTGGATAGAATTTCTAAGATGACACATTTCATACCATGTAGAAAAAAATTAGATGTAGTACATATAGAAAATCTTTTCTTTAAGGGGATTGTCAGATTGCATGGAAAACTGAGGAGTATTATCTCTGACCGAGACAGTAAGTTTGTTAGCTATTTTTGGAAAATAGTTTGGAAGAAGTTGGAAACTGAGTTAAAATATAGTTCTACATTTAATCCACAGACTGATGGAAAAACAAAGGTTGTAAACCAAAGTTTGGGTAATTTTTTAAGATGTTTAGTTGGAGACACACCAAGTAACTGGGATTTGATGTTGGCACAAGAAGATTTTTCATACAACAGTTCAGTAAATAGAAGCACTGGAAAAACACCTTTTGAGATTGTTCATGGCACACAACCAAGAGTTATATCAGACTTGAGAGATATTGTTGGAGAAGAGAAAATAAATGCTAAAGCAGAAGAATTTGCTGAGTTTATGAAGACATTGTATGAGGATGTAAAATAGAAGCTGGAGAAAAGTAATCAGAAATACAAAGATAGTGCAGATAGATCAAGAAGACATAAAAATTTTGAAGTTGGTGATGTTGTAATGGTTCATTTGAAGAAAGGAAGATTTCCTATTGGAACATACAATAAATTGAAAATGAATAAATTTGGTCCTTGCAAAATTTTGAGAAGATTTGACAGTGGAAATGCTTATGAAGTTGAATTACTTGATGACATGGATATATCACCTATATTCAATATTTTAGATTTGTATGAGTATCTTGAACCTAATGAAGAAGTAACAGTACCAAATGATTATCCTAAGAAGCAAATAGAGGAAGTTGAACAGATTTTGAAATAGAGAGTTGGTAGAAGCACAAGAGGAAAGGAATACATGGAGTATCTGATAAAATGGATGAACAGACCGATTGAGGACTCATCTTGGATTTCTCAATCTAAGTTGGATTCATTTCAGGTTGGACTTGATACATGATTTAGGGAATCATTTATTGTAACCGCGGGTGTCTGATGCAGGAGAATCTTGGGTCTTTGGAAATCCTTATCAACCAAAAATATGTTTGCTTTTGTTCTTTAGCTTGTTTGGAGACTGCTCGGTGAAGTGCTTAGTTACCCTGTTGCTTGGGTACTCTTCTTGTCCTTCTTTACCGATGGTTCTTAGTGTGTGTTGGTTTATGTTGCTAGGGTATTCTCTTACTGAGTTGGTTTATGTTTCTTGGGTATGTTGTTACCGAAGGGTTGCTGTTGCTCGGTGATCATCTTCCCGAGTTGTTTATCCTGATCATGCCGACTTCTGCATTTAATTTCCATGGTGTAATTAATGTGGGGTCTCTTAGTGGGATATGTGTGGACCTAAATCTAGATCTCTCTTAGGGATTTGAGTGCCGACCTCTTTGGTGGACTCTTGTATATATTTGTTTCTTTTTTCTTAGTTTAGGGGGCAGTTCAAAGAAGTTCTTAGAGGATAGTACATTTTGGGTAGAAGATTAACTATTGAGATATTGAAAGGCAGGTCTATGACCTTGCATGTATGAAGATCATTCTATAATTCATTGAATGTCTATGGCCAAAAATAGGAAGTCGTTACAACCTGACATGTAATGAGTTTGATCAATTAATTAGTTATCTGTTGTTTCTTTTCTCACTCTCTGTGTTGTTGCTTCCGCATTATGTTCTGCAAGGTTGGTTTGGTGCTTGGGAGTGCCTTAGGCCCTAGGTGTTGACCCTCCTTACGTCAAATAGACATAGTATTTTGAAGATCCAAGAAATAAATGTGAATGTTCCACAAATTTTTTAAGTTGCAATGTTTTCATGTGGTCGAAAAAGACAGTCAGATTAATCTAGGTTAATTGGCTTCAAGATGCAATATTATAGGCCCAATTATTTGATGTTTGTTGGCTCATATAGCAATCATCATGCTACTAGGACATGAAGATCCACAGTGTAGGTGCCCATGTTTTTTCCATTGCCAGATATTGTTGTCATGCTAATGAAGATCTCTTTCATCAACACAATATCCTGGAACACATATGTTGGGAATCTTGGGGGAATATTTTGCAACCCCTTGCACTATAATAAGGCACTTTTTTGGAGGTAAAATAAGTAGGTCTCTAATTAATGGGTTGTAGTAAGGTCCATGGAGTCTATGCAATCAATTTGTACATGTGTGACTCACTTAAGAGCCTAGTTGAGCATGCTGGCTACTTAGGGATACTTCACCCAATCCAGGCTATCATCAACACACCTCGCCCAAGCTTGGCTAGATATAAAATAGAGCTTTGGCTTGCATCTTGTTTATATACCCATCAAAAGGATTACCGGTTTAAGCTCATCCTCTAAGGAAGAAGCGCTTTCCCTAGACAAGCCTTTCTAAAAAAGTATAAAGGCTTTTAATCTAACAGATTGTGCAAGTGTACCAATGACTCAAGACACAAGGTTAATCAATTAAGCACCAAAATTTCAAGTGTGAACTGCGCTATCATCAATACATGCACGCGAGTTCAATTTTAAGACCAAAGTAGATGAAGATTTTTTGTCCAATTTTAATGCACCAAATTCAAAGACTTTTTTCCCTTTGTTCAATTGTTAACCACCATGTCAATTTTAAGCACCAAATTAGAAAAGTGAGATTGTGATTTTTTGCATACACTTTTCTTTTTAAGCACCAAAAAGAGAAATGAGTTGATTTTAGGTTTCTTTGTTAAACTGTTTCCATGCCACAAGATGTCAAAAAGTGATTAGTATCAAAACCTTCTAACAATCAAAATGAATAATATTCAGTAACTCTGATATTGTTAAGACCGTTAAGGCTAATGGTAACCTTGTACTTGGATTCAAAACACTTGAGAGAATCTAGATACCTATTAAAAGATTCACTTTGATCTTCGACTGTGATTGCCAACATTGACCTTTGTTGTGTGCAGCAATTAGCGGTTCTTCTTATGGCTGCTCTTAGTGATCTAGAACCTAGGTTGCATCCAATTATCCTTTTGGCCATATGTAATTTGCTCATTCCTGCACAGAAACTGAGAAAAAAATTAGATCTAATTAATAAATTGATAAAATAGAGAAATCACAAAATTCTTCTCTCAGATATGAAATGATTCTGTCAGATGTAAAATTTTGGCAAGCGATTGTGGTAAGCTGCTGTCAATTATGATAATATTTTGTCGATTGTAGCAATCTGCTTGAAATTGCAAAATTCTTCTGGAGATTGTGAAATAAATTGGTCAATTGTGGAAAAATACCAGAAATAGAGATAGAAAACTACTAAAAATGATTGCAAAACACACAAATTGATTGCGGTATCAAACAAGTCAATTGTGGCAAAGTTTCGTCAATTGCAGAAAATTTTTGTTAATTGTAAAATTACAAATTTTATCAAAAAATTTAAGAAAAATGAAACTGTGGTCGTACGACCGAGGCTGAGAAATTCTATTTGTCATCTTAAAGTGATTATCAGGTTGTTTGATTCACATCGGGCTCACCAAAATGTGGGGATTTAATCCTTCTCCAAGCTCAAATTATCGAGGGGTTAGTAGCACCAATTTACATTGGGGGAAAGTAATAAAAAATACTAAGAACAAATCCATGGACAATAAAATAACAAGCAAAGATAGAGGAGAACATACGAATGCAAACCTCAATGCTCGAGGCTTCTATTGCTTCTCTCTACTCCTTCTGAAATGCTCTGTGTTTGGTTTAGTATTGGTATCGGTAGTGTCTATGACTTGGGAGTGTTGAGAAAATGATATTATTATGATCACAAGAATGCTTTGATGCTTCGTACAAGAATCCTGCAAAGTAAGTGTGCACAAAAGCTTGAGATCATGGATCCTTCAAATGGTTGTGAAGGGTTGATTATATAGAATATGGAAATGATTTGAATGGTTGAGATTGATCCCAGAGATTAGAGAATGAATGGTTGAGATCAAAAGGAACTGGAGAATCAATCAGTAAACTCCACCTCTTTAACTAGGAGAGAAGAGGTGATGTTTTAGTTAACTGAGGAGCAACTAGTAAACTCCACCTCTTCAACTTGGAGAGAAGAGGTAATGTTTTAGTTAAATGAGAAGCAACTAGTAAACTCCACTTCTTCAACTTGGAGAGAAGAGGTAATGTTTTAGTTAACTGAGAAGTTTTTTGTTAATTTCCTATTTGTGTTGTTGGATCGCATTGGATTATGTGATTGGAATGGAATATTATCATGTGGTGTGTTGATATCCTTATTGTTCTTGGCCGACATGGTGGCATAGTGTGTTTTGATGGATAATGGCATGATTTATGAATTTGGGGCATATTAGAGGATGGTGCTATGGATAATTGCTATGTCTTAGTTGGAATTCAATGGATCACATTGTGGATTGAGTTGTATTGAATTAATATTTTTTAATTAGGTCCCTAGCTGGCCTAGTAGAGATAAATTGATGTAATATATAAAAATATGTAACCATTTTTTATTGCAAAAAAAGAGAATGTGTTGGATTAGAGATGTTGAAGAGAAGAGGTATGAGTGGAATCTGCAATCGAGGCAGAGAATTGATGTGCTTCATTGGAACTATTTTGGCATATCAGATCTTTTTTTTTTTAATTCTTGAGTTTGGACAGTATGTCCTTTATGATTTGATATTAGAGATTGTTGTAAGACAGTGATCCTTCCTTGGGATTGTGATCCTTGTTGTATTTGAGAAGTGAGCTCTAGGACATGTGCTTGAATGCATGTGCATTCCCATTTGTAATACTCCTAATAGGGTATAGTGATTTAAAAAAATTACATTTATCTTATGGATTTGATCCCCACCGTGGTTTTTCCCCTAACAAGGTTTCCACGTAAAACATCTTGATGTTATGTGTTGATCACTATGTTATGTTCCTGCATTCATTTTTTTCATTTGGATCTGGGATTAAGTTGGCAATTTAGTTAAAGGTCTTAATTTTTTGGTCACAAGTGATTCTCCCCCCTCTCAGTTGTGTGTGCTACATTAATTCTAATAGAACCATACGAAGTGAGGATAGTCATAAATGAAAGTGAGGACATATCAAGCCTTTATAAATGATGGCACTGTAAATAGACTTAATACATCACTATGAACCAATTGAAGAAATAGACTTAATACATCACTATGAACCAATTGAAGAACTAATGAATCTCTCGATGGATTCTCCTTATCAAACTTCTATTCAAGGTGCTTGCCCATGGAATACCTTGAACATAAACCATATAAAAATTTGATTTGAGGTAGACTTGTGACCATATCTTTGGAGATAATCTATTGAATATAGTAGTAATTAGGATGTCCATATTGCTCATTCCATTACTTTCATTTTGAATTTGAATGAGTGAGAAAGGCTATAGAAGGAGATGCTGGTATAAAGGGGGAGAATGATTAAAGCCTTTTTTTGTGATTTGATTTTCCCACTACAAATGAATAATCATCCTTATGATCTTTTACCACAATAGAATCAAGTAGAAACTCAACTTTCTCTCCAACCTCATAGTGAGTGATTTGGTATATTGAAAGAAGATTGGTGCTCAAGTTAAGAACATAAAGGACATCTTTAAATGTTTCATTATCCATGTCAACTGAATATTTTCATTCAACTTCCACTTGAGTATCATCATCTTTTAAGATTTGAGGGACCTTAGTAGGCTCCAATGAAGAAAACTACTCCTTTGTAGAACCCATGTGATGAGTGAAACCCAAGTCAAGTATCCATTCTTGTGAAGAACTTTTAGTTTCCACAAATTATTTCCCTTTTCCTTTAGACTATGAGAAAGTGTTGTAGAATTAGGCTAAAAGATAATCTCCCAAGAACACCTGCATGCAAACTTGTCACATGGAAGAAGCAAAGATACAGACAGAAGAAGAGAAAGCTATGGTGGCCAAAAGGCTAGAGACATGATATCCATGTTGAAAGAATAAATTTCTATTATCAACAAAAATGAATACAATACAATCTCCTTACTAAAATGCAAAGTGGTGAATCCTTATAAAAGGATACCGAAACCCTAAAGGGAAAACCCTAAATGTGATGCCTAAGTTTAACTTAAGCGTAGAGTATAATAGACTAATAATTAAATGAATTAATTATTAGCTATAATATGACTACTCTAACACCCCCCCTTAAGTGTAACTTAGGGAGAAGCTAAACAACTAAGGACTAAAGGATGCATGAAAAAAAAATGCATGAAAGGAACTATGGGTCCTAGCAACTAGGTCTGATCAGGTACCCAAGTACAAGAAATAAATTAGATGAAGGAAACTAAGCCTTCAATCTAGAGAAAGTCCCAAAGAGAGGAACAAGAAAGAGCAAGAAGCATCTCTGAAGCATAGAGCTGTAAACTCTGTCAGAGGAAACTACTGGAACCCCTACTGAAGTGCATGACCAGGTAGAGAAGACAATGTCTGAAGAGATGATCAATCAAACCAAGGAAGCAATAGAACCAACAGGTGAACCCCCCATAATGCTGAACAGGGAGAGGTGACAGGAACACTGAAATGCAATGTCAGAAATAGCTGCAGAAAGAAGAATCAGGAACACCAACAGTGCAACAGAAGTACAAGCACAAGATAAAGGGTGGTGTCACCGACACATAGCATGGGCTAATGTCATGGAAGGTATGCTCACTTGACAAAGGTGGATGAGCACAAAATGACATAACATCATAACCCCCCATGGCACTTTATAACTGAGTGCGAGTACAAAAAATACACAAGGTGTACAAGATCCCAGAAATGCAAAAGTAGGCACTTTATCACAGTTCTTTTATAGAAAAAAGATGCAACAAAAGAGATACAACAAGCTCAGAAGTCAGAAAGAAGAGTGAGCCAGAAGAACAGTAAAAGAGATCCCAAGACCTGTAAAACCCAAGTAATCTACCAGAGTGCAAAAATTTCCAAACTCAGAGGAGAGATAACCTAGAGAAAAATCTAGAAAAAATACCCTTGTAACTGAAAACTACACTGAACCAGCTTTCTAACGATATCTGGTTTGCCAAAAATGGAGTCCGGATGAGCAAGATAGGGCTCCCGGAAGGTAAACAACAAACATCGGACTTTGATAGAAAAAAATTCTATCAAAATAGCAAATCCAAAAATCCTAATCACCATAATCGGAAAGATCTTGGAAAGAGCTTTTCGACGATATAGCAAAGTCTAAAAAAGGCTTTCGTATGCTCCAGATAGAGCAAAAACAATGATAAGGGCCCAAAAAATGCTCTAAAAGGCAGGATTTAAGCCCTTGGGGCTAAAAAATAGTGCCCTTGGGCACATGGCACATGTAGGGGGCTTAAATGGGGCCCATGGTCACCCATATGACCTCCACGGGTGCAAAAGAGGGCCTGGGGGCTGAATTCGGAGCCCTTAGTTGCCAAAGTGACCGCCACCAATGCAAAAAATAGCCTTCGGGGCTTAAACTCCCACCGGGCGGCACCAGAGGGTGGAGCGGAGCAGGGAGGAGGGTCAGCAGGCCATTGTGGACAGCGCAGAGCCGGCGAGCTGCGGTGGGCGGTGGCGGGACCGGTGCTGGCGGGGGCCGAGAGGCAGTGGGGGTCAGAGCGACGGGGGCCCGAGTGGTGGGGGCCAGGGAGCGCGGAGGCAGGTGGAGCTGGGGCCGGCAAGGGCCGCTGTCAGAGGTACCCGCTGCCGGTGGTGGTGGTGCGGCAGCGGCGCCCCAAAAATTTACAAAGCCCGCACTGTTTAACAGCAAAAAAACCTTAGAAAAAGAGGGTTTTTTTAAATTTTTTTCCCGATTTCTGTGTCGTACAACACTGGAAACCAAAATTTTTTTGCCTCAGAGTCCAGTAGTCCAAAATGGATGAATTTAATGTCATTTCTGGGGTTTTGGGGTGCTCTGAGCTCAATGGCAATGTCCATTTGAGCCCAAAGTGACCATAACCAAAGCTTGCCCCTGAAACACCACAAAAAATACTAAAAAACCTCTGAAACCCTCTGAGTCTGGTACACTTCAATGAAACACAAACAACGAGCAACAAGCGAGCTCTGATACCATGTAGGATTAGGCTGAAAGCTAATCTCCCAAGAACACCTGCATGCAAACCTGTCACATGGAAGAAGCAAAGATACAGACAGAAGAAGAGAAAGATATGGTGGCCAAAAGGCCAGAGACATGATATCCATGTTGAAAGAATAAATTTCTTGTTATCAACAAAAATGAATACAATACAATCTCCTTACTAAAATGCAAAGTGGTGAATCCTTATAAAAGGATACCGAAACCCTAAAGGGAAAACCCTAAATGTGATGCCTAAGTTTAACTTAAGCATAGAGTATAATAGACTAATAATTAAATAAATTAATTATTAGCTATAATATGACTACTCTAACAAGTGTAACTAGTAAAATCCTTCTCATTGTAATAAAATGGAAAATTGATGTTGTTGTTCTTGATAATGTTTTTCATCTTCATTATTTTTCTTAGTGTGGAAATAATGATCATGTTAGTAATAACTGAGAGGGGAGGGGGGGGGGGGGGGGGAANGGGGGGGGGGGTGTGAATCAGTGGCCTAAAAAATCAATCCTTAAATCAACCCTTCAAAACTTATAACCACAAATTATTTCTCAAGTTATCTTCTGTCCTACAAGATGAATGCCTTGAATAACTTATATCAATTTACTACTTGTCGAATTTCTCTGTTAAACCTTCTTCTTTATGTTTACCGATAAGAAGTCATCTATTTACCAAAATATAGTAAATATGCAAAGTATACCAATATATCTAGAATGAATTATGTAAGATACAAAATAGTAAAGAAATGAATCATACACACATAACACATGGATTTTAACGTGGAAACCCTGTTAAGGGAAAAACCACTGGGACTAGTACCCCAAGTTTTCACTCTTCTGAAGTGAGCCCTGTTAAGAGCCAACCCTGTTAAAGGTTACAAACACACTGTTAAGTGTGACCTTGTTAGAATATTTTACACATATAGGTTGTCACTTAGTATCAGGCATCTAATGCTGCAATCCTTGAAATGGCCTCTCTCTTAGACTGTCAATAGGGATCAGGCATATCCAATTCTACTTTCATGAATCAATCTTTTTGGCACTCCTTGGGATGTACCTCAATATATAAAAGACTATTAAGTCCTGATCGGTTAAGAGACTTGATGCTTCAATGGTTAAACTAAAATATTATGACCTGTTCATATTAAAACTTGAATTGCATATTTTTAGGTCTATTTAAGTATATTACCTCTCTGACCAATGTATCAATTCAATCCTTGTGCTCCACACTTTCTGCTCTGTGATGTTGTGCTCACTGTTCGTCAGTTGTCTGCAGAATTCCTTAGCTCTCCTTCAACTTGTTTGATCAGTACTACATGAATTCATTCTTCATCAGTTTTTTTTCAACATCCTCCTTTTTATTCACTCCCCTTAATCCACTCGTAAATGAATTAAGCTTGTCTCTTATATAGACACAATATTCCTTGTTTCTTGGTTCTTGATTCTTGATTCTTGGTGTGATAAACAATCTAGCCAATTAGATTTAAAGCATAACTCCTGATTTGTCTCATAGATGTATTCTTGCCAAATGTACAAATCAGCTTTAAATGAATTACTTATCTCTGGTCAAATAAAACAAAGTAGACAACTAGTTAAGTCTATATTTATCTCTTCCAGCTAGATATTTTGTCATTTTCTAAACTCTTTGTTCTGTCGATCACCATTGCAGTTAGTCGTCAGTGACAACTGACTATTATATCGCTGAGACTCCAATTAGCTTCATGATCTCCATCCATCGGGCAACACTATATTTTCTTCTATCGGGTTACTCTGTGCTTTGATATTCGGGCAACACTGTGACTCTGCTCATTGGTAGTGATGTGAATTTCCTCATGGAGTATCACTATGAATTTGTTCTTTTTCTCTGTCCGTCAGGTGCACTTCGTCAGTGTTATTTGTCACTTCGTGAATACTTGACTTTTATGCATTACTGATAGCATAGCCTTGGTTCCTTTGGTTATTTGAAGTCTTTGGCATTATTAACATGGCCATACAGATTATATTAAGTTGACATCAATGAAAATATTGATTTAATGCCTTGCATGATCATCAAATTAACATCTTCAAACATTTAATCAGTTACATGTCATCAATCTCTCCCTTTGGCATTGATCGCAACATACTATATTATCACACTATACTATTCCTAATATAGTATGAAATACAATATTTTAAATTCATCAAACTACTAATCTTTTGTTTTGTTAACCGATAAATGTTTGACCATCGGTAAGCTCTATTTTATCTTTGATTTGATTCTTGCATCTCTTTATCTTATGATGTGTTGTGTTCTCTCCTTGTGTCAATTTCTCTCCCTTGACTATTCTTCTCTTTTGATGTCTTTCTATTTTGTCAGCAACTCTCCCTTTGTATAATATTTTAATACAATCTCTCTCCCTAAGGATATAATCTCTCCCTGTTGGAGTAATGTGATAATGGATAATCTCTCTCCCTTTCCAGAAAGATGTGATAATATGGATAATCTCTCTCCTTTTGATAGTAATGCCAAACAAATATCTCACAAATATCTGACATTTATGTCAAGCAGATTTTTCTCGTCATCCATAATAAATTCCTTGAATTTCCCTTATCCATCAGCAATACAACAATATGCTTTGGTTCTTGGTGAAGATATATACCTGTCTGTATATAGATGTAGCTTTGAAGTTCATCTCTTTTCTTGTATCAACATGAATGATATTATGATAATATGTAGGCTGATGCAACCTTCTAGTCAACTTACTGACCAGTAGACAAGGGTCTGACCCCTAGTCTCTTTCTCAAGTACTCAAATGCATCCTTGGGTAGTGGTTTGGTGAAGATATTCTCCAATTGTTCCTTTGATTGCACATACTCAAGTATCACCTCCTTTTCCTGAATTTGTTCTCTCAAATAATGATACTTTATGGCAATGTGTTTAGTCTTAGCATGCATGACTGGATTCTTGGAAATGTTTATTGCACTGGTATTATCACAATAGATAATTACTGGTTCTAGGATCTTCATATGCATACCTTCCAGTAACTATTTGATCCATGCAATATTTGAGCAATTTGCAGCAGCAGCAAAATACTCTTCTTCTGCAGTGGACTGAGAGATGCATCCTCGCTTCTTGCTAATCCATGTGACGAGTCTGTCACCCATAAAGAATGCTCCTCTAGTTGTGCTCTTCTGGTCATCAAGATTTCTAGCCCAATCAGCGTCAGTAAACACCTTAAGTTCAAATTTTCATTCTCTTCTTTACCATAAGCCATATACCTCAGTATTCTTTAGATATCTTATCATTCTTTTCACAGTAGTCATATGTGACTCTCTGGGATTAGCAAAAAATCTAGCAACTATTCCCACTGCATGTGCAATATCTGGTCTAGTATGTACAACATACATGAGCTTTCCAATCATTGATCTATACAAAGTCTGTTTTACATCTGATGTCTTGTCTTCCTTTTTCAGTTTGCATCTAGTTGCCATCGGTATTCCAACTGGTTTGGATTCTTCCATCTTGAATATTTTCAGTACTTCTTTGATGTACTTGGATTGTGTAAAGAAAATACCTTCTCCTTGTTGCATGATCTGCAGACCAAGAAATAATTTGATCTCTCCAAACATAGACATCTCAAACTCTTTGCTCTTCTCATTTGCAAATGATTTGCATAGCATATCATTGCCTCCAAATATGATGTCATCAACAAATATCTCAGCAATCAAAGTATTAGCATGCGTATCTTCCTTCAAGTAAAGATTACTATTTTCACTAGTTCTTACAAATCCAATGCTTATAAGATAGGAATGAAGTCATTCATACCAAGCTCGGGGTGCTTGTTTCAATCCATATAGGGCTTTGTGAAGTCTACATACCATGTCCCTCTTGTATGGATCAACAAACCCTTCTGGTTGTTCAATGTGTACCTCTTCTTCAAGTATTCCATTCAGGAATGCAGACTTGACATCCATTTGATATACCTTGAATCCTTTATATGCAGCATAAGCAAGTAATATTATTACCCCTTCTAGTTTAGCAATGGGTTCAAAGGTCTCTACATAGTCTATTCCTTCTTCTTGTGCATAGCCCTTGCATACTAGTCTTTCTTTATTCCTTGTGACTTCTCCATTCTCATTCTTCTTATTCCTGAATATCCATTTAGTACCGATGACATTCTTGTCATATGGTCTTGGCACAAGTGACCATGTTTTGTTTTTTTCAATCTTCTCAATCTCATCATTCATAGCACTTGTCCATTCTTCATTATCAAGTGCAGCATTGATAGATTTTGGCTCAAACTCACAAATTAGACAGCTTGAGTTTAGAGACTTACTTCTTGTTCTTGTACCAAATTTCTTATCTCCTATGATATGGATCTATGGATGGTTCTTTCTTACATATCTATCAAGTATAGGTACAACTCTTTGTTTATCAGTTGGATCATTATTTTGTTCTTCATTCTATTCTTCATCACCTTGCACATGAACTTGATCATTATCCTGACCATTGGTATTTGCAGCCTGATGCTCGAGTGCAATGGTCTATTTCTCAGGAGCTCTATATTGTTGGTAGGGTAGAGTGTCAGGCTCCTCATTGTAAGTGAAATTATTGTAGTCCTCTAATTCTTTGGTGCTTTCCTGTTCATTCTTCTCTGCAAATTCATCTATCTTTACATTTGCACTTTCATAAATTTTGTTAGAGGCTTTGTTTAGACATTTATAAGCCTTTCTCTTGGTAGAATACCCTAAAAAAATTCCTTCATCACTCTTGGAGTCAATTTTTCCATTTCCATCATCATTTAAGATATAACATTGACTGCCAAAATTTCTGAAATAACTTACATTGGGTGTGTATCCATACCATAGCTCATAAGCTATCTTTTTGGTGTCTTTCTTCAATTGTACTATGTTTAATGTGTAAACAACAGTATTGACAACTTCCCTCTAGAAGATTTGGGTGATGCCTTTCTCTATCATCAGTGTCCTTGCACAATCAACTATGGATCTGTTCCTTCTTTCAGCAATTCCATTCTGCTGTGGTGTCCTTGGTGCAGACACCTGTCTTTTGATTCCATGCTCATTAAAAAAGTTAGTGAATTCATTTGAAATAAATTCCCCTCCTCTAACTGACCTTAAGCACTTTAGCTCCTTACCACTTTGCTTCTCAATCATTGCTTTGTACCATTTAAACATCTTAAATTCTTTTGATTTATCTTTTAGAAACACGACTGTCATCATTCTAGAGTAATCATCAACAAAGAGAATAAAATATCTATCTCCATAATAACTCTTTATCCTCATAGGTCCACATAAATCAATATGGACTAATTCTAGAATTGCATAAGATGTATGGGTTTTGCTTTTAAAACTAGACTTTGTCATTTTACCTTTTTGATAATTCTTACATATGATATTGTCGAGCTTGGTCATTGTCGGTAAGCCTCTAACATTTCTGTTTTTGCTAATCTTTATCATGTTGTCAAAGTTTACATGAAAAAATCTTTTGTGCCATAACCATATATTTTCATTTGTAGCAATCAAACAAGTGGAGTCAGTATCATTCAGATAGAATAAGTTACCTTTTTTCTGCTCACCAGTACCAATCAGATTTCCAGATTTATTGAAGATCTTTGCTTTCTTATTTTCAAATGCTACTTTGTGACCTGAATTATTCAACTGAGAAACACTCAATATATTATAATTCAACCCATTTACCCAATAAGCATTATCACATTTTATCTGGTTATTCAACATTATTGTTCCTCTACCTTCAACTAGACAAGGTGTGTCATTACCCATTCTTACTGAACCACCTTTATAGTATTCAAAAGTCTAAAACTTTATCTTATCACTGGTCATACGGTGAGTGTAGCCACTGTCTATGATCCAAACAACATTTTTCTAATTTTAGATATGAGAGCTGTTTCTACATACCTTTCTTCATCATCATCTGAATCATCCTTTACAGCCACAAACACCATCTCGATGTCTTCATTAGATTCGGTGTCAGTATCATTATCCTTGCATTTTTCTAGGTAACTAGCCTTCTTTCCTTTGTCCTTATAGTCTTGGGTATCTCTTCTTTCTGATTGTCAGTAGCTTCTATAATCACCTCTATCAGACTTCTTTTCAAATGATCTGTCATTACTTCTGTTAGTACATCTTACAACAAAGTGTCCAATCTCTTTGCAATTAAAAGAAACAAGTGGTAATTTACCTTTGTATTTACCTTTGCCTCTCTACATTCTTTTTGCCATAAGTGCTTCAATTTCATCAAGATCATCTTCTTCACTTTCACTATCACTATCTTTTCTCATAGTGTTTTTATGACTTGATTTACTTATTCTCATAGAATTTTTGAATGAAAACTCTATGTTTGGTAAGACACTATTATCAAAGTTATTCATCTCAAATGAAATCAGTCTTCCAATTAAACTATCTAGAGTAACATTTTTATTTGCTACTTCTCTCATTTCTTGAATGGAAGATACTCTAATAGCATAAGTAGGCAGTAAGGTTCTTAGAATTTTACTTACCACTGCATCTTCTTCTAGTACACCTCCAACTCCTTGGATAGCATTAACTACCTCTTTGATTCTTGTGTTGTACTAAGTGATGTTTTCACCTTCTTTCATTTTGAGATCATCAAACTTTCCTCTAAGGATTTCTTTCTCGGCTCTCAAAATTTTTTTTTCACCACCATGTACAAGCTTCAATTTGTCCCACATCTCCTTTGTAGTTTTGCATTCTTTGACATCTTCAAATTCAGCATCGAAGAGTGAGGAAGCAAGCTCTATCATCATGTCATTGTGTTCATGCTTCTCTCTCATTTGTTCAACTATTGGTGCTCCTATGGGAAACACATATTCAATTTCTAGGAATTGAGTAACATCATTACCAATACCTGATAAGTGGAGTCTTATCCTACTCCGCCATGAAGAAAAATTATCTTTGTTCAACTTGGGCACATCTCGTCTGTTCATCTTGTGATCTTTGGCTTAGGTCTTGAAACCTTCCTTCTAAACACACAAGCTCTGATACCAATTGTTAGTAATAACTGAGAGGGGGGGGGGGGGGGAATCNGGGGGGGGGGGGGGGGGGTGAATCAGTGGCCTAAAAAATTAATCCTTAAATCAACCCTTCAAAACTTATAACCACAAATTATTTCCCAAGTTATCTTCTATCTTACAAGATGAATGCCTTGAATAATTTATATCAATTTACTACTTGTTAGATTGCTCTGTTAAACCTTCTTCTTTATGTTTACCAATAAGAAGTTATCTATTTACCGAAATACAGTAAATATGCAGAGTATACCGATATATCCAGAATGAATTATGTAAGATACAAAAAAGTAAAGAAATAAATCATACACACATAACACATGGATTTTAATGTGGAAACACTGTTAAGGGAAAAACCACTAGGACCGGTATCCCAAACTTTCACTCTTCTGAAGTGAGCCCTGTTAAGAGCCAACCCTGTTAAAGGTTACAAACACACTATTAAGTGCGACCTTGTTAGAGGATTTTACACATATAGGTTGTCACTTAGTATTGGGAATCTAATGTTTCTATCCTTGACTCAGCCTCTCTCTTAGACTGTCAATAGGCATTGGGCATATCCAATGCTACATTCATGAATCAACCTTTTTGGAACTCCTTGGGATGTACCTCAATATATAGAAGACTGTTAAGTCCTACTCGGTTAAGAGACTTGCTGCTTCAATGTTTAAATTGAAACATTATAACCTGTTCATATTGCAACTGGAATTGCATATTTTTAGATCTATTTAAGTACATTACCTCTCTGACCAATGTATCAATTCAATCCTTGTTCTCCACACTTTCTACTCTGTGATGTCGTGCTCACTGCTCATCGGTTGTCTGCAGAATTCCTTAGCTCTTCTTCAGCTTGTTTAATCAGTACTACATGAATTTTTTCTTCATCAAATTTTCTTCAGCATCCTCCTTTTTATTCACTCCCCTTAATCCACTCGTAAATGAATTAAGCTTGTCCCTTATATAGACACAATATTCCTTGTTTCTTGGTTCTTGATTCTTGATTCTTGGCATGATAAACAATCCAGCCAATTAGATTTAAAGCATAACTCCTGATTTGTTTTGTAGATGTCTTCTTGACAACTGTAAAAATCAGCTTTAAATCAATTACTTATCTCTGGTCGAATAAAAAAAATTAGACAACCAGTTAAGTCTATATTTATCTCTGCCAGCTAGATATTTTGTCATTTTCTGAACTCTCTATTTTGTCGGTCACCATTGCAGTTAGTCATCAGTGACAACTGACTATTCCATCGATGAGACTCCAGTTAGCTTTGTGATCTTTGTCCATGAAGAAACACTATATTTTATTCCATTGGGTTACTCAGTGCTTTGCTCATCGGGCAACACTGTGACTCTGCTCATCAGTAGTGCTGTGTCTTTCCTCGTCGGGTATCATTGTGACTTTGTTCTTTTTCTCTGTCCGTCGGGTGCACTCCGTCGATGTTGTTTGCCACTTAGTGAATACTTGACTTGTATGCATTACTGATAGCATAGCCTTGGTTCCTTTGGTTATCTGAAGTCTTTGGTATTATTTACATGACCATACAAATTATATTAAGTTGACATCAATGAAAATACAATAAATTAAATGATTTAATGCCTTGCATGATCATCAACTTAACATCTTCAAACATTTAATCGGTTACATGTCATCAGATCATCATGATCATTTTTCTTGCAATATGCACAAGGTGGTCTCTCCTTCTTAAATGAATATCCCTTCTTGTTGAAAGATGAAAAATTTCCTTATTATGAGGATGAATTTGATTTTGCTCTATCTTTTTGTGGCTTTGTCTTACCATTTTTTTGCTTCTTGTGAAAACCTTATCCTTGATCCGCATGAATAGCCACCAAATATTTGGACTTTGAAGACCTAAGAATCCCCATAATCAACATGTAATTCCCCACCATGGAACCCTTGGAAGATAGGATAAAATCTGCACTACATTTTCTTTAAATAAAAAATAATAATGATATCATAAGTGCATGAAATAATCATACATTGTAAATGGAAATAAATCAAAACAATGACCATTACATATCCATACATAAGAGGAAGTCTGCAATGATCCCAAGGGTTCCAAGAAAACTCCAAAACATACCTATTAAATGCATACACATGATACAAGAGATATCTTTCAAGGGCTTGGATGATCATCCAAAAAACTACATAAGGAAAAAATAGACAATTAATCATAGTTATCACTTGGGAATCTAGGTTCATCCTAGGGACTAACTAGTCTAGGTTCATCATATTTTACTAATAGAAAAGTGGACATAATGTGAGTCTTTAAGGGATGAAAATATGTCAAAACTATCACAATAATAAAGGGTATCTGAACCCCACATTATCCATTCAGTAGATGCAAGGGAACATCAAACTGTTGGATATGCGCAAGTCTGCAATAAATGGATGTGTAGTAGGATTGCACATATGCATAGCATAATTGTGCATATGTGAAGGAGTATAGTAAACTTTTATATATGCATAAAAAGGTTATAAAATTGATGAAAATTACTTGGAAACACCTATGTACGATCAAATTAAGGTCAATCGCATATTGGAGAGTACCGAGTATATAAAATTAAGGTCAAATTTGCATGATAAAATAAACATAAATGGAAAATAACCTACATAATAAGCATGGTAACACCACAAGGGGTATGAAACACAACCATTGAATCATAAGTGAAAGAATACATTAGAAAGGAACCATAATGTTGTGAAGGGAGTATAATTTAAAATAGGACTTCTGGTCACTTGTAAAGTGGCCCCCAAAGATGGTTTGTCATGCTACCTAACCACTAGGATCCCTTAAGTCCTCCCACTACGCTCATAGAGATAACCATAAGACCCAAGAAACACAAGAAAGATAAACACACTAGGATGTCTACATAAGCATCATAAAAAACAAAAAATCATGACTACAAAAACTAAGGACAAGTACCAAGTCACATGTAGAGATATAGTACACAAGAGTCTTGATGGCAACATATATGACCAACTTAAACATGAACTCAAAGGGAGAGTACCACTCAAATATTCCACACGGGGAATACAAGAATGGGAGTGTCATAACATTTCCAATTTGGGGAACATAATAACTCAACACTTTTAGAATAACTGGGAGGGGGGGTGAATCAATTAGACTCAATGCCCTCAAAAAATTATCCTACAGTCCCAAATTCTTCCATGTATAAAAAAACAAATTCAATCATATAAAACTCATCTCGGTGAAAATGTATTCTGTAAACCTAAACTTTAATCAATAGTGTTTAGCGAGTGTCAATACATTAATACTGTAATTACCATTCTAGGTCAATAAAACAAAGTGTAAAGTAAAATAACAATCCACAAGAGCCAAAGAAAGAGGAAAACTAACTTCAAGCCGAAGATTTTTGCTTCCAAGAAATCAAAGAGGAACAAGGGCATCCTTATTTCATCTGATGAGGAGATCCTAGATCATGAGAGTTTAGATAATAAAGAAAAAATGAAGAAAGATAGGGAAAAAACCAAAACAGAGGGTGAGGAAAAAGAGGCAAACTATTAGGGTAAGATTAATTCTCAAAACACTAAGAATGTTAAGGAGAGTCTAAACATTGAAGCAAATCAGAAAGAAAGTATCCTTTCTTTCGGGAAGTTCATGGCCACTATTGCTCAAGGTATTAAGAAAATGAAGGCTGAGATTAATGAACAGGCTAAGACAATGGGTATGATAAAATTTTCTACCTTTGGGGAAGACTCAATGGCCAACAATTTGAAGAACTGGACAGATGCCATCAAAAAAGGAGAAGCCTTTGGGGAACTAGGAACGAAGGTGCTGATAATGGAGGATAAATTAAATAGAAAAGAGAATGAAATTAAAAAGATAGAAGAGCGTCTATCCTCACACGAAAATAAAATGGAAAAAATGGACTTGATGGTCAAAAAAATCTGTGAGCAGAGCTACAATATTCTGAGGGTGTCAGTGGAGCAATGCAAGAATCTGATGGAGAGATCGGAAGCCATTAGAGGAGAGGAGAGTAAAGAACCCAAGGAGGGGATGGGCACTGGCATTTGTACTCGATCAAGCATAAAGAAGAAAGATACTGAAGATCTTAGGCTGTCATTGGATAATATGGAGCTCCTGGCGGAGCAGGCAAAACTTATGATGGAGACCAGCTAGCTCCCTGTTTGTTCCCTTTTTGTCCTCGGGATGTCTTTTTCTGGTGCTGTCTTTTTCTGTCTTTTTGGTTTTTAGGGCCAATGGCCCCCTCTTCTCTTTTGTCTAGTTTTTTGATGTCTGATTGATCAGCCTTGATTATCTTCTGATCTTTGTACAAGGTTTCGGGACCTTTCAAATCCTACTTTTACTTATTCAAAACAATCCACAACATTCATACACATTGACAAATATATTTTTAATGTGGAAACCCTATTAAGGGAAAACCCACCTGGGACCAGTAATCCAAAATATTTTCACTCTTATGAAGTGAGCTCAGTGAGGAGCCAACCCTATTAAAGGTTACAATGCACACTATTAAATGTGACCTTGTTAGAGGATTTAAAAATAATATTTCTCTCTTGACCAGGAATTCACTATGGGGTAAACAAGAAAATAATCAACATTCTCTGAATGTTATAATAAGGATTCACTATCCCACTCAGTTAAGAGATTTATCTGTAACAATGGTTAAACTGATATAGTAATGATCTGATCCAAATACAACTCTGATTTGCAGATATTCAGATCTATTCTAAGTAAATAATACCTTTGATCAATTTTTTCACTTCAGTTCATATCATACTTGTTCTGCTCGATAATCCTCTTTCCTCTATTTTCTCGGCAATGTATGCAAAATGCTCGGTTCTATCTTTAACCTATTTGATCATTCATGCATCAACTTCGCATGTATGCTTTAGCATCTATCAACACTTGCACAATCCAGAAATGAATCTCTTGTCTCTTATATAGACATCATGTATCATTTAATTTTCATCCTTCAGATCTTTCCACTTAATCTCCATTGTTCATTTTCCTACTTGATCCTTCCTTGGGAGTTGTGTTAAAAACACATTTCAATATTTTTCGTTCAATCTTCCTTGAATTTTCACAACCGTTTGATCAAATAAAAAACTTTATCTTTTACCTCGAAATCATCAATTTCCAGATCATCATCCAAGTTGGCCTCAATTAGAATTAATTTCTTTATCTTAGTATTAACTGTGTTTTGTCAACAATTCCTTACTTGGTTATCATTGTTTCTCGATATATACTGCATTTTACTCGGTTATTATTGTCACTCGGTGTATACATAACTTTTCATTTTACCGACCACATAAACATTGTTTATTCCAGATCTTCAATACATAACAAAAATTTTCCACCATAATAACACTCAAATAAGTTGACATCAATGACAATACATTAACTGATAATGTTTATCATCACTTCTACAACTTGGTTGACTATCAACAAATGAGTTCAAACATATAATTAGTTGTAGTTCATCAATCTATCCCTTTGGCATTGATGGCAACACAATATGAAATATGCAATATAAAATGTCATACAACAAATACCAAAATTTTGTTCTACAACTACAACAATTTTGTAGCTCTCCCTAGCTTGAATATAATTTTTGTCAGTATAAACAAAATACTCATTGTGCAGACTCTCTCTACAATTTTGACTGTTCATCTCTTGAATCTCTCTGTAGATTAGATATGTATTTTCTCTCCTTTTCTCCCTTGAGTGGATAGATATTTTCATGAACAATTCTCTCTGATATTTCATTGATATATCTCTCCCTTAGATGGATATATATTTCATTGATCATTTTCTCTCCCTTTGACAACAATGCCAAAAAGAAAAATATCTAGCTCTTCAGTATCCAAATGAAATATCTTTGATTTTCAGTGTAGTAGGTACCTTTCAGTGTACTGATATCTTTGTGTTGGTCCATTTTACCTTTTCATCAATATGATTGATATTCTGATTTCATGTAGGTTGATGCAACCTCCTACTCTTCTTATTTACCAATAGACAAGGGATGAACCCCTAGTCTACCTCTCAAGTACTCAAATAAATCCTTCGGTAATTGTTTTGTGAATATGTATGCAAGTTGTTCCTTTGATTGTACATATTCCAGTATTACTTGTTTTTCTTGTACTTGTTCCCTCAAGTAGTGATACTTTGTAGATATGTGCTTTGTCTTTGCATGCATCACTGGATTCTTTGAAATATTTATAGCACTTGTATTATCACAATAAATCATCACTGGTTCAGTGATCTCTTCATTCATTCCTTTCGGCAATTGTTTTATCCATGCTCTGTTAGAGAAATTTGCAACAGAAGCAACATACTCTGCTTTTGTATTTGACTGAGATATGCCTCCTTGCTTCTTGCTAATCCAAGTAACTAGTCTTTCTCCAATAAAAAATTCTCCGTCAGTAGTACTTTTTCTATCATCTATATTCTCTGCCCAATCAACATCTGTATAGACTTTCAATTTTAATTTTCCTTCTCTTTTATAGTATATACCATAGTCTATAATCCTCATTATTCTTCAAATATATGAAAATTCTTTTTACAGCGGTCATATGTGATTCCCTGGGGTTAGCAAAAAATATTGCAACTACTCCAACTGCATGTGCTATGTCAGGTCTTGTGTGAACAACATACATCAATTTACTAATCATAGATCTATACAAGGTTTGATTTACGTCAGGTGTCTTGTCATCTTTTGTTAGTTTGCATCCTATCACCATAGGTGTTCCGACTGGTTTTGATTCCTCCATTTTGAATGTCTTTAGTACTTCCTTGATGTATTTTGATTGAGTAATGTAGATTCATGCAGGATGTTGTAAAATTTGCAATCCTAGAAAAAAATTGATCTTAACAAACATCGACATCTCAAATTCTTTCCTCATTTCATCAGCAAATGAAGTGCATAAGTTATCATTACCTCCAAATATTATATCATCAACAAATATTTCAGCAATAAGTGCCTTATCATCATTTCCTCCTTTTAAATATAAATTGATGTTGTAACTTGTTTTAACAAATCTAATACTTATAAGATATGAATGAAATCTTTCATACCATGCTCTTGGTGCTTTCTTCAGTCCATATAAAGCTTTATGTAACTTACATACCATGTGTGTCTGATCAGGATCAACAAATCCCTCAGTTTGTTCAATGTATACCTCCTCTTCTAGTATTCCATTTAAAAATACAGACTTCACATCCATTTGATATACCTTGAATCCTTTATATGCTGCATATGCAAGTATTATTCTTACTCCTTTTTCTCCATAGTCAATTCCTTCTTCTTGTGCATAGCCTTTGAAAATTAATCTTGCTTTCTTTCTGATTACTTTCCCATATTCATTCAATTTGTTTCTAAAAATCCATTTGGTGCCAATGATATTTTTATCACTCGGTCTGGGTACTAATGTCCATGTCTTATTTTTGTGTATCTTCTCAATTTCCTCATTCATGGCATTAAACTATTCTTCATTTTCTAATGCATCTCTAATATTCTTAGGCTCAAATTCACAAATTAAACAAATGTCATCTCTAAACTTACTTCTTGTTAGTATGCCTTCTCTTTTATCTCCAATGATCTGATCCCATGGATGGTGTCTTCTTACATATCTAGCAAGTACAAGTTTAGTTCTTGGTCCTTCATCATCTTCTTCTGCATCTACATTGTCTTCTGGTTCATGATCTTCTGTTTCAACATTTTCCTGATTCTTGGTCTGTGCTAGCTATTTCCCAGTGACATTAATTTGTTGCCTGATAATGCTAGGCACCAGTGTCAGTATAATATAAAGTTCTTCCTAGTAAATAAATTTACTATAATCTTCAAGTTATTTCATGTTGTCATCATTTAGCTCAACAAATTCATCAACTTTCACATTTGCACTCTCAATGATTTTGTTAGTTGTCTTGTTCAAACATTTGTAAGCTTTACTCTTAGTAGAATATCCAAGAAATATTCCTTCATCACTTTTTGAATCAAATTTTCCATTTCTCTCATCTTTTAGAATATAAAACCTACTACCAAATATTCTAAAATAACTTACATTCAATGTATACCCATACCATAGCTCATAAGGTGTTTTTTTTGAATCATTCTTTAGTTGTACTCGGTTCAGTGTGTATACTACTATGATGACTGTTTCTCTCCCATATGTTTTTGAAACTCCTTTCTCAAACATCAATGTCCTAGCATAATCAACAATTTATCTATTCCTTCTTTTAGCAATCCCGCTCTTCTATGGTGTCCTTGGTGCAGAAACCTATATTTTGATTCCATACTCATTACAAAAGTTAGTGAACACCTCAGAAATAAATTCACCTCCTCTGTCAGATCTCAAACAATTTAGATCTCTATCATTTTATTTTTCCACTTTAGATTTATACCACTTAAAGATCTTAAATGGTTCAGATTTTTCTTTTGGGAACATGACAGTCATCATCCTAGAATAGTCATCAACAAATAAAATTTAATAGTTGTCTCCATAATAACTTTGTGTTATCATTGGTCCACATAGGTCTATATGAACTAACTCCAAAATGTCATTAGATGAAAAATTATTGCTCTTGAAACTAGATTTTGACATCTTTCCCATTTGACAATTTTTGCACATTACATGGTCTGGTTTAAATAAACTTGGTAAGCCTCTAAATTTTCTTTTTCTACTAATCTCAACCATGTTGTCAAAATTTACATGACAAAGTCTTTTATGCCATAGCCATATATCTTCATTCTTTTCCAATAAACAAGTAGTTTCAGTTGTGCCAAGATAGAATAGGTTACCTTTATATTGTTCACCCATACCAATTAATTTTCCTTTTCCATAATAGATTTTGGCTTTTCTATTCTCAAATACAACTTGGTGACCTATTTTATTCAACTATGAAACACTCAACATATTGTAGTTAATTCCTTTTACCCAATAATAATTTTCACGTTTGATTTGATTATTCAACATAATAGTACCTTTTCCTTTTACTTGACAAGGTGTATCATTTCCTATTCTTACTGATCCTCCATCATAATGTTCAAGAAATTCAAATTTTCCTTTATCACCAGTCATGTGATGTGTACAACCACTATCAATAACCTAAATATCATGTTTACTAACTTTAGAGATAAGTGTTGTTTCTACATACCTTTCATCCTCATATGAATCATCTTACAATGCTACAAACACTGTCTCAATATCTTCATCGTTGTCAGAGTTACTGTCATTAACGCTATCTTCATAAATGTAATAGACTTTCTTGCCTTTATCTTTGTAATCTTGGTTATCTCTTCTATCATGCTGTCAATTTCTTCTGAAGTCTCGACCATCCTTTCTGTCATTAGATCTATCCTTTCTAACATCATTCTTTTTGTTAGGGCATCTTGTAGCAAAATGGCCAATCTCTTTATAGTTAAAACATATCAAAGGTAGTTTACATTTATATCCTCATTTACCTCTGTGAAATCTTCTAACCATTAAAGCTTCAAGTTTATCAAGTTCCTTGTCATCACTATCACTATTACTGTTATTTCTGATTATGTGTTTTCTACTAGATTTGCCAATTTTAAAATTAGACATAAATGCAGATTCCATAGATGGTAAAATACTGTTGTCAAAGTTATTCAAATCAAAATAAATCAATCTTCTAACAAGACTATCAACAGTAATGTTATTTCCAAGTGCTGCTCTCATTTCATGTATTGTAGAGAATCTTATAGAATAAATAGGCAATAGATTTCTAAGAATCTTACTCACAATTGTTTCTTCATTGATGGTTCCACCAGATCCTCAAATAGCATTCACAACTTCTTTATGTCAGTTACTGTATTGTGTGATGTTTTATCCTTCCTTCATTTGCATGTCATCAAACTTTCCATGAAGACTTTCATCTTTGGCTCTCAGTAAATTTACACCTCCTCCATAAACTAGTGTAAGTTGATCCCACATCTACTTGGCAGTTGCACATGTCTTGATATCCTCAAATTTAGAATCGGTAAGTGAAGAGGCAATCTCCACCATGATAAGGTTATGCTCATGTTTCTCTTTCAACTGATTTACTGTCAAAGGTCCAGTAGGTAATATTAATTCATTGTCTAGAAAATCTTCAATGTTTCTTGCAATTCCTGATAGTGTATGCCTCTCTCTCCATTTCCCACAGATTTCCAAGGGCGGGGGTTAGTAGCCAAGGTTCACAAGTGAATGCAAATCAAGTACGCAATAACTACTAAATGAATAACAGATACGTGAGCAATAAAATGTACAAACAACAAAAAGGAAGACAAACGAATGCAAACCCTTCGATGCTTGAAGCTTCTATTGTTTCTCTCTACTCCTTCCGAAACGCTATTCTTGATGCTCAGTATTGGCTGGGCAACATTTATGACTTGAGAAGCGTCGAGAATTTGATAATTGCAAAGTGTGTGTGTGATCGCAAGATAGCTTGAATGTTGACAGAGTAATGGCACATGTAAGCTTGAAATCCTGGATCCTTCAAATGGTTATGAA
>MU228015.1:53954-65799 GCA_018584345.1 Thuja plicata
ATTTATTTAATAATTGTTTTCAACATGTGAGATAATTGAATTCTTTTTAATTAAGAATTGCTTTATTTGATGAAATTAAATTAATTTAATTGAAATTAATTTAATTAGAAGAATTTAATTAGTAAGTTTAAATATTTGATTTAAACTATAGGAAATTGAGTTTAATTGATTAAATAATGGTAAATAATCATTTAAAGGTTAATTAATTAAATGAAATTAATTATTTAATTAATTTTGAGAATTAGATTAGATGATTTGAGAAAGATGAATTTAGAAGAAAATAGATGATTAATTAATGATTAAAAAACCATTAATTAATAATGAAAATTAGTGTTTTTAATGTAAAGTCGCAAGCCTGTCCATTTTAGGGTGTCTACAGATAGGTATAATCTCATTATGATTTTCCATGTCTGGAAGTTATCCCTGTTCATCTTATGTGCATCTCTCTTATACATCTTGTGATCTTTATCTCAACTCCTTGAAAAATTTCTGCTGCTAAGCACCGATTTCTCTGATACCAATTGTTAGAATAATTGAGAGGGGGGTGAATCAAGTAGACTCAGTGCCCTCACAAAATTATCATATAGTCCTAAATTCCTCCATATGTATAACAAAAAAAATTCAATCACAAAAAATTCAGCTCCTTGAAAATGTATTCTGTAAACTTAAACTTTCATCAATAGTATCTACCGAGTGTCAGTAAATTAATACTGTGATTATCGATCTAGGTCAATAAAATAATGTGTAAAGTAAAATAACAATCCACAACATTCATACATATTGACACATAGATTTTTAACATGGAAAACCTATTAAGGAAAAAACCACCTGGGACCGGTAACCCGAAATAGTTTCACTCTTCTGAAGTGAGCTCGGTGAGGAGCCAACCCTATTAAAGGTTACATTGCATATTGTTAAATGTTACCTTTTTATAGGATTTAAAAATAACAGTTATCTCTTGACCAAGAATTCACTATGGGGTCGACAAGAAAATAACCAACATTATCTAAATGTTATAATAAGGATTCACTATCCCACTTGGTTAAGAGATTTATCTGTAACAAGTTAAACTGATACAATAATGATATGATTCAAATACAACTCTAATTTTTAGATATTCATATCTATTCTAAGTACATAATACCTCTGATCAATTTGTTCACTTTAGTTTGTATCATACTTGTTCTGCTCGGTAATCCTCTTTCCTTTGTTTTCTCGACGATGTCTGCAAAAATGCTCGGTTCTGTCTTTAACCAGTTTGATCAGTCATGCATCAAATTCACATGTATGCTTCAGCATCTATCAACACTTGCATGATTCAAAAATGAATCTACTGTCTCTTATATAGACATCATATATCATTTAATTTTCATCCTTCAGATCTTGCTTCTTAATCTCCATCGTTCATTTTCCCGCTTGATCCTTCCTCAACAATTGTGATAAAAACACGTTTAAATTTCTTTCGTTTGATCTTCCTTGAATTTTCACAACCGTTTGATCAAATAACAAACTTTATCTTTTACCTTGAAATCATCAATTTCCAGATCAACATCCAAGTCAGCCTCAATTAGAATTAATTTCTTGGTCTTAGTATTAACAGTGTTGTGTCAGCAATCCCTTACTCGGTTATCACTGTTGCTTGGTATACACTACATTTTAATCGGTTATTACTGTCACTAGGTGTATACAGAAGTCTTCATTTTACTGACCACATAAAAATTATTTATTCTAGATCTTCAATACATAACAAATGTTTTCCACCATAATGACACTCAAATAAGTTGACATCAATGACAATACATTAACTGATAATGTTTATCATCTCTTTTGAAACTCGGTTGAATATAAAAAAATGACTTCAAATATATAATCAGTTGTAGTTCATCAAACACCTCACTACACTATGACTCATGTGGTGCCAAGCAATGTCTCTTCATGATGAGGAAAATTGACCTGACAGTTATACCATTCATTCTAACAATATTTCCTTAGTCTCTGAGTACGCTTAAGGTGCACACAAGGAATATATGATCGGTTGTACCTAGGATATCTCTTATTGTTATTTAAATTAAGTATTTAACCCTATATTTGTTTTAGGTTATAATTTTATTAATTAACTCATCAATGAGTTGTCCTGATGATCCCTTTGTGCTCTGATCCCCTCATTGAGAGTCACTCCTATGTTCATCCCTATGCCTACCCAAGTAACCAACCAATGGCTCAACAGAAAGGTAGCATCAACAATTAAATTCATTGCATGGTTTATGTCAGTTTATTCCTTGGAAATATTGTACAATTCACACCAATTCAAATTGACCAAAGAGGTCACAAGAAAACTAAACAAGAGCAATAATCGTCACAACCAAATACATTAACGGGTATAACATCAAACCAAGGTTGAAATCTTACCCCCAAGGGTACATGTAAGATTGTCAATTACATCCAAAATCCACATCATAAATTGTACAAAATGGATCTGTAACAAGAACACAATTTTTGTCCCAAATTTAGAAATGAAGCCACCCAAGCCAAAACATCCAAAAATTCAAACTAAAAAGAATGATAAATGGAGAAAACCCATTTTCCCTCATAAATCACTTATACCAAAACACACATTTATTTATCAATTAATCCAAGCATAAAATATATAACAACATTATAGTATGAAAAACCCTCATTTACATTGAAAATTTGTAAAACAACCAATTACTCCATCAATTCATTTCAAAAAAACTATAACAGAATTTTTAATACTCATACAAACATGTCAACATTATTATAAAACCCAAAAAACTGAGATTTGTCAAGATTTAAGAGAGAAATATTTAACTTACCGTCAAGAGCTCAAAAACCCCCAAAATAAAAGCAACTTGAAGAAAGCTTCACCAAATTTTACCAAACTCGAAGGAATGAAGTATCTTGGGCCAAAAAAATACAAATAATGAACACCCAAAAAATAGTTTCCCTCTCCAACGAAAATTTAATTCCCGCCCTTCAATATTGGAGGAAAATCCCATAAAAAGAGTTGAAAACACAAAATCAAGAGGTATATCAAAAGGACTTTCTCAAAAAAAAAAAACTTGAAAATAATATTAAAATATAAACTTTCCTTTTTATTAAAGTTTCATCTTCAAACTTACAAAATACAAAGGCCCAACCATTTATAATAACGTCCAATTCAAAATAAAATCCCACAAATATTATTGGCAGCAACGAAATGGCTAGTTATAGGGGAAGAGCCTACAGATCACATCCTCGAACTCAATCTGATGGAAAGACATGGAATCCTTAAAGTATTTTAGGTGTTCTTATGGGGTCTAGAGGCATTTTTGTTTTTACTTAGGGAATTTTATCTCTGGGTTTCATGGGAGATCATGGATTCCACCCATAATTTCTCCCAAAGGGGAGTTCTAGTAAAAGTAAGTCACCATCACAGGAGGTGCACTAACTAACTAAGTAGGTGTGACATTGGTTCCCATTCTTGGCTGGGAAGAGGTATACTCTAGATGGTAGGTTGTAGACAAGAGGTTTAATCCTTTCTCTTTCTAGCAGTTCTCTTAGCTTAAACAAGAGGTCCTAGCTCTACAAGTTCTCCTAGGTTAGAAGTCCTCCTAAGGATTCTCTCAAACCTAATTAGGGAAAATGACCATAAACAAAAAATTTCTTGGTTGTGGGAATTTCTCAAGGATGATTTTGTGGGTGTAATTTTGGATCCTTTAGGCCCTCCTTCTAGCACCATCTTTATTTGATGTGACTCTTGTGCAAGGTTACACAACAATGTACGAGATGTCACTGAATGCACGGGTGCATCAACCAATTCCTCTTGAAAGAGTGTTCTGGGGAATGGGTTCCCCTACCTCCAAAGAACCTTTTTATTGGGTCATGATGGTATTTTATGAGCTTAGTTGGACACACGACTATTTTTCAAGGGGGCTTGCTGGTTTGAAAGGTTCCGATGCACATAAAATATCTTGTGAACAAACACTAGGAAGAGATTGAAAGGAACTTCAAAAGATAGGACAGGGTGTAGAGAAACAAATATAACTATAATCGCTTTATAAGAAACACTATCAAATTTACTCAATACAAATTGTAACCATACTTAAACATACATGATCATTCAACCAAAATACATGAAATTAGAAAGATTCATTCCATTAACACAACTTCTATCCACACAAAAATAATTAAAACTCTTGAGCAATGGACATAACTACAAATTAGAAATAAAAATTTACCAAAAACTGAAATGAAGACATGAAAGTGGTATGAAAAGTATGGGTTCTCCATTGTATTATCAGTATTAGCATCTAGCTATCACTTTTTCAGGCTTACAAGTATCCAAGGGAGAGTTAGCTAAACTTAACTATAAAATAGAGAGTGATCTAATAAACTATCTAACTCTATTGATGTGCTATGGTATGGCCTTCAAAATCATCAATTTTATGGACCCTAAGAATGGCCCAAAATTGCGTATTTATAGATTATTTACAATGTATATCTTACCCTTACAATTTTTTTTTACATTATTTATATTTTTAGAATATATTCATATGTGTGTACAATTATTTACATGTATGTACATCATGTACCATTATTTAAAAATAAAAATTAGAAAGAGAGAAGTGGGAAAGAAAAGAATAGAAGGGGAGATTGGGGCTTTTTTTCTTGAGGGGAAGTCCTCCTTCTCATAAGTCTAGTTGTATCATGTATGTGTTTAGTGCTCGAGACCTATGCCATCAATGTTAGTTCAAAGGATGATCTAAAACTTCAACTACATATACATCATCCTTAAATTTGGAATCAACACCATGAATAAGGGGGATGGAATATGCAGAAGACCCATCTCTTCTATCACTTTCCTATCAAACTACACATGTCAAACCTTTGACACTGCACAATTGAAATTATTACCTAAATTGAAGTCAGTCGGCCTCGAGGGGTAAGAATCAACCCAAACCTCTACAATAAATGAATGAATAAATAATCAAAGAATAAGGAATTCTTTCTAATTGTACACTTCCTAGGATCAGAGACTCCAGGATCTCATAAAATTTAATAAATGAAAGAATAAAGAATGAGGGCACACAGAAACCCGCAGCTTGATCCTTCCTTATACTTGGTGTAGCTCTTAATGCACTTGTTGATGATGTCTTCATTGAGCTCCTTCATGCATTGAATATGGACCTTGACCTCCTTAATCTTTTTTTGAGCTTCGTTTGACTAATCATGCATTCAAGTTCTGGCCTTTCGAGCCTTGTGTGTTTCTATTATGATCTTGGTGCACTCGTGCATTATCCTCTATTCATATTCTTGGTAATATTCAAACTTATTCTCCACTTTCTCATCAAAACCATTGAGAAAAGAATCTAAGGGTGAAAACCTATCCAAATTTCCAAGATCTAAGCCCATGAAATCCTTCACAAAATCAATGTACCTAGAGGCATGTCACTGTATGAATGCAAGGAGTGGTGTTAAGGACTTGCATTCCATGCCCAAAAGGTGAAGCCTGAGACCAAGCTTGTAGTAGATGAGCCCCAGGAAATCTAAGCTCTTGTTAGTGAGGATGTCAATCTTGTTCAACTTTTCCTTGTCTAACTCGGTGTTCTCTTTTATTATGTTTCTTTCTTTAGTGTGTCGGGAAATCTCAACTTCCTTGACATCGAGTGTTGTTCTAACATTAAAATGCACTTATACAAAATTTAAGAACTCTAGAATGGACTCAGAAAGAAAGCCTCAGACTATCCTCACCAAATCAGAGATCCATTACTCCACAACTAATACTTTATTCTTCACTATCCTCAAAGAATCCATCTCATCTTGAAGAATTGCTTCCAAGGTGGATGCTGTAATACCCCAAAATTGACATCTTGCAACCCTAATCAATTTTGCTACATTTATCAACTTTATGAATCATCAAAGTCCTATGGTACTAGGCAATCCCAATTTTTGACTGACTCTACTTGATTTAAGTGTCAAATGCAAAAAACCCTAAATCTACATTAATCACATACTATATTTAATTCCTAAATATCGATTACAATTGGCTATATAAACCCTATGATCAAATTAATTTAATTACAAAGTCCTAGCACTTTAATTAAATTAAATTGACCCTTTTAGCTAAAATACATAAAAAGAAATAAAATAAAATTTGATTATTAAATAAATATCCTCACTTCAATAATTGAATTTAATTATTCAAATAATTGAGAAAATGCATTTATGAGGTTATATTTTATTTATTTAATCAAACAATCCCTCCAAAATACTCACTTTAGTTCATAAATGGAAACTCTGAGTTAACTGTAATTCAAAAGTGCAACAAACCAGTTAACTATTTCATTCACTCCAGAAGCCAATAGTTGATTGTCTCTCTCAAGGAAACTTACCGTTCTGAACTGGACTCCCATTCAATCTCCACCGTTCATCCTGTTCAATCTTGACCGTCGATTGATTCTGGGATTCTATAAAGAACCCTCTTGTCTCTCATTCAGGGGGAAGAATGCATATTTTTGGGAGTATCAAATCACTGCTGGATTATTAGCTCAAATTTGTGTGCATTCAAGCTTTCATTGTTCTCATTATTATTGCAATAGATTAATATCATTCAATAGATTAATCATGCATAGCTTAGTTTCTAGATTAAATATTGCATTTTCATTCTAGATTAAACCCTCCATTGTTAGATTGGTCTCAGTTGTTGGACTCTTGAATTATGAGAGCTACTCAAAACCCCATCTAGATAGGAGGCAACAGGTCAGCTCATCCAGGCATGTAGGATGAATAATTCTGTATTCATTCCTGTATGTGATTGATTAATAAGGATTATGTTGAAGTGTATGGATAGATAAAGAGGCCCACATTTAGCATATACATTTTTGGCGCATTGATTCAAATAAAAACCATCATCATGATTTCTGGCGCATTGATTTCTCATATACATGCTAAAAAAAACAAAAATTCTATGAAACGTGACAAAAATTGAATCAACAAAGAGGCTGTCATGCCCAAAACTAGGGCAAAACACCACATTTAAAAAAAAAAAAAACTTAAGTACGTACAACTAACAATGGTTGAGTTGGAAAGGTGATAGCATGGTAGAGTTAACCTTCGAGTTACAAGGTATATACATAGATTGAATTAGGGTCATGCCACAAACAGATGCAGAGTTGAAGCATCAACTTGTTCCACATGTTATATGAATGCTTAACTCAGGTTGATCTAACTCTGATTCCATGTTTAACTATGTTTAGAATCATGATGATAGTTAGTTGTTATGAAAATATGTTGGATTAGGTTGACCTAATGCTTACTTAACTCATAACCTAGATTACAACCTAATCCATTCAAATCTAGTTTCAGTTTTCTTTCAACATTAACTACTAGCTCAAAACCTAGTCTAATTAATATTCTGCTCCTTTTTTTAAACAAACATACATGAAACATTTATCATTTGACATGAATAAAATATAATAACAATTTCACTATACCAAACAACTATTAATTAAAATCTAATAGCCAAAATCAAATCTCATTTTCTAACCTACCAATATCATTTCTAATTAAATTCTTCCCCTTTTATGAAAACACATGCAATCCTAATTCATCAATCCCCTAACAAAACAAATTTAAATCAACCTTTAATAAGACAATTAAATTGTCCTCTAATAGAAAATTTAAAGTAACTTGTAATAGAAATCTAACTTAACCCCTAACCCCTTGGACACAAGAGTAACATATTCCATTTTATCATAATAAAATTAAATTAACATTAACTATACATTTTGAATAAATTGAGTAAATCCACTTCTCTAATAGGCTAATTGAACTTTAGGCCAAAATCCCTATTAATTAATTCACAAATTTCACCATTTAAAATAACCTAACTAACTAGCATTAATGCTCCATTTAAAATAATTAGTTACTATTTTACTAAGTTGATCCCATACGAATTAAATTTGAATATGTTAATAAGTCTATTAATTTTTCATAACACTAAAGCTATAAATCTAATAATTTAAGCTACACCATTGAATCAAATATATCTATATAAAATACTACACAATTTAGAATTAAAACAATAAAGGGATAGATCTAATAAACTAACTTAAACTATCTACTAACCACCTATTACTCTAATCTAACTATCTAATAATCTACTAACCTAACTACCTACTAACTCCCTATCCCATCACAAGGGACAAGTCCAAGGGGTCAAATTCCCAAGGGAGGAGTACAGGCCTAAATGACTTGGTTTGGGGCCCACCACCTAGCTTACCCCATCCCTATACAAGAAAATTTGCATGCCTTGGACAAGACAACAAGGAAAGGTGGCACGGTTTTTAAGCAGGGAGGATGATGAGTTGCTAGGGCCCACCAAACATATCTCCATCCTTCCCAAGGAGAATTTCGCATGGAAGGGGAGAGAGAGTTGACTTGGGACAAAAGGAATGTCAAAAATTATGGGATGTTGACAGCAAGGGAGGTGGGCGCATGGACCAAGTACTGCAGCCCCTTAACAAAATAATTTACTTTCCAAAATTTACACAATCCTACGCCCAAGCAAAGAGGTAAAGAGGTGAGGAGTGTGGTAAAGGTGGGGCCGACAAAAATGGGTAAAAGTGCAAGGTGAGTTTAATTAGAATTTAGGATTTAATTTCAAGGTTATGCTAGTGGGATTAGGAGACCAAATTAATTAGAGAGAGAGCACATTGGGAAAGAAATATTCTTTGTGGTAAGGTGAATATTTCCTTTCCCATACAAATTCCAGAGAGCATTTTTGCTCTAAATCTGAAAAGTGTCTGATGAAGGGCGCTCCCCTTAATGTCACAAACACACAACAGAAACAGAGAAGCAACAACAATTTGCAAGAACAGATAATGGGCTTCTTATTATCTCCACAAAGGTGGAATTACAAACTTTCAGAATTACAATATGCAAAGCCTCATGGGCATTCCCTTTACAATATTCTGTAGGACAAAGCCTCGAATTATTATCCAGATCTACCCAGAACTATCCCGAACTGCCTAAGACAACACTACGGGCCTTCTTTATATAGGCAATTTCCACCGCCCGAGAAGGTTTCAGAAATTTAGCCCTTAGGGCCAACCAAACTTAGAATTATTTTATTTTTTTCAATTTAGTACATCAAAGTTGGCTCAAAATAACTTTTGAAACCCGAAAAATTTTGAAGGAAAATTATTTTATGCTATTTCAGGTGGCCCAACTTCTAGAGTCCATAAGTCATCACTAGTTGACCTGATTGACTATTATAGCCCCATTTCAGAAACGCCACGAAGCGCTCTACAACACTTGAATTAAGAAAGTTTCATTTAACCCAAGTTTCGACCTCATCCGGGGCCTCTAAAGCCTTCAAAACTGAGCCCAAAGTTTCTGTACCCTGTTTTCAATACCAAATTTTTTTAATATCTTCAAAACCAAACTCGATCTAGCCATGAAACCTTACTGGTAGGCTGATATGACTAAGATGAACCTCCACATGCAAAATCAGAATATTTCGAGATCGTATGACCAACTTACTAAAAATAGCAAGTTTCCATAAACAGCAGCTCTGCACGAGGTAGCCCTTATTGAAAAAGAAAACAGAAATATTTTTGGTTGATGCAAGATTGCCCTTACACCCAGGATGCTCCTGCATCAGTGTCATGGGCCTAATTTGTTCTAAGCCCTTCCATGTTGATTTTCTTGGTTTAATTTTTGTAATAGATCATTGTATGCATTTGGATTGATTTATTAGAGCAATATACTAAGAGGACTAATAGTATTAGTTGATTTTTTTACATCATCATACTAACTAGTTTGGTTTATTATTGTTATCAAGGTTATTTCTTCTTCTCAAGAATTGAGATTGAAATGGAGATTTCAAGATTCAAAAATCCTCAAGGTTTTTATGATATGAAGCTACTATATTGCCTTTCTCTTTCAATATTGGATATCCCTCAACATGAAAGATTAACCCCTTTTTTTTGGAAATAGAATGCAATATGCATGAACTAAAGAATCCTTCATTTACAATAAGGTAATCTTTCAAATACAATTACACATATTCAAGATGGTAAATCTATACAATACATGGATGGTATGCAACATTTCTTCCTTTAATGAATCATTACATAAAGAATGAGAGCTCTTCACATCTAGCTTAGAAAAGCTTCCAAAATGAATATTACAACAATCAACAAGAAAATGAATTTCGATACAAAAGAGAAATCATGAAACATTGAAGTTTCTTACACACGACTACACCCAAATAGGGATTTCTTCCAAGCTTTTTTCACCATCATCTTGGCTTCAAAACCTAGAAATTTTATGAGGAGAACCATGGGAAGCTCACCTCCCAACCAAGGTCTCAAGGAGACCACCCCCGAGCTTGGAGAACCAAGGATAAACAAGATAACACATCCCAATTCTCACAACTAACATCTATGCACAACACAACAATTTACTCCCAACCAAGGCTTCACAAATGAGTTTTCCAAACCCATTGAAGTAGGGTGAAGGTGGGATTTTCCAAAGAGGAGAATGCCATTGCATTTTCAAATTCCTCAACAAGAGTTTTTCCATGCCTTTCCAAGGCTTCATTTACATTCTTTCCATATACACATTTGGTCATTTCTATGCCTAAATAATATTTACAACATGGCTTCATGGAGCCCATAATCCATGAATTTATCCCTCTTCTCCAAGAGAAGAGATTCTCACTACAATGGAGAGCCCAGCTAACCCCTTCACCAAGGGCCACTTCTTCCCTTCCCAAAGGGTGAGTAATGCCTTAAACTCCCATGAAAATTACTCCCAATCCAAAAGAACAAGAAATGAAACAAAATCCAAATGCATTCCCAACCCAACACATAACAACAAAATCTACATACAACAACACCATACAAGATTTACATCTATGAACACCATACAAGATTTACATATTCATAAAACAATAACATACAAATCTAAATGCAAGAGTATTTCTCCATGGCAAGAATCCACCAACCTTGGTCCAAGAAAAATGGCAAGAATCTTGTTGAGAAGAAGCCCTTATCCTTTCCTTTTTCCTTCCTCCAACCCTAATTGTCTCTAAAATTAGAGAGTGGGTGAACACCCACTAAGTTTCTCCAAACCCTCTAAAAAGACCCCTAGAAGTGTACTCAAGACCTAGCAATTAATGAGACATGACCTATAGTCATTTGGTCTTACCTCTTGTCTCCCCTCTTAATTGTGAGTTTAGTAAGGAGTGTGGGACAAGTTAGATGCATGTGGCCATCTCCATTTTCGCCACTTTTGAAAGGTAGGCATTTTGGAGAGCCATAATGGTGATCTAGGTCTTCCCCATAGGTAAAAACTAGCCCTAACCCAAGGTACCCCCTCAGGGTTAACTAATTTTGGCCAAAAATACACTCTAGGGTCACTTTTGACCCTTCCAAATTACTCCTAAAGTTCAAATCCGAGTTCCAACTTGACATGATCCCTACAAGACATCTATATGCAAGTGGGATTAATATAACATCCTATAAGGTTTGGTGATTCTTGACCAAGCCCTAATTTGACATGTTACCATCCACATGGACAATACAAGTGTCAAAAGACACTAAAAAAATACACATCACATTCACAATGACATGTCCAAACAACAACATGAATTTTAAACTATTAACACATATTCAGATTACATTTACAGCAAAGATCACATTACAACGAGGTTTCAACCCCTTACTGGATTAAACCTTGGCTTACTCAATTCACATGTGTTTAGCCTTGATTCTCTGAATAATTCCATGGTTCTCTTTCCTGCACACTAAACTCGAGCATCAGTAGTCCAAGATAATAA
>MU228015.1:65928-77875 GCA_018584345.1 Thuja plicata
GATTCAATCTTCTCATCAATTCACTTATCTAAACATATATAATCAAAATCAACCACCTGTTCTAGGTCTAATCCATATCAAAATGTAATCCACACAATATAATCATCATCATAACATAATATCTCAAATCTATGTCAGGATAATCAAAAAGTGTATCAATGTATCAAAACATAAAGTATCATAGTGTGATCGAGCAGTAAAGCTATGATGGGTCGGGGTGAGGCCTCACAGAGGCATTTAATTACTTACTGGTACCCCATACGCCGTCGGTCGAGTGTGCCGCCTGGATCGCTCTAAACGATGCAAACTGACGGGGACCACCTTTTTCGCTCAGAGCTCCTCTTGCAAAGGTAAATAGTGCAAATAAATTGAAAAAAGACCCTTTTGGGCCTATATATAGGTTTTTGACCTAATTTTCAAAAGTGCTCCATTTTGCATGAAAATTCACCCTTGGCTAAATCGACCGCTCTGAATCCATTTTCAGGATCAAAATCAAAATTTGACACTTCTATATAGCTCAAAATTGTATTTTAATTTTTTTGGGACTGACGTGATCGAATGCTTGTGTAGTCAACTTTCTGATGTCGCTTTCTTGCTAGAATCATATCCAAACAACATTTTCTCAACATCTTTGAAATTTTCATTAAAAGTCAACTCTGATCAACCCTACTCAATCTTGGTCAATTGGACCTCAAAATCACTTGAAATCACTTCTGAATCTTCCAGAATCTTCCATCATCTATTCTGAGTTCTTCTTGACCTTTGATTCAACATCTATCTGCAACTTATTTCTTTTAGTCACCATTATGATGTGTCATCTTTCTATTTCACTTCCAAGGAGGCATGATGATTACATCATTGAATCACTTTGAATTTATTTTAATCAATCTTATCTGATTCTGAAAAGTCCTCATTGCTAGGGGTATCTCATCACTTGGGGCATGTTTAGTTTTCATACCTCACAATCAAAACTTGGTATTCCACAATTTTGAATCACTAGGGGCATCTCTGTTCCTTACAATCTTGTCATCTCATCTATTAGGTATTTGAGAAATCTAACTAAGATCCCTAAGGATCAAGCTTCATTCTGGAGATGGTTCTCAAAATATCATTGTTAGGTATCGGGGCAATCTAAAGTAGATCCCTGAGGATCAAGCTTCATTCTGGAGATAGTTCTTGAAATATCACTGCCAGGTATCAAGGCAATCTAACCTGGATTCTTGAGAGTCAAGCTTTGTTCTGGAGATGATTCTAAAACTTGATCTAACTGATATCTGGGAAATCTAACCTAGATCTTGGGGGACTAAGATTCATTCTAGAGATAGTCCTAAAACCTCTATTGACTATCTTTCAATGAACAAGTATTGGGGCAATCTAACCCTGACTCCTGAAGATAGAGCCTCATTCTAGGAATAGTCTTTTGAAAGGTGATAATCTATTAGGTATTAGGGAAATCTAACCTGGATTTCTGAGATTTAAGCTTCTTTATGTAGTTGAACCTCAAAAACTTGATCCAACCAGTGTCTGGGTGATCAACCTAGATTTTGGAGAATCAAGCTTTGTTCTAGAGGTGATTCTGAAACTTGACTTAACCAGCATCTCGAAAATCTAACCTAAACTTCAAAGATTTAAGCTCCATTCTGGAGATGATTCTGAAACCTTCATCAATCTATCTTTACATCATCAATTCTAGAAATCAATCTCAACTATTCTTCTATGCTTCAAACATCAGACTATTCTTTGAATCAATGTGCTACTCACACATCAATTCAAAGAGGGGCAAAATGTAATACCCCAAAATTGACATCTTACAACCCTAATCAATTTTGTTTTATTTATCAACTTTATGAATCATCAAAGTCCTATGGTACTAGGAAATCTCAATTTTTGATCGACTCTACTTGACCTAAGTGTCAAATGCAGAAAACCCTAAATCTGCATTAATCACATACTATATTTAATTCCTAAATATCAATTACAATTGGCTAAATAAAACCCAATGATCAAATTAATTTAATTACAAAGTCCTAGCACTTTAATTAAATTAAATTCACCCTTTTAGCTAAAATACATAAAAAAGAATTAAATAAAATTTGATTATTAAATAAATATCCTCATTTCAATAATTGAATTTAATTATTAAAATAATTGAGAAAGTGCATTTATGAGGTCATATTTTATTTATTTAATCAAATAATGCCTCCAAAATCCTCACTTCAGTTTAGAAATGGAAACTTTGAGTTAACTGTAATTTGAAAGTGCAACAAACCAGTTAACTGTTTCATTCACTCCAGAAGCCAACGGTTGACTGTCTCTCTCAAGGAAAATTACCATTCTGAACTAGACTCTCATTCAATCTCCACCGTTCATCACATTCAATCTCGACCATCGATTGATTCTGGGATTCTATAAAGAACCCTCTTGTCTCTCATTCAGGGGGAAGAATGCATATTTTTGGGAGCATCGAATCACTGCTGGATTGTTAGCTCAAATTTGTGTGCGTTCAAGATTTCATTATTTTCATTATTATTGTAATAGATTAATATCATTCAATAGATTAATCATGCATATATTATTTTATAGATTAAATATTGCATTTTCATTTTAGATTAAACCCTCTATTCTTAGATTGGTCTTGGTTGTTGGACTCTCAAATTCTAAGAGCTTCTCAAAACCTCATCTAGATAGGAGGCAACAAGTCAGCTCATCCAGGCATGTAGGATGAATAATTTTGTATTCATTCATGCATGTGACTGATGAATAAGGACTATGTTGAAGTGTATGGCTAGATAAAGAGGCCCACATACAGATGCTTCGGGTATTGATGATGTAATGGGGGAGGTAGGCTCCCAACTTATTTCCTTCATCTTGGTTAATGAGGCTTGAACCTACTTTTTATGATACTCTTTTACATACCACTCATTCAATACATTGGTGGCTTAATTAATGTTTTTGATATTTCCCCACTCATTTCATTTGTTGAGGTTAGCCTCATGTAGCTAGTAGTCCTTGGGATTCATCTCATTTTTTCCTTGTCCTTGGGTAGTATGCAAATGGTTTCCACCATTTCTCCTATGGTGTTCCTCTTATTTGTGAAAATGAAATGTTCCTTCTTGAATTTCTTTGGTTATGGGGCCACAAGCCCACCCATTCTTTCTTACAACAAGGGTACGACTGTTAGCTCCTCTATATGCATCCTTTTGTGAGTCTTTGTTAGCCATTCTGGTGAATCCCAAACATTGAATTTGTTATCCACGGTGTCCCAAACATCAGACACCTCACTGTCTTGTTGTGATTTATCATTGGGAGGAGGATTCCTAGGAATTTTTACTACTTCTCCCTCCTATGGTGGTTCATTCTCTTGCTAATAATCCAACTAAGGATTCCCCTTTGAGTACGGTTTTGGATTCAGTAGTGGGTTTTTCTACAGATCTAGTTGTAATCTTAGTTGAGGATTAGGCAATGGATTTCCTTGATGAGTGTGGGGTGATGGAGGTACAGTTGTTCTCGAAGGTTTGGTTTCCCCTTTCTTATTATCTTGTTCCTCTTCCCTTTTCTTTCCTTCTTCTTCTTTTTTTCTAGGCATCCTCTTCTCACTTTCTCTTCTCGGCTACTTCAAAGGACTTGTGGAGAGCACCTTCATGTGCCTGCATTTGTGTTTCTTGCTTGTTCACCCTCTTTTTTAATTCCTCTTTTTTTTTGTTCTTTCTCAGCCTATTTCTTTCTATGGGTCTCTTCTTCCACCTTAAGGTTAACTTTCTCTTGGTGAGAATGCTCATTGGCTCCATGCTTCTTCTTAGCCTCTTCTTCTATGCACTTTTTCTCTTCTTCAATTTTAAAGATTTATTGTTCCCATTTCTTTTCCTCATGTTCTTTTATTATTTTCTCCTCTCCCACTTTACCTTTTCTTTCTTCTTCTTTAACTGATTGGAAGAGGAGATCCAATTCCTCCAATGTCAACACATCATGGAGACTCTAATAATTCTCTAGGGTGCAATTATCAGTATCGAGAAAATATTGGACCTTCTCAAGCATGGGATCTCCAACCAACACTTCTACCTCTATAATTTGTGCATCTTCAAAATTTAGGGCGGTGGTATATACCTACTTATTCTTTTTATTATTCTTCCCTCTAGGATGTTGCAATGGAATGTCCTCCTCGACAAGAACATCCTCCTCCATATCTACATTTATTAGATACAAGTTTAAGTTGGAAACAATTGAGCTTATTTGTACCTTAGAGGGACCCATGGATGAAAGGAGCTCTATACCGAGTCCAAATGTGACTCTTTATTCTGTGACAAAAGAAAATTTTCACAACCGATGCATATCTTACCTGAATTCTCCAAAACTACCTATATTGGGGCATTATTCAAGAGGTTTGGCTTCCCGAATGAGGTACTCTTCTTGTTCTTACCTTGTCTCTCATATCTGTGAGAGGGTTGGTCTTTGGCATTTTGCTTCTGCCTTGATTTTCCTCTGGGACATCGGAGGTCAAAAACTAAGTGACTTCTCTTGATGAATTTCTAGGTGACTGTCTCAATGTCAAACTTTTCCTTCTCATTCCAATATACAATCCTTGGGAGAAGCTTATCTACTATCTTATCTTGATAAAAAATGGGGTTCAAGATGGCCTAAGTATCCTCAAAACCCACAAAAAATTTCCATTGGCCAAAATATACCATCTCCTTTGTCATAATTTGATGGTACTAGTGACAAAATAGATCAAAATCATCTTGGCAATCGGCCCAAAAATCTTCAAGGTGGGGTTCATGGCCTTTATACGTGCTAGGAATTTCCTTCTTTATTCACCTTCATTGATCACAAAATGGTTGCATTAGATCAAACTTCTCTAAATTGAGTATCTTTAACTTATCCATTGCCTCTTCCATAGGGGCAAGGGTGCCACTATATTCTCCACAAGAAAAAGGGAATATGACCATCGATTTGTATGTTTGGGTCATCAGAGTGTGAACCTCAAAAACCTATCTACAAAACGTGAGAAAATTTATCTGATCACTATAGTGTCGTGGAAGGAGGTGGGGTTTCCTTTAAATTCTAGACACACAAATGTAGGTGTGTTTCCTAAGCTGCAAAAATCAACACCCCCATGGCTCAATCAGGGTCATTATCACACTAAATAGCTGATACCCAACATTGTCTGTGAGCCTTATTATCATGTTATATACAAATGTGTCATTGATATGATAAAATTCCCTAGGAAATATCTCTAGCTGGAGTTGTGGGTAATGATCCCAAGGGAGAGCATCATTCAGCCCAGTCCCTCAGTTTCCAACTTTCTCGACACCTTCAATGCTCTTAAGGTGAGATTTTATCCCCATAGTGTATGAAGTCATATAAAATTGCTTCATTTCCTTCAACTCTTGAAGCTGTTGGTGGATATTATTTGAAATAATCTGGGTCCAATTGAAATGATTCAAGCAAGTGGTGATGTGATCATGAAATAATACGTCCAAGTAATGTACTCAAAATCTAACTCTCCAAAGATGTGATTTAATATTGTGATCATCCCTTCGATGGGTGGGATGAAACTGGCTCGTGAGATAGTTCTTGAAATCTTTATTGCATACTTCTATGACATACTAAGCTAATTACTATTCAAAATATTCTTATTTTCTTCCTCCATCTTCCTATGCTTGGTCATGTAAAATGATTTATCAATGGTTACAGGCTTTGATATTTTGGGGACGCAAAGGATAATGTGGATGAAATTTGCATCAAAAGTATCCATATGGGTCTTGTCTAGCTGGGTGCACTTCCTAGCGGCCTTTGAATAATTTTTGGCCAAATTGGTGATGATCTTCAAGCATTGGAGTGATAGCGAGAAGGAATCCACCTACAACAACCCATATATTTTGAGCTAGTGGCTTACGTGATCTGTTGGTTCCCAAATCAACAGATTGGAAATTTGTAAGAGTATGACATTCTCTATTTTTAAAACCTACAACTGATCTGGCCAACGAATGGGATTAATCAAATTGTGGTTAACTTCCTCTACACTTTAGGATCTATAGAACCTAGGCGAGTACACATATTCATCAATTTTATCTTTAACCTGATGCTTTTTATAGTAGATTATATCTCCTACTTGTATCTTAGTCCTAGTCTCTTTATCAAAATGGGATATATATTTGGAATAGACTAATTCTTTTACTGACTATCTTGATTTCTTCTAACTTCCTGAGTACTTTTCTTTATCTTTTGTCTACTGCTACTTTTTCTTCAATTATACAACTATCTTGATATCTAATTTTGTTTATGCTTTTATCTATATTCTACTTTCTCCTATTGTAATTTGATTTATGTTTTGAATAAATCTATATAACAGACCAGTTCCTTCTTCTCTTTTGGGATATAGAGTCACCTTTCTTCTACACCTTCATGTATAACCCTATGAGACAATTTTCAAATTCTCCCTATGGAAAAATCTGTCAACTATCTGACCCTTAATACTATATAACTTTATATCATCACCATAATTAGTCCAATTAAATCTAAATTCTCCTAGAAGACCAATTAGACAAGAAACAAATGGAGAAAATCTTTGCAAATGAGTCTTGATATTCAAATTTCCATGATAATAAATAATTTATTCATAATAAATTTTAATATAGCATTATTTTACTTGAAAAAAAAATCACAGAGAACTAATCTAGAGGAAAACTTTCCATAGCATAAATATAGAAAAAGTAGTAAAGTCTCTTTACTAACTGATGATGAAATATATTACAATTGATTCCCCCTTTAATTTACATTTTACACCACATATATATGTGTTTTCATGGTTCCCATACTCCTTTGGGTTGAGAAGAGACCACTTGTAATTATAAACAAGAAAAAAACACCTTAAAAAACTAATTGACTAATTAGTCGATAAACTTTCTTCCCACCTATGTTTCTTCCCACCTATCACTTGGTATTATATTTGATAAACAGAAAAAACACATTTTACATATCTTAATTTTTTATTGGAGCATAGAAAATTCATTTTATGCAATGATTCTTTTTTATATCTTCAATTTTTAATCATTCTCATTATTTATCTATATCATCCTTTTAGCAGGTCAAAATCCTGATTTTTCTGCAGTCGACATCCTCCCTCTTCATGTCTATAGCCCTTGTGAACTTTTTAAGAGCATATTAAAAATGGGAAAATACCTTAGGATTATTCTATAATATTTTAGGATGATCTTAGAATAGTTTCAGATATATTTTAGGTTGATTGGGCATGTGTAGATAGTGGTATATTTGGTATAATTGAGGGTACTCATATGTCAAAAATGGCAACACATTTTAGAACTAACATATGACATGTTTGGAGTTGTGGATAATATTATAAGAAGAAAATGGGAACTCTAACATTAGGTATGAGAGGAATTATATGTTTACTATACTTTGGGCAATTAGACATTTTATGACCTAGAGGGCATGCATCATAAATTAGATAGATAAAATTATTTGTGGAGACATTTAGAACATAGGCCAATTGATTCATTCTTATCCTTTCTTTTCCTAGTTATTCTCAAGTCTTCAAGGCATTCCTCATTCATCACCTAAAATCTTTATCGATATTAATGAAGAATCATAAGTCATTTCAGGTACCTCTACATAGTGACCACTAATTTCACATATTAGAGTACTTGAATTTTTTTTGAAACTTCAGGCTTGAACAGTGGCTCTTGTTCAAGGATGTATGCCCCTTGTGGGAATATAAAGAATAAATCTTTGGTAGAAGAAGACCAAGAGCCTTTTCCATTGGGTTCTTCAAAACCATTCATTTATTATTTATAAAATTTGGCTAGAATCTCATGTGGTGGCCTCGGGCCCCCAAAATGGAAACCAACTCTTCCCTCAATCAAATATTTGACTCTCATCCTATGATAATATATTAAATTTAGTATAAGGAGGTTTTTTTATCATTCATGTCTTCTATCATAATCCTAATCCCATGACCTTTCATATTTTTATAAGACATCAGAAACTCATTATTTCCTCGTTTGCATGGCTTAGTCATTAAATCCTTTTCCACATTTATGAATGGCTTCTAAAAATAAAACTCATATAATGGAACCTTGTTACTAGGAGTACCTTTTAAATTGTGATCTTTTTTGAATTGATTGACACCATTATTATCAACTTTATTACGGCCTTCATATTGAACTTGAATTGGTTTGATGTTTGTACACACATTATGACTTTCCTTTTACTCACTACCATGGATCATGTCGAATAAGGGATGTTGTATGTCACCTCTTATCTTATCCATGGAATCAATTATATCCACATAATTATCTAGAGTTCCTTTATTTGAAGCATGACTTATTACTTTAATTTTATCATCACATGGTGTACATGGCTTCATTTCAACTCCATATAAGTCTTCTTGATAAATTGATGCACCACATGAAAGAATTTTTTCTTCCTCATACAATGGATTTGAGAATAATTATCGATAATATGTCAATGAACAACTAAGAGGGGGGGGGGGGGAATTAGTTGTTCCCAAAAATNATAAGTCTTCTTGATAAATTGATGCACCACATGAAAGAATTTTTTCTTCCTCATACAATGGATTTGAGAATAATTATCGATAATATGTCAATGAACAACTAAGAGGGGGGGGGGGTGAATTAGTTGTTCCCAAAAATTCAAACTTCAATCCCTTAGTACTTAAACCCCAAAAACTTAAATACCCTATATTATGATTTGATTAATTGAAAATGATATATGCATGCATCCACAAATCATAATCACATCCATATAGTTTGGCATGATATTTTTATTGTGCAAACCTTGTTAGGGTAAAAATAACAGTGGGGATGATTACCCAAAATAAGTAAATATCTTGTTATAAGTATAAAAATATTACAATGTATGGGGATGCACATGCATTTAGGTTCACTACCTAGAGCTCACAGCTCAAATGAAAAATCCTTGGGCTACAATCCTGAGGAAGCCTCACAGCCTTACAATTTGATCACTACAATTATCTAAGATTTTTTTGAACTATGAAAGTGACATCTACCAGATGTCTGATAAAGCTCCAATGTAGCACAGTGCAGCTATTGGTTCAACCCCTTATTGAAACAATTATGATCCCCACTTAATCAGTCTGTTTCTTTGCCAGTAACCTCTAACTACTGCATCCACAATCCGCACCTTGAATTTACTCTTATTCATTATATTATATCAAGAAATAGGTCAGTGAAACCTAATTCACCATTTATTAGAATCAACATGCCAAATCTCATGTTTCAAATCCATCTCTAACTGTCAAATCATATCCATGACCTATACCAACCACCTCAAGATTATGTCTCCCATATTTCATGATTTAGCACTTGTGAAACACTATTTACCAACTATGTTGGCCAAGAATAAAAGATAATAATAAAAGTATTATTATTGACCAAATACTCCACCAATCTGATTCTTCTTATATATGTGTATCACAAACTTATCGGGAACATACTTAAGGAACATCCTATAGCATCATGATAAACAATCAAACACACAAATCCACCATAGCCATTGGATTTGCTAGCCCCTTTTCACCGAGCCTCAAGAACACTGTCAACAAATCTATAAAACAACAAAAATATATCATGAAGACCTCTGAAGTACAAAAATTCTAAAATGAAGATACCTAAGTATGACCCAAACTCACTTCTAGATTCACTCCATGAAATTCCAACTTTATTGTGCACACCAAACCTCTTTCTATCTTCATGTCAGCACTATCTATCACCTTGTCTGCTAGTCACAAGGTGTAACCTCATATTTGTAATATACAATCCTCACTAGACCTTTGAACATCCTTTTCTACTAGCTAACATGCAATAGTTAAGTTAGAAATAAACAAATAAATCTTCTGATCACTTCCTCTGATTCCTCTTATTCTTTTGATTCCTACTAATGATAACACATCTAATCATTCCAATATGCAAAATATCTCCCCCTTTGGCATTTATGGCAACATATGATGTGAAAAATAAGTGATGTAATTAGAAACCAACTATTTCACTCCTATAAGGATAATCAACAATACTACCAGCAATATCCACAATTCATCAGTATCCTTTAGATTCTCTCTAACTCATCTTCCTCATTAATCTTATCCCCCTGGAAGAAAGATTCATTTTGTTCTAATTTGATTTCATGCTCTTCTTGCCATCAGTTTCACCCCCTTAGATGTATACCACTCTTCTTGACAAAAAAATATTTCTTATGTGCAAGTATATATGAACTTGCTTCTCTATTTGGATATTATATTTCTTATCTCTTCCTCTGATCTCCAAACTCTTATGATCTAATATTTTTTTTTTTCACATATGCTTCTTCTCTTTCGCACTTTCTCCTTACACCTGATTTTTTTTCACATCTTCTCACTCTCCCCCTTTGACATAAATAAAAATGGTGTATCATCTGCTCTTATAGGGATTTCTTTGTCATATCAATGTGTGATTCCTTTTCCTTCTCTTATTCTTCTACCTTGTAAATCTCATCTTTCCTTCTTTGACACACATCTTTGATCCACTAAACACATCCAAAAGTTAATTAGGCACCAAACATTTAATGTATTGAGTTATGTAATTCCTTGTAGTTCTCTATAAACACTTAATTTAAGATCTAACCAATTTATTGACCATGCTTAATACTCCCCTTGAGTAATAGCCTCCATACATCAATCCATATTGAATGATATCTCCATGAATTCCTTTGGATCGATGCATTCTTTTGCATCTTAGTTTTTTTTAGGAAGAGAAAGTCCTCTTGAATTTCCTTTGGGATTTATAGAAGTAGATCCCTTTCTATAGTAGCCTTGTTCTTCTTTCTTCTTTTCCTCTTATTTTTCTTTTGTTCTCTATCTCCTTTATCTTTTTCTTTTCCTTTCACATTCCTCTACTCATGTTTGTCTCTCTTATCTTCTTCTTCATTCCTCCTCTGACCATTCTTCCATATTTTATTTTTTACTCCTTTAGTGCCATCTTTTTTCACCTTCTTACCTCTGTAATTTTCAGTAGAAAGTTTAGGTATATTGCATTTGATCTATAGTACAATCTTTTTTCCATTCTTTTGTTTCTACTTTGTAGTACATTGCCTAGCATTGCCACCAATTTTCTTGCATGTAAAACATCTAACATTTTCTCTTTTAACAGTATCAATCTTCTTCCTCATACTACTACATTTTCTTGGATCATGATCATCCCTTTTGAAAATAAAACATAAATATCCTTTTCTGCAATTAAATTCTTTGTGTCCACCCTCATTACAAATAAAGCACTTACCTCTGAACTTCTTAAGTTATTTTTTAAAATCCTTTTGTTAGTAATAACTAAGAGAGGGGGGGGGGGGGGGGGGGGGGGGTGGTGAATTAGTGGCCTCAAAAATTAATCATTAAATCAACCCTTAAAACTTAGTACCAAAAAATTATACCTCTAGTTATCTTTAGTCCTGTAAGATGAATGCCTCCAATTACTTATATCAAATTACTACTTGTTGGAATGCTTTGTAAAACCTTCTACTGTATGTTTACTGATAAGTAGTCTGTTCTGATTAAGTAAAAACAGGTTTTACAAGGACCTGAAACCTTTACAAACAAAAGAGTTCAACAGGTTTTACAAGGACCTGAAACCTAGAGTAAAAAGAGAGATATATAATAAAAAGAAAAAATAGCTATGCCATAGCACCAGAGAAGAAAGGAACAAAAAAGAAACAACCTGAACAAAAAAGTCCCAAAGATGCAGCAAAAAATAATAGGGATAGCAAAAAGAACCCAACTGGGACAGCAGAAGAGACAGCTACATTTCCTTCACCAGTTCCTCAGCTTTGAGGACCATAATCTACATATTGTTGACCGAGGTCTTGAGCTCCTCCGTATCTTTATCCTCCTTAGGACTCTTTTTCTTGGAACTAGCTCTAGTGC
>MU228015.1:87534-123394 GCA_018584345.1 Thuja plicata
AGAGAGATTAGGGTCTCCATGTATCTCCCAAAGATGTGTCCAAAGTGGGTGAGGACAATCAATGTCCGATATAGCCAACACAATGTCATGATCAACACTAGACACTATAATTCCTACTATGTGATCTTTAATAATATCCCATGCTAATTTTCCCTCTGAAGTGGCTGGTTCAGGTATGAGATCATACAAATAAGGCAAAATATTAAGCCACCTAAAATTTGTAAGTATACCCTTTTTCCATGACTCATAATTACCCCATTCTAGAATAACTACAGAAGGGTGAGAAGAAAAACCCATGATAACTCTCCACATGAAACAAACAGAGTGTTGAAAAACATAAGTTCTGACTTTGACTAAAAAAATAGACATAAAAAATTCAAAACCAAAAATCAAACCTACATAATGAGATAGAGCTTAGAAAGATCTTTCCGATGATATAAGGAAGTTGAAAATCCGATACAGTATGCTCAAGATATGGCCAAAATACCAAAAGTGCTCAAAACTGCCCCAAAGAAGGCTTGAGAGTAAACCCTGGTGGTTAGGTTAACCGCTAGAGGTTAACCACTAGTAGTTAACTGATGGCGGTGCCCATTTACAAAGTAGCGTTGATTTTTAACATTGCATGTGTTAGTTTTTAACGCAAAAATCAATTAAAAATTGATTTTTTTTTAATTTTTCACCTCAAAATTTGAGCCAGCGAGAGAATTTTTTTCCCAGAGGCTACTGTGGCCAAAAATGGCAAAAATTATATGAAAATTGACTCTCCCAGGCCTTCTAAGCATGATGGTGGTGTCTATTTTTGCTCAATGTGCTCCAGAATAAAGTGTCTCTTCTAGATTGAAGAAGAAACCCCAGAAAAGCTGTGGTTTTTGCCCTCGAAACACTGCTTCACAAACACCAAACTAGGTAGCAGCAGTGTGGCTCTGATACCATGAAGGATCTGAAAAATACTAATCTAATTACACCCAAGAACAACTGCATGCAAAATACCTGTTACAGGAAGAAAGCATAAAGAAGGAAAAAGATGAAGAACCCATAAGTTACTCAAAATGTGAGAGCGAAATTATAATCTGAATTAATGAAAAAAGAATTACAAGGTTCAACCTATAAAAGTGAACAAAACCCTAAAGCCTAAAAAAGTTAGGTTGCACATTAATAATTAATAAAAGAATTAATTATTAATCCACCTAAGAGAAAGCTTAAGCACTAAAGAGTAATGACTTAACTAATTAAATCAACATGATTTAATTAATAAGCAAACTAATGATTACTCTAACAAAAGATTCTTTGATTTTGATCTTGCCCCAGCTTGCCCCGACGATAGTAGGTGTATTTATGCCCCCTCAAAAAATTTGAGCGAAAAGTCACGACATGAGCGTTAATTTTTTGAAACTGTAATTTCTAAATCTGGGTAGCTGATTGATTTGAAAAATGCTTTATTATGCCTCTGATATTAACTGTGGAAGTTTTTGGGGACCCTAAAGAAAAATAGGACCTCTTAGAGAAATTAGGGTTTCTGGAAACCCCTATAAGTAGCCAAGAGGGCCATTCATTTATCACAATGCCTTCTTGGAGCTCTTGATTTCTTGGTGAGTTTGTCTTTATTTTTCTTTTCTTTTCCTCCTGTTTTCATGTGATGGTGGGCCTACCTAGAGTCACTCACATATTTGACCAGGTCTAGATGTATCAGAGACCAGTTGGTGTAGGACATCCAGTGAGTTTTGTTGATAGTCGTATCATTAATGCCTTTATTTATTGCTTTAAATTTTTTTTTGAATTTCTGCATATGGTGCTGCAATCGTCTGCGGTTTTTCTGCAATTGTGGTTTTAATGTCGCAATTGCTGGCCTAGTGCCACAATTGATAAGAGTACCACATTGGCCTTGTTTGCATGCCGCAATTGAAATTTATGTGTCGTAATTGACTGTTGTGTTTCACAATCGCATAACAAGCCCGCATATGTAGGGTTTATTACCACAATCGCTTTTTTGTAACTGTTTGCCTGATTTCCTTGTCTCATTTCTGTATATGCTGGTTTCTGACACTTCCTTGTATGACTCATGCTGATATATTTCTATTTTATTGTTGTGTGTAGTTTATCAAGAGGATTCTGTGCTGTCGAGAGTCCAGACTAGTGGGTCTTGTTTATAGGTTCCAACTCTCTGAGGATGAGAGGTCAGTTCTTAGGGACTTAGGGTTATACTAGATCTATTACATGCCAGAGATCATGACCAATAGGGGTCTGATCTTGCCTCTTGTAAAGTGATGGAATTCAGAGACATGCACTTTTTGGTTACCCACCAGAGAGTGTACTGTTACATTGGAGGATGCGTACTGCATCCTTCAGCTTCCGATCCAGAGTGCACTTGTGGAGTATGCCACCTGACCTGGTATTGTTGCTTTGACGGATCTTTTTGGATTGCCCTGAGATCAGCTTGGTCTATCTAGTGCATATGATATTCCATGGTCTTGATTTGTCTTGGGCCTCAATAGGTTGTCCACTTTACTAGGTAGTTTGATTTGTGGCATCTTATGCCTCGATCATCGGCAGCGTGGATTTTCTGTCAGCTTTGGTTCTATGTTGCAGAGTATGGTCCAGGATCATACTGTTTATGCATGGGGGCCATGCATGTTATCTCATATGCACTTTCACATGTTCTACACAGCTTACCTTAATGGTAAGTCACTCATATGTGGCACTATCCTCCTATACATATGGGCGTGGGAGCACATTGATGTATGTCGCCCTATTGGTACATGTGCTTTGCCTGCAGACATGCCATATGTTTTTATTTATGATGGAGCCATCATTTAGACCCACATGGGTCATCTGTTGTATTGGCATCAGCAGTTATACATGATGCCCTATTTCATTTGGAGACCATATAGAGATTTCCCTGTGTGGGATGGAGAGGACATCCATCTTCTTTTTTTCCTGTCAGCAGAGATACCTAATTGGTCATGTGATAGACCATGTACATATGATTAACTTTCACAACACCGACAAGGTGTTGCGACAGTTTGGTGAGAAGCAGGATGTTTCTGACTCGTATGCATATTTTTCCCATAGGTCGAGGGACTCTACCGTCTAGGGTGGTGTTGTGTCACTTGATGCTGCCCATACTAAGTTTGCAAGTTTACTTCCTGTTGCATGGACATGGCGATCAACTACTATAGATGCAGGTTTGTTTTGATTTTACACACCTTTTGTTCAGTTTCCTTACTTCTCTTTTAGTCTATCTACTTTATGATACATTGCCTTTATCTGATGTGGTACTAATATTAGAATTTGATCTTTTGTAGGCACTACTCTACAATATGATGTTCATTGGGCACAGACCCGACCAGTGTTACTTATAGATGTCTCTTGTCCTATTGCTAGGATTCTCATGAGGAGGCACCGTCAGGTATGATGAGGCCGGGGTGGTCAGGATGGAGGGAGGGATGGTGGCCGAGATGGAGGGAGAGATGGTGGCTGAGACAGAGGTAGGGATGGGGGATGATGGGGGAGATGATCCTAGTCCTGGGGGTGCTGGTGGTGGAGTTCAGATGAGGGGTGGACATACTTATGGCCGTACTAGTACTTAGAGAGTTGGTTTGAGTGTTTTTTTGGAGGATGAGGAGGCGATCGAGGAGGAGGCACCCTAGTTAGTTCATAGAGTACGTCGGCGTACTAGTGTTATTTTGGCTCTGAGGGTGGAGGATAGGGTTGTTGTAGAGGATTTAGATATGGAGATAGGGGGCATATATGTGGAGGCCTTGGATGAGCAGAGTGCAAGGACAAGTTCATTGACTAGTAGCGGTAGCACTAGCAGCAGTATGAGGGAGAGTTTAGAGAGTGATGATGACTCTTGGGTGGTGAGGGGGAGGGGAGATGATGAATTGGGGGACAGGGATGAGGAGGGGGATATGGATGTGGCCATGCGAGGTATGGAGGTGGTCCCTTAGAGTTGGAGCATCTCACTCAGAAGGTACAAGATTTATAGGCCAGACTTGCTTCTATTGATGCTTGTGCTACTGTGTTGGAGGCTAGGGTTACAGCGGCTGAGGCTAGAGAGTGATAGGCTCAAGTAGAGGTTCATTCATTTATTGATAGTGTATAGGACGCCTCTCACCAGGATGTTCTAGACCGATACTATAGATCTGGGTGTGATGCTCAAAGAGAGATTGAGTACTGGAGATGTCACTACGAGGGTGCAGTTCCTACTGAGCAGAGAATTCCCAGTTATACAGCCTCTCAGAGATCCAGTAGGGCACAGAGATCACAGAGTAGTGGTGTTGGTGCTTCTAGCTCCTCATAGAGGGCTGCTACTGATATTCCACCCCATCATCCACCTCTTGGTGAGGGTGGGGGTAGCACATGCTAATTCTGATGCTTCTCCTATTTTGTATCATGTACCATTTTTGCAGGGATATGCTCCTAGATCCATTTGTATCCTGAAACACTGATATTTATTGATATATGTTGACTACCTTCCTTTGTTCAAACTTGTGACTATTCATTATACTCAGATATCTTGATTTATATGAGATGCAGATAATGATTTGATATGATGTGCATTGGTTTACTTGCTATATGTAAGATTCTACATGATTTGGTTTAGGTGATGAAAATGTATATGCAATATGATTCCATAATGCAGACTCATAGATGGATGATTTAAATTTCCTATGATACTGACATGTTAATGCAGGATGGAAATGTAATGCATTTTTATATGAGATGCTTATGGATGCATGTGATTTTATGATTTATCATGTATGCAACTACTATGCTTTTTCATTTTTTTTTTATGCACTTAAATAGAATGAATGCAATCTATTATGCACACAATATCTGAGTAATGCATGTGTTAATTAGAAATAAGTTAGTTTGGATAGATGTTCTCTGGGATTGATCTAATAGACATGGAATGATAGAAAGGATTTTTTTTTTGGTAGATATGAATAGATAGAAAGGATGAGTGTCCCAAGTTGCTGCCCCCATTTCCAATATTTGTCATCATTGCATCTTTTTTTTGTTTTTTGAAATTTCAAAGAGTGTCCAATGCATCCAGATCACATACCACCTAGATACCCCCATGACCTCTTGATAAGCGAAAGGAGTAGAGAGATTGAATAGAAAGAGAACTTAGTGCACCCAAATATTGACCATCTGGGTTCAGCCATGTCCCCTGTTTGAAAAGAAAGAGAGCCAAAAGCATCCAGATATTGACCATCTGGATACCGCTTTGTCCTCTAAAAAAAAAAGGAAACCAAGATAGAACTCCTATGTACCTAGATTCCATCTGGATAACACTGCAAGCTCTTGATTTTGAAAAGAAAAGCCAAAGCAAACAAGATAGAACTCCTACATTCCTAGAGTCCATCTGGATAGCATCACGAGCTCTTGATTGCAAAATAAAAAAAAAGACCATAGAAACCAAGATAGAACTCCAACACACTCAGAGTCCATCTGAATAGTGCCACGAGCTCTTGATTCTATAAACCAAACAAGAAAATAAAAGAGAAGGAATGTCCAATTCTATCCCAGGGTTAAGCTCAGATATTGGAACTGCACAACTGTCAAATAAGTGACAATGCCTATCACATTTATCCTAAATCATCATGACCCTAAAATCAAAGTGAACATTCAACAGACAACAATCAAAGAAAATAAGTCATGATCTATCATAGCTACTCTCCTCACATGGTGGTTCCTGGAGTAGCGTAAGAACATAACCGCAAAATATAGACTGACATCTGACTGACTAACTGACCTAGTCAACATTTTTGGATGGTTTCTTGATGCAGTTGGATTCTCTTGATTGGCTTGACTCCTTTGATAGACTTAATTGGATTGATTGCTTGAGTGTGTCTGGTTTTAGGAATAGATGACTCATGTAAGACTGACCTATCTGGTTTGAGCGTATCCATCACTGTGTAAGATGATTGATAGGATTGATTGATTGTGATTGTTTTGGTAGCTAATAAAGTTGTGTCAGATGGGCCCAATGCTGATTTGCAAAGCTCATGATTGTGACAATTGATAACTTGGCTTGGTTTCTAGTTTCTTGTTGATTGATTTGATAGTTTGATAAAGCTATGTCAGATGAGCCCAATGTTGATTTGCAAAGCTCATGATTGTGACATTTATTAATTGGGCATGATCTCCCTTTGCTCTCTTGATAAACGAGTTGGTTCTATAGCTTGGGATTTTGCAATTTTTTGATTTTTTTTGATAAAGATTGATTTTCTCAAGACATTTTGATCTTTTTAGTATTTTGATGTGTTTTTCAATTTTTTTTTTGGATTTTTTAGGACATTTAGAATCACCCCTAGTCTGGTGAACCAGTAGTAACCATGGATAAGCGTTTGGTGCTTAGAGGGGATTGTGCTTTTGGATATAGCTTGGATAGTCAGTCTTGCATTTGAAGTGTGCTCAAGCTTTTGATCTTGGATTTCATTGATGGTGAAGCTAGATTTGAACACTTGGCGCCTGTTTGCCAGGTTTTCACCAAAGTACCTACTCAATAGCGCCTATTTTCTAGGTTTTCAATGAGAGAGAGATTTTGTTTCTCTTTACTTTTTTTTCTTTTTTTTCTTTTTTTGTTTTCACCAAAGTGCCTGATTGCCAGGTTTTCACCAAGGTAACTTTTGTATTTTTTTATTTTTTTGGTATTTTCTGGATATGTAGATAGGTGCCTTAACCATAGAGACCTCAAGGGTAGAACCTCTTGAGGTGAATTCTATTGATGTATCCAGGGAGCTGATCTCCTTCTGGTGTCACCAGTATGAATGCCCCACTCTGAGTAGAGCTGACAATGACAAATGGTCCTAGCTAGTTAGGCTCAAAGTTTCCTGGTTTCACTATTTCTACTTGGTTCTTTTGATTTTCTATGAGGACAAGGTCTCCTAACTCAAATTTTTGTGGTTTCACCTTCTTGTGATAGTTTCCTCTAAGGTGATTCTGATAGCCTTGTAAGTGGTCAAAGGCATGTTGTCTTCTTTCATCTAGTAACTCCAGTTCACTGAGCCTTGCTACTCTGTAGTCTTCATCTGTAATCAGGTTCTTAAATGATATCCTTAGGGATGGGATTTCCACTTTGAGGGGTAGGAATGCCTCTAATCCATATACTAGGGAGAAAGGAGTGGCTCCTATAGGTGTTCTCGCGCTAGTTCTGTATGCCCATAGTGTAGGTCTAAGCTATAAATGCCAGTCTCGCCCTGATTCACTCACTGTTATCTTCAAGATTTTCAAAATTGTTTTGTTTGTAGCTTTGGCTTGGCCATTCCCTTGAGGATAATAAAAGTAAGAGAACCCTTTTTTGATATGGAACTGTTCACATAGTTCTTCAACATCTTTGTTTTGGAAAGGCGTATCATGATCTGTCAGGATGGTTTGAGGAATCCCATATTGACAGATGATGTGGTTAAGTATGAACATTGATATCTGCTTTCCAGTCATGTAAGTGAGGGGTATTGCTTCCACCCACTTGTTGAAGTACTCTATCACTGCTATGATGTATTTGTGTCCATTTACTGAAGAAGGTGTAATTTTTCCCACTAGGTCAAATCCCCACATAGAAAATGGCTATGGTGATGTGATAGGATTTAGTTCTTGGGTTGGTGCATGGATGAGGTCTCCATGAATATGACATTGTCTACATCTTCATACATGTTTGTGTGCATTTGTCTCTATTGTGGGCCAATAGTATCCCATGCCTGATGATCTTCTTAGCTAGGTTGTTTCCACCTCTGTGGGTTCCACAAATTCCTTCATGTACCTCATATAGAGCTCTCTGGGATTCCATGGAAGTGAGACATCATAGTAGCATTTCATCTAGACTTCATCTATATAAAGTAGTTGAGAGGATGGTATACCTAGAGGCTCGACGGATGAGGGACTTTCTCTAGTTTCTAGACAAGTTGGGAGGTAAGACACTATTTTGGAGGTAGTTGTATACATCTTGGTACCATGGGGTTTCAGAACCAACAAGGACGCATGTTGATTCTATGATGGATGCTTGATGTGATGGCACCAAGAGTTGTTCTACTAGAAACTTGAATCGTATTTCATTGCCTGGCATATTGATCGGTGATGCTATAGTAGCCATTGCGTTTGAAGCTTTGTTCTGAGCTTGTGGTACTTGCTCAAAGAAGATGTAGTGGAACTTGGTGCACAATATTTCCATCTGTTCGCTATATGGTATTAGCTTCTCATCTTTTTTCATATAATCATTGTTGACTTGGCTAATGACCAACTGTGAATCTTCGTAGACCTTAAGGTTCTTGATTCTCTATTGAATTGCTATCTTTAGACCGATCACCAATGCTTCATATTTTTCTATGTTGTTTGTGCAGGGGAAGTTGAGTCTGAAAGATTTTGAAATTGTATCATTATCTGGAGTGATAAGCACTATTCCTACCCCCACACCATGGTTCATGCACGATCCATCAAAGTATAGTTTCCATACCTTGATTGCTAGTTGTAGTGTCATAATGGATTCATCTGGAATGTCAAAAATGATAGGCTGATGATCTTGTAGAGGTGCCTCTGCTAGTTGTTCTGCAATCACTTGCCCTTTGATGGCCTTTTTGTCTATGTACTCAATGTCGAACTTACTTAAGATCATTACCCACTTTGCAAGTTGTCTAGTGAGCACTGCTTTTCTTAGGAGGTACTTTAAGGGATCAATATGTGCGATCAAATTTGTTTGGTGACTCAACATATAATGTCTCAGCTTCTGGGAAGAAAAGATAGCTGCAAGGTAGGATATTTCAATTGGCATGTAGTTGAGTTCATATCCTACCAATGTTCTACTTAGATAATAGATAGCCCTTTCTTTACTTGTGTCATCATGTTGTGCCAAGAGTACACCTAATGTTGATTCTATTGCTGATATATACATAAGCAATGGTCTACCTTGGACTGGTGGTACCAGTATAGGAGACTTGAGTATATAGTTTTTGAATGTTTGGAACGCTTGTTCGCATTGCTCTATCCATTTGAATTGGATGTCTTTGTGCAGTAGATGTTGAAATTGGTGGCACTTGTTTGCTAGCTGAGCTATGAAGCACCTGATTGATTAGAGCCTTCCTTGTAACCCTCTTAGTTTCCTTAGGTTTGATGGTGGAGGCATGTCCAATATTGCTTTGACTTTCTCTGGGTCTACTTCAATGCCTCTATGTGACACTATGAACCCTAGTAGCTTTCCTTTGGTGACCCCGAATGCACATTTCTTTGGGTTTAAACGGACCTTGTATTCCTGCATTCTCTTAAAGATTAGTCCCAATACTTGTAGATGATCCTTGTGAAGCATTGAATTGGCTAGTATGTTGTCCACATAGTCTTCCATTGTTTTGTGGATGAGATCATGAAAGGTAGTTGTCATAGTCCTTTGATATGTTGCGCCAACATTTTTGAGACCAAATGACATGACATTCCAATAGTATGTGCCCCAAGGACATGTGAAAGCTATTTTATGTTGGTCTTCTGGTGCGATCCTAATCTGATTATACACTAAAAATCCATCCATGAGTGATAGCATTTGATGTCCAGCGGTTAGATCCACTATCATGTCAATGTTAGGTAAAGGAAAATCATCCTTGGGACAAGCTATGTTGAGATCTCTGAAGTCTGTGCAAATCTGTATCTGACCACTATGCTTTGTAATTGGTACCAATTTAGATATCTAGTCTACATATGGTATTGGTCTTATGAACTTGGCATCCAGGAGCTTTTTCAATTCTGCCTTGACTAGCAATGCAACATGGGGATGCATCTTTCTTAGCTTCTGCTTGATAGGGTTGGCAGTGGGTAGCAATGGGAGATGGTGTAGTACAAGCTCTAGATCTAATCCTGGCATATTCAAGTAGGACCATGCAAAATTGATCATTATTTCCTTAAGAAAGTTGCTGAGCTATTCTCTCTCCTTTGGGATGAGTGATTTTTCCAAGTAGATGTTCTTTGTGTTCTTGTCATCTCCCAAATTGACTTACTCTATTTCTTCTTCTAGTAATGCCTATTTCTCCTCTATCAAGGGAAGGAGTTCCTTCTTTCCATCTTCTACCACCTCAGTGAGGTTTTCACTAAAAGATACGTCTTATTTTAGCTTTTTATCATTTTGTGTGTCAGTAAGAACCTTTCTATTTTCACTTACTGACGATTCTTTTTTATTTTTTGATTTGTTTTGTTGACTAGAAAGAGGGGCTTCCTCCCCAAAGTATGCTGATCTGTCGAGGTCAAAGGATAAGCCTTCTTTGTGGTCTCCTAATGGCATTCCCTCTCAAAGTCCCATGAAGTCTACAATAGCCTCATCATTCTCAAAGACATCCATATTAGGTGGTCCTTGTTGATCCCACTATATTAGCTCCAGGTGTACAAGACATAGACTCTCATGTTGGTTTGACTCTATGTGTTTGAAAGGGACGACAGATATGGTTCCTACAAAACTAGACTATGATGTGGACGCATCACCTGAGGAATGGTAAATAACATGTTTATCTATGTAGGGTTGGTCATTAATGGATAGTTGGTCAAATAAGTCTTCCAGGTTTATGATAGTGTCTGACCAAGGGGAATAATCTAGGATTGACGGTTCATAGTCATGAAGGGATCTCCACTCATACTCATGGGAGTCAATTTCAATAGAATGCTCATCAGATGTCTCACTTCTTTTGTTATTGTCGATAGCTATGTTGAGGTTCATTCGGGTTTGAGAGGTTCCCTCTTCGGTAGGCAAAAATTGTGCCAGTATGTTTCTTATTAAGACATGTTCTGAGTTATGGCCCCGGTGCATCTCTGCTATTTTTTCCTAATCAAGTGGGATGTCTTGGATTATAGAGCTGGTTCTTTGTTGACTATATCTTAACCCTCTCTTATATCTCTGGGTTGGTAGGAGAGACAATTCCATTAATCCTTGTTGTCTTTCCCCCAGACCAGTTGTACCATCATACCTAAATCTTTGTAACATTGTATAACCATTTCCATAGTTTGATAGAGGTAGGGGTTGTTGAAATGTCTCTTGTGAATCTTGGTAACACCATGTACTGATATCTTGTTCAAATGGATTTTCTTTTGCAATGTCCCCCCATCTAAAAAAGGTTGTGGGCAGACATCTGAATAGAATAGGTACTGGATTTTTTGTTATTATGACCGGTTGTGGCATGCCATATGTTCTTGGGCTCTGAGGCATGTTCATGATAGTGAAATCCTCTTCATATTTGTATTCACCACAACCCTTGTTGGTAATGGATATTTTTCCCACTTTCTGTGTGACATCCTTAGGAGTTTCTTTTGAAGAGGATGGGATGCTTGCATCTTGGTTTAAGGGTACCTGGTTGTCAGTGCTGATTTGGACTGCATTACAGTATTGGAAAGGATTGGGATCTCCCTCTATGATGATTTCTTCTCCCTGGTGTGGGAACTTGATGCATTGATGGTATGTTGAGGGTACAACTTTCTTTTCATGTATCCATGGTCTCCCTAGTAACATGTTGTATCCCAACTCAAGGTCTAGGATCTTGAAGGGAGTGTTCTTGACCACTGAACCAATACGGATAGGTAAAATGATAATACCTATAGAGGATCTTTCCTATTCATCATAAGCTTTGATATTTATCCTCCTCATGACATCAATGCTTGATTCTAAATAGCCTAGTTGCTTGATTAACTTTAGAGTGCAGATGTTTAACCTAGCTCTGCCATCAACAAGGACTCTATGGATAGCACTTTTGTGGACCTAGACAAGAAAGTGCAAAGGATCATTATGCAAGGGTTTATGCAATGGTACATCACGGTCTATAAATGTGGCATGTTTGTTAGCAGATATATGGTTAACCATCATTTGGAAGCTCTTAGGTGTTATTTCCCTTGGGAAATCTGCATTCTGAAGGGCTTAGTCAAGTTCCAGTTTATGTTGCAAAGATATGTGCAATAGGTCAAACATGGAGATCTGGGCTGGTGTGCGCATTAGTTGATCCACTATGCTTGGTTGTGGATCTAAGTTGGCATTAGGATTAGAAGATATAGTAGATGAAGATGGTACTCCCTGCAAGACAACTCTGGTACAATGCATGGTTACCACACATTTGTTACCTTGGTCTTTGATAGTGATCGTAGCTACATGGCTATCTGAAGGATTTAGGTAATTGATAACATTATCACTGTTGGCATATGTATAGTTGACTTGTTTTGTTTGTCCACTAGCCCCAGAGGCTTTCCCTTTGTTGTGATCATGAAATGTATCATTGAAGATATTGTGATTAGTTGTTTCTTTGGCTTGGGTATTTGTTATATTGATGAACCCTGTGTCAATCAGATCTTGGATAGCGTGTTTCAATCGGTAACAGTTTGACATTTTATGTCCTTTCACCCGATGAAACTTGTAAAAGTCTTTATTATTATACCACCTTGATTTTTTGGCATCTTGTTCAAATTCCCTAATTTCTAGGAGAGTGATAGTGTTAGATTATATCAGCTTGCATAAAGATGATTCTATCGGCTCTCCTAATGGTGTGAAATATCATTGCTGGAATTGAAACCGTGGTTTGCGTTGAGTCTGTTGTTGACTGTTTGACATAGTGGCTGCTTGGATAGGGGGATGTTGGTTTTGAGTTTATTCTTGATGAGTAGGCCCTGTGTGTTGTTGGTTGGCCATAGGTGCGCCTTGTAGTGACACCTTGGGTTGTGCATAGTTGACTTTCTTCACATCAATGACACCATCGTTGGTGACATTCTTTTTTTTGTTCCACCACTTAGCTTTGTCCATTGCATTTTTTTTTGTATTCATTTGTGTTGGATCTGCAAGGATTCCTTGTTTAAATAAGTTCTATTTGCAATGAACTCCTTGTTTGATGAGTTGTGTGAAGTTCAGAGCTAACTGTAATTCTATTGTGAATGACATGTCGGGGATTAGGTTGTCAATGAACATGACTATTAGGTCTTGTTCAGGCACATCATACATTATGCGGTTTGCAATATTCCTCCATCTTTGTAGGAACTTCACAAAAGACTCTCCTTCCTTCTGTTTGATATCGCAAAGGTCATTGATATTGACCTTGCACTCAATGTTGTGATGGAAGTGAGCGATGAACTTTTTAGCTAGTTCACCCCAAGATTGAATGCCATGAGGTAAATGAGAGAATCATTACAATTCTGGTCCAACTAAGCTTTGTGGGAACAGTTGCATTAAATATGTCTCATCATGGGTGACTTCGACGCAACTACAAAAAAAATCTCGGATATGTTCAATAGGGTTGGTATTGCCCCTATATTTTTTGAATTTTGGTACCAAGAAGTGAGTTGGGAATGGAGACATGTGAAGAGAATGGTGAAAGGGATATAGGTATAAATCCTCTGTGGTGTAGGATTTGGTTTGCCCCTAAATTTTCATATCCATCATTTGGGTTTGAAGGGTTTGCATTTGTTGCATCAACATGTCCATTTGATATTGAGGCTGATGTGTGACAATGTTCCTCTATGTTGTAGTGGGTATGAGGCTACGCCTCTATGTCCCTTGAGTAGGAACATAGGACCTTGTCCTTGGTACTTGATATTGATTTCCCACCACATGATTCTGAACTGGCGATGCGTAAGTGGCCCAAGGTGGTGTTTTCTATTGGGGTTGATACTGTTGGGGTTAATATTGCTGGGTTTGTGGCAGCTGCTGTTGAGGTTGGATTTGTGGCAACTAAAGCTGGGGTTTCTATTGCAGGGGTTGGAATTGTGGCAACTGAAGCTGGGGTTGCTATTGAGGGGGTTGGAATTGTGGAAACTGAAGCTAGGGTTTCTATTGCGGGGGTTGGAATTATGGCAACTAAAGCTAGGGTTGTTGTTGTAGGGGTTGGAATTGTGGCAACTAAAGCTGGGGTTGGGTTGGATTTTTTACAGGCAAAGGTATAGCCTTGGGCAGGCATTGACTGTAAGTCACACCTGCCGAGATGAACCCCTGCAGGAATGATGTGTTGATCCCAAGACTGGTAGGAATTAACTATGGTGGCGACATAGTTTCAGAATAGTTGATGTTTGGTGGTATGGAAGGCATAACATGAGAGCTTGATTTTCCAGGCCATGAGACCGAAGGTGGAGACATACTAGTGACCATGGGTGCACTTAGTTGCGAGCCTATCATGCTTTGAGTGGAAGATGTGCTTGCTTGGTTTGTACCATTAGTTTGATTGGGTATTGTTTATGTCAATGTGGGTATTATCAATGGTGGGAAGATTTGAGAGACAATAGGTAGTATCTAAGGAGACTGAGTAGTGTTTTGACCTGCGAGAGGGTTTTCAAGCCATATGGTTGATACATTGAATTTAGCAGGGAGTTTGACTCCCTTCTTTATCAGCATGGCTAAGAAATTTTTGGGATTCCTCTCTACAATAGCATCAACCACTTGTGTGGAATAAGCATCTTTCTCTATATCCTCAAGTTCCTCTTCTATGACATTTTGGAAAAAAGCTGACCCACGGGGTTGTTTAATGAATAGAGAAGAATTGGTGTTTATGAAAGGGTTGCCCTCTCTTTGTTTCCCAAGTGGGGAATCTATTGATATATGACTCATTAGGTTGCATTCTAGCCTTTGAACTTGTGTAAGGCCCTCTATTACATGTTTGAGACATAGTGTTGTCCAGATTTTGTAACTAAAATAAGTGATATAAAGCCAACAAAGAAGGATAACCTTTCTAAGGAAGTCTGAGTTATGTTTTGGACAAGGGTAATTGTAAGGACAGATGTTGATATATCTTGATCTCAAAGGGGTGATGATGTAAAAGATAAGATTTTTTGACCTTTGCCTAGGACAAAGTCACTTGATAGAGATAATGATGATGTTTGATATGATGAGATCGAGATATTTCAAGTCTGAGCTTTTGAACTAACAATGTTTTTAGAAAATAATCATGCTTTTCAGAGAAGGGATGATCTTTAATGTTTAGAGATTCACACAATGTTATTCGCATTTTTCTGTGATAGACACTATTTTTGGACACCAAATGAAAAGTTCTTTCAATGTTTTTAGGTCAAAACAGGAATAATGTATCTCTGGTCAATTGCGCTAAAAATCCATCGATTGTGGTAAAGTAAATGGTTGATTGTGATACTTTATCACCGATTGTGGTAATAAATAGGGTGATTATGACAATAAACAAGTTAACTATGGTAGACTTCTGTCAATTGCTGCAAAATGCAGGAAATTGCGGTAAAAGGGGAACAGTCCACGAAAGACTAGAGGATAAGTATCACTGTCTGACAAATTTGATATTTTAGAAAAAGGCTTCTGATTTGCAAGACAGTTTGATGTTGGCAACCCTAGACTTTAACATTTTTGACTCATTTTGATAGTTGGATGTTTGTTTTGCATTTTTCAAAAACTGATTAAAGAATATGCACAACAGACACTGTGTTTTGAAGAATGAAGACTAACAATGTGTATGTTCTACAACTTTTTCAAGTTTCAAGGTTATCACGAGGTCTCAACAATGAATAGCCAGATTAATCTAGGTTAATGGATTCAGAATACAATGTTATAGGCCCAATGCTTGAATGTTCATTAGCTCACACAACAATTGTCACACTACTAGGACACGAAGGTCCACGACGTAGGTGCTCATGTTTTTTCCGTTTCCAAGTATTTTTTCCATGGAGTGAAGATCTCTTTCACTACACAAATACTGTGGGACACATATATTGGGAATCTTGGGGTGAAATTATACAACCCCTTGCACTATAATAAGGTACCTATTCGGAGGTAAATCAGGTTGGCCTCTAATTAACAAGGTTGTAGTAAGGGTCCGTGGTGTCTAGCCAATCGGTTTGTACATGTGTGACTCACTTAAGAGCCTAGTTGACCATGCTGGCTCCTTAGGGATATTCACCCAATCCAGACTATCATCAACACACCTCGCCTGAGCTTGGCTAGATAAGATAGAACTTTGGTTCGCACCTTGTTTATATACCAATTGGAAGGATTACCAGTTTAAGGTTGTTCTATGAGGAAGAAGTGCATTCCCCAGATAGGCCTTTCTAAAAAGTATAAAGGTGTCTAACATAACAGATTGTGCAAGTGCACCCAAAACTCAAGAGACAAGGTAAATTTTTAATCTCTGAAAGTCTGAAATGTGAACTAAGCTACACCACCATACAAGCACAAGTGTTCAATTTTAAGCACAAAAAGTAGGTGTTGATTGCTTGTTCAATTCTAATGAACCAAATCGAGAGATTCTTTTCTTTGTTCAATTTTAATCCCCACATCAATTTTAAACCCAAATCTGAAATGTGAGATGTGAGATGTGTGACAAACACTATTCTTTTTAAGCCCAAATCGACAAGTGAATGAATTTTAAGTTGTATTGTTATCTTGCCTCCTCGATTTGTACATGTCAAAGAAAGTGTTTAGTATCTCCAGAAATGAAAGCTTTCAATCTAAAATGATAGAATATCCAGAAACTCTGGGATTATTGAGATTTTTGAAATTGATGGTGACTTTATACTTACCTGTGAATCTCTTAATTGAATTAATGTATCTCATGTATGCTTCACTTTGAGCTTCAGCTGCAATTGTGAGAATTGCCTTTTGTTATGATCGATAGTTGATGGTTCTCCTTCTTGCAGATCTTAACTCTCTAGCACTTGGTATGTGTCTAATCACCTTCTTTTTCATTCACTATCAGTCCACCCTGCACAGAAACCAAGAAAATAGACAAAAAAGTGCCTTTTGGGTTGATTGCGTCACTGTGTCTTGAATTGCGGTCAATTATGATTAATTGCGATAAAATGTTGACGATTGTGGAAAGATGCATTTGATTGCAGCACAGATCAAGCAATTGTGGTACAATACAGGCAATTGCGGCAAACAATAATCAATTGCGGCAACACTACCAAAAGATAGAAAGAAAGAAGATGAAAGAATAATAGTACGAAAGCCTACAATCAATTACGGTATTAAACCAGTCAATTGTGGCATAATTTTGTCGATTGCAACAGAATAGAAGTGATTGCAAAATAGCACAAATATAAAAAAAAAGATGAATTTTTTGATCTGCGACCGTACGACCATGGCTGATTAGTTTTGTCTGCTGCCTATAAGAAATATTTGTACTGTTTGATTCATGTCAGATTCACCAAAATGTACACCTCTCCTTTCATGATTCGTGGTTCCCAAGCTTTCCAAAGGCAAGGGTTAGTAGAAAAGGTTTTACAAATGATATAAATGCAATACACAAACTACTAAAATGAATAGCTTGAAACGTAACAAATAAATGTATAAGCAAAGAAAGGAAAAAAAATGAATGCTAACCCCAAAGTGCTTGAAGCTTCTATTGTCTCTCTCTACTCCTTCTGAAACATTGTTTTTGATGCTCAGTATTGGTGTGGCAAATTTCTATGACTTGAGAAGTGTCAAGAATTTTCTAATTGCAATGGGTGTGTGATCGCAAGATGACTTGAATGCTAGAACCAAACTAACATAATAATGGTGCACGAGAGCTTGAAATCCTTGATCCTTCAAATGGTTATGAAGGGTTTATTATATAGGAATTGAGGATGATATGAATGGTTGAGATCAATCCCAGAGATAGGGAGATGAATGGTTGAGATAAAAAGGAACTGGAGAAGCCATCAGTAAACTCCACCTCTTCAATTGGTAAGGAGGAGATAGAGTTTGGTTGACAGAAGAGCTAATTGTGAGTTACCTTTTTGAACTGAAGAGGTGGGTGGAGTTAACCATGTCAATTGGAGAGATGGGTGGAGTAACCCATGTGATCTGATTGGAGTTATCTCTTTGAAGATAAATGAATATTTAATTCATTTATTTAATTAAAGTTTGGAACATGTGAGATAATTGAATTCTTTTTGATTTAGAATTTCTTTATTTGATGAAATTAAATTAATTTAATTAGAAGAATTTAATTAATAAGTTTAAATATTTGAATTTAAACTATAGGAAATTTAATTTAATTAATTAATTAATTAATTAATGGTAATTAATAAATTAAGGTTAATTAATTAAATAAAATTAATTATTTAATTAATTTTGGGAATTTGATTAGGTGATTTGGGGAATGAATTTAGAAGAAAATAGATTATTAATTAATGATTAAAAAACCATTAATTAATAGATGAAAATTTATGTTTTTAATGTAAAGTTGCAAGCCTGTCCATTTTCGGGTGTCTACAGATTTAAAGCAAAAACTCCAGTTTTATCTTGTAGAGATCTTCTTGCTAAATGGAAAAAGAATCTTTAAATCCTTTACTTATCTCCAACTTTATCTTGTCTATTAAAATAATGATAACTACCAGTTAAGTCTATATTTAACTCTTGACAGCTAAGCCTTTTGTCATTTCTGAACTCTTTGTTTTATCGGTCAATACTTCAGTTAGTCGTCGGTGACAACTGACTGTTCCATCAGTGAGACTTCAGTTGTCTTCGAGATCTCTGTCCTTATCTTATCCATTGGGAAACACTGTAATTGTGTGTGTTGGGTTACACTATGCTTCTTCTCATCGGGTAACACTGTGACTTTGCTCATCGGTATTGCTGTGCTTTTGTTAGTTGGGTAACACTATGACTTTTCTCTCGTTGGTTTACTCTGTCCGTCGGTGTATATAGTCACTTTGTGAATACTTAAATTTTATGCATTACTAATAGAATAGCCTTTGATTCATTGGTTCTTTGAAGTCTTTAGTAGTATGTCCATGACCATATAGATTATGTCAAGTTGACATCAATGACAATAGAATACATTAACTAATTTAATGTCTTGCAAGATCATCAACTTAACATCTTCAAACATTCAACCACTTATAGCTCATTAACTAATTTAATGTCTTTCAAGATCATCAACTTAACATCTTCAAATATTCAATTAGTTATAGTTCTTCTTCTTCTTCTTCTTCTTCTTCTTCTTTAATTTGACCTTTTCTTGACTAGATGTAGAGCATTATCCTTCCTCTAATCTAATACCATTTTTCTATTGATCTTCTTTGAATTAGTAATGCTTCAAACTTCATTGAAATGGTCTTGAGATTTTCCTTATATTCATTTTCAATTAAGCTCTTCTTCCATGACGCTAACCCATTGATCATCCGTGCAAGTTTTACATAGCTTTCTGACCTCAATCTCAAAAATCAAGAAAATCTGATCTTCTATAATTCTCTTTTTGTTCTCTTGATTCTCCTTCTTTGAAGTTCCTTCAATTCATTCTGGAATTTGGTTGTTCTTAAATTGTTTTTCATAAAGATTCTTCTAATTGTGAATCTTACCATAACTTTCAGATTCCTCTTCCTTGATTTATTTATCCTTGTAAGCTTTTTCTTCTTGAATTCCTGATCTCACTGACTTGTTCTAAATTCAATTCTCAATAAGAGTTTGTATTCCATGATATATTCCAATACTTTTTTCATCTAAGTGTGATGTCCTTTCCTTCAATTTCAACTCTTCTGATGATCCTTCTCCTTTATTTGTATCATCCTCATCATCGAACTTCACCAAGGCACTTGTTATCTAATTTTGACTTTGTTGTATCAGTCCTTGATTAATGATGACATCTTTCCCATCCTTGCATGATTTGGTTTTCCCTTCTTCAATCTATGTAATCATATATCTTACTCCATTATTCAAATGGAAAACCTTTTTCTTGCTCTGGGACCCTAATTCAAATTCTATTCCATAGTCATTGACAATTCTTTATTTGTTATCCTTTGTCCATTAACTATCTAACACTGAGAATATTGTGCTTTGATATATAAGGAATTGGTACATTTACCTTTTATAATTCCTTCATAATTATTTTCCCATTTAACAGTACCACCTTCATACTTCTCAAATTCCACAAATTTTCTCTTGTCACTAGTCATATGATGAGATCAACCACTATCAATAATCCATTAATCTTTCTTGACATCTTGAGAACCTATGGCCTTTTCTTAATCTTGAGCAACTAAGATTTCTTATTTAACCACATTGCTAACAACATAATTAGACATAAGATCTTCAACAATATTAATAACAGGAATGTTAGACATAAAATTTGAAGACTTAGGCTCATCCTCTTGGATTGAGACAAACATAATTTCATCATCACTCTTAACATTATCAGATTCATCATCAATGACTCCATTGTCAGCAACATAAAAAAAGTTTTTCTCATCTTTAGACTTATCAAGTTTATACATAGGAAATCTCTCTAGAAATTTGAAGGCATAATGTTGTATCATCTTACAAAAAAAGAATTTAAAAGGAAATTTATCTTCATACTTACCATATCCTTTTGATAGTCTCCTTGCAACTAGTGGTTCCAATTCTTGGAGCTCTTTCTCTTATTCTTCAATTTATCTTATCTCATTTTCAAATCTTAATACTCTTCTTGTAGATCCTTCACCTTGATTTTATCTATGCATTTCTCTTCTTGATATTGTAGCCTTGAAATTTGATTCAATTTTGGGTAAAGAATCACCAAAATCACTCATTTCACAATAAGATAACTTACCAACCAATGTATCTCTTGTCACAAAAACAACAATTTTGGTTTCTTCAATAGAAGAAAAATTTCTCTTGTAAGGAGGCATACATCTTACCACCTTTGAAATCATCTCTCCTTCATCCAATACACCACTAGTGCATCTGATGTTGCAGACTAATTCATTTATCTTCAACATGTAAGAGTGAATGTTCTCATCCTCAAAAAAATTTCAAGGGTTCATAACTTCTTGTTAGGCTTTGTAATTTGGCTTTCTTGACACATGCATTTCCTTCATGAAGAGTTTCTAACTATGTCCATATCTCATGAGATCTCTCCAATTCCATCACATTTGTGTACTTTGTATCTTATAGGGAACTTAGAAATGCTTCCTTTTCTCTAATGTTATACTCAAATTTCTTGTTTTCATCTGGTCTAGTCATAGATAGATCTGCAAGAGGAGTGTCAGAATTATTTGTGATGGTCCAGTAATCTTCTCCAATGCATCTTAGATGAGTCAACATTTTACCTTTCCATATGGGGTAGTTTTTTCTTTCAAACCTTGGACTGTACCTCTTGTAAGCTTTCATATAGGATCTCCCTCAAGTTTTTAGGACTCTTTCAAGGAACTTGGCTCTGATACCAATTGTTGATAATATGCCAGTAAATAACTAAGAGGGGGGTGAATTAGTTGTTGCCAAAAATTCAAAATTCAAGCCCTTTTTCCTTAAAAACCTCAAACTTAAATACCATATATTATGATCTGATTAGTTGAAAATGAAATATGCATGTATTTGCAAATTAGAATCACATCCACATAATTTGACACAAGATTTTTATTGTGAAAACCCTATTAGGGGAAAACCACGGTGGGGTTGATTACCCATAATAAGTAAATACCTTGTTAGAAGTATAAACCTATTAAAATGTATGGGAATGCACATGTATCCTCGGGCTACAACCCTAAGGAAGGCTCACTACCTTACAATTTTATCACTACAATGATCTAAGATTTTTGTGAACTGTGAAAGTGACATCTACCATATGTATGATACAACTCCAATGTAGCACAATGTAGATCTTTGTTAAACCCCTTATTCAAAAACTTCTAATCCCCACTTAATCAGGATCTTTCTCTACTAGAAACCTTTAACTTCCACATCAATGATCTGCACCTAGAATTTTCTCTAATTCATTATCTTATATCAAGAACTAGGTCAGAAAAACCTAATTCACCATTTCTTAATATCAGCGTGCAAAATATCATGTTTTAAATCTATCTTTGACCATAAAATCATAGAAAAAATCTATACCAACCACCTCGAGATCATAAATCTCTGACATTTCATGTTTTAGCACTTGTACAACATGATTTACTAACTATGTCAGCCAAGAACAAAATATAATAATAAAAGAATTATTATTGACTGGAAATTCCACCAATCTGATTCTTCTAATCCATGTGTATCACCAAATCATTAGGAACACACTATAGCATCATTGTAAAAACTCAAACACACAAATCCACCATAGCCATTGGATTTTCTAGCCATTTTTCACCGAGCCTCGAGAGCACTGTCAATAAATCTCTGAGATAAAAAAAATATGCCATGTCGGCCTTTGAAATAACAACCTTATGAAATGAAAAAACTTGATTATGTCCCAAACACACTCTTATATTCTCTCCATGAAATTCTAACTTCATTGTGCACACCGAACCTATTTGTCTTCCTGTCAACACTGTCTTTCACCCTGTCACCAATTCTAACCTTGAATCATGCCTAAATCTCCATGATATCCTCTAAAAATTAGAGGGAAATAAGTAATGACCTTCTTCAATAATATCCCATATATGCGACGTCATATTTGTAATATCTGATCCTCATCGAAGCTCTGAACATCATTTTGTATTGGCTAACTTGTAACAATTAAGTTAGAAACAAATAAATCTTTTGATCAATTCCTCTTATTCCTCTGATATGTTGACATCAATGATAACACATACAATCATTAAAATATTCCAACAAGAAAACACCTTTGATGATATCATTACAATACTTTGTGTGATCTTCTTCCATTATTTCATCTTATATTAGATTTTAGAAAACTTGAAAATCTTCTTCTAATGTGCACTCCTCCTTCTTTGTGGACTCTTCACTTGGCAATAGCTTTAGATTCTAATTAGCGTGTTCATTATTTGGCATGGCATCAATAAAATTATCATAAGCATCCTGTGAATTTTCATCCTCTTCCATACACCTCTTTTCAATCTCTACATTGTAAAACCAGTAAGGGAGTTGTGAGAGATCCTTTGGTTTTCATTCTTTTGGAAGGGACTTCAAATTTGGATCGTATAATTCATTAAATAAATTTACATACTCAATCATCTAATGCCTGTAATATTTCAAAATCTCCCCATATGTTTTCACTATCCTTTTGATTAGATAAAATAGATCCTCTCCTTCCCTTTTCTTTATGTCAAACAATGCATAAACTTACACTTTGTATTTAATGTTTTGTAATTCCAATTCATAATCTGGCTAAAAATTATTCTGACATGAGGGGTATTGTGGTGAACAATCTAGAACATGTGTATTATCTTCAACATCATTACAAACGAAACCTAGAAACTGCCTTTTTAATTCTTCACATGATGAAATACTGTGGATAGGTAACATACTAAAAAGCATACCTGCATTATCTATCAAAGATCTTGTAAATAGATTTATAATCACATCTTCTGCATACATTTGATAATCTTCAATAAACTCACAAAATACTTGCACATGCCTGACTACTAATTCTAATCCACCTCCATAAAATTTTGGTACATATTTTTTGAGCTCAAGAGGGAAATTATGGGGATAATCTCAGATGTCATTGAAATTTAGTGGTTTATACAATTGAAGAATAAATATTCATCTTTGTGGGATTGATTGTGGTTGTTTTTGTCGATATCACACTCCTAATATTATAATTTCATGAGGTTATGTATGTTGGTACATACTGAATGCTTGAGATTTTTGTAACTGCTTTTTATTTTCATTAGGTTCTTTTAGCAGAGTCATACCTCTTTCAAAGAGGAATAAATTTTTTTATTTTTCTTATGAGTCTTCTCCTTTAGCAGATTCACTTCGATTTACAAAAATTCTTCATATATATAAATTTTAAAATTCTTCTCAATTCCTTCAATCCTTTTTTCCCAAATGGATTGTTTAATTTTCTCGCCAGTAGAGTCACCAATCTGTTGGTTCCCAAATCAACAAATTGGAAATTTATAAGAGTATGTCAGGCTCTATTTTTAAATCCCCCAACTAATTTGGCCAATGAAATGGGATTAATTGGATCGTGGTTAACTTCCCCTATACTTAAGGCTCTGCTGGACCTAGGTGGGTACACCTATTCACCAACTGGATCTTCAATTTGATGAACTTTATAGAAGATTATATCTCCTACTTGTATCTTACTCCTAGTCTCTTTCTCAAAATGGAATATATCTTTGGAATAGACTAATTATTTTACTGACTATCTTGATTTCTTCTAACTTCCTGAGTAATTTTCTTTATCTTCTGTCTACTGCTTCTTTTGCTTCAATTATACAACTATCTTGATATCTAATTTTGTTTATTCTTCTATCTCTCTTCTACTTTCTCCTACTATAATCTGATTTATGTTTTGAATAAAGCTATATAAAAAACTAGTGTCTTATTCTCTTTTAGGCTACAGATTCACCTTTCTTCTAAACCTTCATGTATAACCCTATGAGACAATTTTTAAATTCTCCTGATGAATGAATCTGTCAACTAACTAACCCTCAATACTATATAACTATATATCATCACCATAAATAGTCCAATTGAATTTAACTTCTCCTAGAAGACAAATTAGACAAGAAACAAATAGATAACAACTGTGCTAATGAATCTTGATATTCAAATTGCAATGATAATAAATTATTTCTTCATAAGAAAATTTAAGATAACATTCATTTACTTGAAATGAAAATCACAGAAAACTAATCTAGAGGAAAACTTTCCATAGCACAAATACAGAAAAAGTACTAAAGTATTTTATTAACTAATGATGAAATATATTACAATTGATGCCCCTTTCATTTATATTTTACACCACATATTTATGTGGTTGAATTTTTCTCATACCCCTTTGGGGTGAAAAGATACCACTTTTAATTATAAACAAGAAAAAAACTCCTTAAAATATTAATTGACTAATTAGTCGATAAACTTTCTTTCCATCTATCACTCGGTATTCTATTTGGTCAATAGCAAAAAACACATCGTACAAATCTTAAATTTTTATTGGAGCATGGAAAATTCATTTTATGAAATGATTCTTTGTTAGATCTTCAATTTTCACTCATTCTTATGCTCTATCGACATCATCCATTTTGCAGATTGAAATCTTGATTTTTCTACAATCAACATCCTCCCTCTTCATGTCTATAGCCTTTTTGAATTTCTTAAGAGAATATTAAAAAGGGTAAAAGACCTTAGGATAGTGCTATACTAGTTTTGGATGAATTTAGAATAGTTTAGGATATATTTTAAGGTGATTTGGCATATCTACATAGTGGTCGATTGTGTATAATTGAAGGTACTCATATGTCAAAAATGGAAACACATTTTAGAACTAGAATATGACATGTTTGGAGTCGTGGATAAGTTTATAGGAATAAAATGGGCACTCTAACATTAGGTATGAGAGGAATGATGTGTTTACTATACTTTGGGAAATTAGACATTTTATGACCTAGAGGGCATACAACATAAGCTAGATGGATAACCTTTCTTTGTGGAGATATTTAGAACATAAGCCAATTGATTCATTCTTATCCAAGTGCTTTTCCCATTTATTCTCTAATTCATCAAGTCATTCCCCATTCATCACATAACATATTTATTGGTATTAAGGAAGAGTCATAAGTGATTTCAGTTACCTCTGCAAAGTGATCACTAATTTCACATATTAGGGTGCTTGAGATTGTTTGTAAATTTCAGGCTCCAACATGATCTTCAAAGGCTACCACATTCTCTACCACAGTTTTTATCAGTTGAAAATCACAATCTCCCATATCTATATGTGTTATATTTTTCACTCCGATTTTTAAATTTTGAAATCTTGTCCTGACCCTCATGTATGTATCTCATGGTGAGGGATCTCCTTTCCTATAGACCTACGCATACTGTAGACACCCCAAAACAGACAAGCTTACAAATTTACATTAAAAACACTAATTTTCATTTATTAATTAATGGTTTTTTAATTGTTGATTAATCATCTATTTTCCTCTAAATTCATTCCCCAAATCGTCTAATCAAATTCCTAAAATTAATTAAATAATTAATTTTATTTAATTAATTTAACCTTAATTGATTAATTACCATTAATTAATTAGTTAAATTTAATTTCCTATAGTTTAAATTGAAATATTTAAACTTACTAATTAAATTATTCCAATTAAATTAATTTAATTTCAATCAGTAAAGCAATTCTAAATCAAAAAGAATTCAATTATCTCACATGTTGAAAACTTTAATTACACAAATGAATTAAATATTCATTTAATTTCAAAGAGATAATCCTTAATCAGATCACATGGGTTACTCCACCCATCTCTCCAATTCACATGGATAATTCCACCCATCTCTTCAGTTCACATGGGTAACTCCACCAACCTCTTTAGTTCTAAAAGGTAACTCACAATTAGCTCTTCAGTCAACCAAAATCTATCTCCTCTTTACCAATTGAAGAGATGGAGTTTACTAATGGATTCTCCAGTTCCCTTTGATCTCAACCATTCATCTCCCTGTCTTTGGTATTGATCTTGACCATCCATATCATCCTCAATTTCTATATAATAAAACCTTCATACCCATTTGAAGGATTCAGGATTTCAAGCTCTCGTGTGCCATTACTTCGTCAGTTTGGTTCTAGCATTCAAGCCATCTTGTGATCACAACACACATTTCAATTAGCAAATTATTGACATTTCTCAAGTCAAAGACGTTGCCCACACCAATACTGAGCATCAAAAATAGTGTTTCAGAAGGAGTAGAGAGAGACAATAGAAGCTTCAAGCACTTTGGGGTTTGCATTCATTTGTTTTTATTTCTTTGCTTGTACATTTTATTGGTTATGTTTAAGTATTTGTATTAGTAGTTTTGTGTATTTTATTTCTGTCATTGCAAACCAATGCTACCAACCCTCACCTTTGGAAAACTTGGGAACCATGAATCATGAAAGAGGCGTACATTTTAGTGAACCCAACGTGAAGCAAACATCCTGAATATCTCTTGCACATGACAGACAGAATCAATCAGCCATGGCCGTACAGTTACAAACCTAAATTTTCATCATTTTCTCGATATCTATGTTATTTCAAAATTGCTGGTATTTTTCTACAATTGACGAAATCATGCCACAATTGACTAGTTTAATACCGTAATTGATTGAAGGCTTTCGCATTGCTATTCTGTTGTCTTCTGTCTTTTTATCTTCTAGCAAATTTGCTGCAATTTCTTGTATTTAATCGCAATTATCTATTCTTTTTTGGAGTCGCCTGTGCTTTATTGCAATTGACTGATTTGTGCCAAAAACGAAAGCATTCTGCCACAGAACAAAGATTTTCTACAATCGCCAACATTCTGCCGCAATTGACAAGAGATTGCCGTAATTGAACCACCAGTACCACAATTGACATAAAAGCCACATTTCTGCCTATTTTTTCTTGGTTTTTGTGCAATCCTGACTGACAATGAATGAAAAATAAGGTAATCAAATGCATACCAAGTGCTAGAGCATTAAGAGATGCAAGAAGGAGAACCACCAACTATCGATCGCAGCAAAGGGATATTCTTGCAATCGCAATTGAAGATCAAAGTGAAGCATACACCATGTACATTGATTCAATCAAGAGATTTTCAAGCAAGTATAAAGTCACCATTAATTTAAGCAATCTCAATAATCCCAAAGTTTCTAGATATTCTGCTATTTTGGATTGAAAAGATTTTATTTCTTGAGATACTAAACACTTTCTTGACAGGTTCAAATCGAGGAGACAAGATAATAATACAACATAAAATTCATTAACTTGTCAATTTGGGTTTAAAAAGAACAGTGTTTGTCACACATCTCACATCTCACATTTTGGAATTTGATGCTTAAAATTGACGTGAGGATTAAAATTGAACAAAGGCAAAGAATCTCTCAATTTGATGTATTAAAATTGAACAAGCAATCAACACCTACTTTTGGGCTTAAAACTGAACAATTGTGCTTGTATGGTGATGTAGCTTAGTTCACATTTCAAACTTTCAGAGCTTAATCGATTTACCTTGTGTCTTGAGTTTTTGGGTGCACTTGCACAATCTGTTAGATTAGACACCTTTATACTTTTAGAAAGGCCTAGCCGAGGAATGCACTTCTTCCTTGGAGAATGACCTTAAATCGGTAATCCTTCCGATTGGTATATAAACAAGGCACGAACCAAAGTTCCATCTTATCTAGCCAAGCTCGGATGAGGTGTGTTGATGATAGTCTGGATCAAGTGAATATCCCTAAGGAGCCAGTGTGGTCAACTAGGCTCTTAAGTGAGTCACACACGTACAAACTGATTGGATATATGTCACAAACCCTTACTACCACCTTGTTAATTAGAGGCCAACCCGATCTACCTCTGAAAAAATACCTTATTATAGTGCAAGGGGTTGCAGAATTTCCCCCCAATATTCCCAATATATATGTTTTAAGGTATTTGTGTAGTGAAAGAGATCTTCACTCCATGGCAACAATACCTGGCAATGAAAAAAACATGGGCACCTATGTCGTGGACCTTCGTGTCCTAGTAGTGTGACATTTGCTATGTAAGCTAATGGACATTCAAGCATTAGGCCTATAATATTGTATTCTAAAGCCATTAACCTACATTAATCTGACTGTTCATTGTTGAGACCTCGTGATAACATTGCAACTTGAAAGAGTTGTAGAACATACACATTGTCAGTCTTCTTTTTTCAAAACACAGTATCTGTTGTGCTTGTTCTTTGGTCAATTTCTAAAACACAAAACAAACATCCAAACTGTCAAAATGAGTCAAACATGTTAAAGTCTAGGGTTGTCAACATCAAACTATCTTGCAAATCAGAAGCCTTGTTCTAGAAAATCAAAATTGTTAGACAATGATACCTATCTTCTAGTCTTTTTGAGATTGTTTCCCCTTTACTACAATTGCCCACTTTTTGCCACAATTGATGGTAGTTTTCCACAGTTAACTTGTTTATTTCCATAATTGACCTATTTATTACCACAATTGGTGATAAAATACCATACTCAACCATTCACTTTGCCACAATCGGTGGAGTTGTGCCGTAGTTAACCAGAGATATTTTACACTTGTTTTGACCTAAAAACCTTGAAAATACTCTCCATTTTGTGTCAAAGACCAGTGTCTATCCCAGAAAAATGTGAAGAACATTGTGTGAATCTCTAAACATTAAAGATAATCCCTTCTTTGAAAAGCACAATTATTGTCTAAAACATTGTTAGTTCGAAAGTTCAGACTCGAAATATCTTGATCTCATCATCTTAAACATCATCTTTATTTCTATCAGTGACTTTGTCCCAGGCAAAGGTCGACAAATATTACTTTTACATCATCAAAATTTTGAGATCAAGATAAATTGACATCTATCCTTAGAATTACCCTTGTCCAAAATATAACTTGGACTTCTTTAGAAAGGTTATCCTTTTTTGTTTTCTTTATATCACTTGTTTTAGTTACAAAATCTGGACTACACTATGTCTCAAACACCTCATGGAGGGCCTTACACAAGGTCAAAGGCTAGAACACAACCTAATGAGTCATATATCAATAGATTCCCCACTTGGGAAATAGAGCGAGAGGACGATCCTTTCATAAATACCAGTTCTGCTCTATTCATTGAACAACCCCGTGGGTCAATTTTTTTCCAAAATGTAATAAAAGAGGAGCTTGAAGATATAGAGAAAGATTCTTATTCTTCACAAGTAGTTGATGTTGTTGTAGAGAGGAACCCCTAACATTTCTTAGCCATGCTGATAAAGAAGGGAATCAAACTCCCCACTGAATTCAGTGTATCGACCATATGGCCCAAAAACCCTCTCACAGGTCAAAACACTACTCATCCCTCTCAGATACTACATGTGGTTTCTCAAATTTTCCCACCTTTGACAATACCAACATTAGCATAGATGATACTCAATCACACCAATTGGGCAAACCAAGCAAGCATATCTTCCACTCAAAGAATGACAGGCTCACAACTAAGTGTACCCATGGTCACTAGTATGCGTCCACTTTCGATCTTATGGCCTGACCAATCAAGCTCTCATGCTATGCCTTCCATCCCACCAACAAGTAGTAACCTTTTTGTAACCATGCCACTACCAAAATCTATTCCTACTAGCCTTGGGGTCAACATATCATTCCCACATGGATCCATCTTTGTAGGTTTGACTTTCAGTCAATGCCCACCCAAGGTTACGCCTTTAGTCCAGCAACAACAAACTAAACCCCAGTAGAAACAACCTGAGCTTTAGATATAACAACCTCAACCCCAATAGAAAAAACCCCAGCTTTAGCTGCAAAAACCTCAACCTAGCAGTAGCAACCCCAGCTTTAGCTGTAACAACCTCAACCCCTGTAGCAGCAACCCCAGCTTTAGCAACAATAATATCAACCCCAGCAATATCAACCACAGTTTCAACAACATACCCAACCCCAATAGAAAACACATCAAAACCCACCTTGGGCCACTCAAGTGCCCCCATTTCAGAATCATGTGGTGGGAAATCAATATCAAGTCCCAAGGATGAGGTCCTATGTTTATACCCATACCCCTTTGATCATTCTCTTCACATGTTTCCATTCCCAACTCACTTCTCGGTACCAAAATTTGACAAATATAGGGGCAATACCAACCCTATTGAACATATCCAAGAGTTTTTTTCTAGTTGCGTCAAATTCGCACATGATGAGACATACTTAATGCAACTATTCCCACAAAGCTCAGCTAGACCAGCAAAGGAATGGTTCTCACATTTACCTCATGGCATTCTATCTTAGGGTGAATTGGCTAAAAATTTCATCGCTCACTTCCATCATAACATCGAGCGCAAGGTCAGTATCAAGGACCTTTGCAATATCAAACAGAAGGATGGAGAGTCTTTTGTGAAATTCCTACAAAGATGGAGGAATACTACAAATTGAATAACGTATGATGTACCTGAGAAAGACCTAATAGTCATGTTCATTGACAATCTGATTCTAGACATGTCATTTACAACAGAATTGCAGTTAGCTCTAAACTTCACACAACTCATTGAACGAGGAGTTCATTGTGAGAAGAACTTAGTCAAATGAGGAATCCTTGTAGATCCGACCAAAAAAAATACAAAAAAAACTGCAATGGACAAAGCTAAGTGGTGGAATAAAATAAAAAATGTCACCAATGATGGCTTCATTGATTGGAAGACAGTCAACTACGCACAAACCAAAGTGTCACTGCAAGGTGCATCTATGGCCAAACAAAAACCTATGGTGCCCACTCCACAAGCATACACTCAAAACCAACCTCCCCCTATCCAAGCGACTGCTGTGTCATACAGTCAGCAACAGACTCAATGCAAACCACGGTTTCAATTCCAGCAATGAGATTTCACACCATTAGGAGAGCTGATAGAATCAGAGAATTCAAACATGGTGCAAAAAAAAAAAGGTGGTACAATGACAATGATTTCTGCAAGTTTCATCGAGTGAAGGGACACAAAACACCCATCTGTTACCAATTGAAACATGCTATCCAAGATCTAATTGACACAGGGGTCATCAATGTAACAAACACCCAAACCAAATAAACAACTAATCATACAATATTCAACGATAAATTTCATGATCACAATAAAGGGAAAGCCTCTAGGTCTGGTGGACCATCAAAACAGGTCAACTATACATATGCCAACAGTAATAAGGTTATCAATTGCCTCAATCCTTTAGATAGCCATGTGGATATGATTACTATCAAAGACCAAGGTAACAAATGCATTGTAACCACACATCGTACCAAAGTTGTCTTGCAAGGAGTACCTTCCTCATCTGCTACACCAGCTGGCCCTCTAGCAACCTCAGATCCACACTCAAGCCTGGTGGAACAACTAAAGCACATGCCTACCTAGATCTCCATGTTTGACCTCTTGTGCATATCTCCGCAACATAAACAAACACTTGACCAAGCCCTTTAGAATGTAGCTGTCTCAAGGGAAATAACCCCTAAGAGCTTCCAAAAAATGGTTAACCATATAGAAGCTAACAAGCATGCAACATTCATAGACCATGATGTGCCACCACAGAAAACCTAGCATAATGATCCTTTGCACTTGCTTGTCTAGGTCCACAAAAGAGCTATCCATAGAGTCCTTTTTAATGGTGGGGTTGGATTAAACATCTGCGCTCTAAAGTTAATCAAACAATTAGCTTATTCAGAATCCAACATTGATGTCACAAGGAGGATAAATATTAGATATTATGATGAAGAGGAAAGATCCTCTAAAGGTATTATCATTCTACCTGTCTGGATTGGTCCAGTTGTCAAGAACACTCCCTTCTAGATCCTAGATCTTGAGTTGGGATACAACATGTTACTAGGGAGACCATGGATACTTGAGATGTAAGCTGTACCTTCAACATACCATAAATGCATCAAGTTCCCACACTAGGGAGAAGAAATCATCATAGAGGGAGATCCAAATCCTTTCCAATACTGTAATGTGGTCCAAATCAACACTGATAACCAGGTACCCTCAAACCAAGACGCAAGCATCCCGTCCTCTTCAAATTCAAATCCTAAGGATGTCACATGGAAAGTGGGAGAAATATCCATTACCAACAAGGGTTGTGGTGAATACAGCTATGAGGAAGCTTTCAGTATCACAAACATGCCTCAGAGCCCAAGAACATATGGTATGTCACAACCGGTTATTATAACAGAAACTCCAGAGCCTGTTATATTCATATGTCCACCCAAAACCTTTGTTAGATGGGGAGAAATTGTATAAGAAAACCCATTTGATCAAGATATCAATACATGGTTGTACGAAGATCCACAAGAGAGACTTCAACAACCCCTACCCATATCAAACTATGGAAATAGTTATACAATGCTACAAAGATTTGGGTATGATTATACAACTGGTCTGGGGAAAGACAACAAGGCTTAATGGAACTGTCTCTCCTGCCAACCCAGAGAAACAAGAGAGGGTTAGGCTATGGGAAAAAAAGAACCAACCCTATCATCCAAGAGATACAAGTTGATCAGGAACAAATAACAGAGTTGCACCGTGGGCAAAACACAGAATGCGTCTTGATAAGAAACATACTACAACATTTGTTACCCGCCAAAGTGGGGATCTCTCAAACCCAAATAAACCTCAACATAACCATCGACGATAACAAAGGAAGTGAGACATCTGATGAGAGTTCTAGAAAAATTAACTCCCAAGAGTACGAGTGGGGATCCCTTCACGACTCTGAACCGTCAATCCCAGACTATTCCCCTCGGTCAGCCACCACCATACACATTGACAACCTGTTTGACCAACTATCCATTGACAACCAACCCTGCATCAATAAACATGTCGATAACAATTCCTTAGGTGGTGCATCCACATCACAGTCTAGGTTTGTCAGAACCATCTCCGTAGTCCCCTTCAACCAAATAGAGTCAGCCTTGATGAACTATAAGTGATTGAATGTTTGAAGATGTTAAGTTGATGATCATGAAAGGCATTAAATTAGTTAATGTATTGTAATTTCATTGATGTCAACTTGATATAATCTGTATGGTCATGGACATACTGCTAAAGACTTCAAAGAACCAATGATTCAAAGGCTATGCTATCAGTAATGCATATAAGTCAAGTATTCACAAAGTGACTACATACACTGATAGAATGCACACCGAGGGTCAGAGTAAAAGAGAAAAGTCACAGTGTTACTCGACGAAGAAATGCACAACATTACTGATGAGAAAAGTCATAATATTTCCCGACGAGGAAAGCACAGTATAACCTGATAGACAAAATTATATGTTTCCTGACAGATAAGACAAGGATGGAGATCCCGAAGACAACTTAAGTCACATCGATGGAACAGTCCAGTCAGTTATCACCGACAACTAATTGAAGTATTGACCAACAAAACAAAGAGTTCAGAAAAGACAAAATGCTTAGCTGTCAAGAGATAAAAATAGACTTAACTGATACTTATCATTTTTTTAATCGACAAGATAAAGCTGGAGATAAGTAAATAATTTAAAGTTGCTTTATCCAGTTGGCAAGACAATCTCTACAAGATAAAACTGGAGTTTTGCTTTAAATCTAAGCGATAAGAATTATGGATCACGCCAAATTCAAGAATGTCATGAAATGGTGAAATCATGTCTATTTAAGAGACAAGCTTATTCAATATGAAAAAAGGGGGAGTGGCAAGAGAAAATAGATGCTGAAGAGATTCTGAAGGAGAAGAAAGTCATCATTCAGACTTGATCAACAAGCTGAGGAAAGAGCTAAATTCTACAGACACCGATGAACAGTGAAAGAACATCATAGAGAAGAATAGTGTCGAGCAAAGGTATTGAATTGATTGTAATGATCAGAGAGGTAATGCACTTACAATAGATCTGAAATATGCAATTAAAGTTGTGTGTGAATAGATCACTTTACTATTTTAGTTTAACCATTGAAGCATCAATTCTCTTAATTGAGTAGGACTTAAAAGTCTTTTCTAATTGAGATACATCCCAAGGAGTATCAAAAAGTTTGATAATACAAAGTAGCATTGGATATGCCCGATACCTATTGACAGGACAAGTGAGTGTTTGATCAAGGATGGTAGCATTAGATGCCAGATACTAAGTGACAAACTATCTATTTAAATCCTCTAACAAGGTCACACTTAACAGTGGGTTTTGTAACCTTTAACTGGGTTGGCTCTTAACCGAGCTCACTTCAGAAGAGTGAAAATTTGGGGTACCGGTCCCAGTGGTTTTTCCCTTAACAAGGTTTCCACGTTAAAAATCCATGTGTTATGTGTTTATGAGTTCATTAATTTATTATTTTGAATTTCACATATGTTATCTAGATTGATCGGTATACACTAGTTATTTACTATGTTTTGGTAAATAGAAAGACTGCTTATCGGTAAACATATAGAAGAAGGTTTTACAAAGCATTCCGACAAGTAGTAATTTGATAGAAGTATTTCAAGGCATTCATCTTGTAGGACTGAATATAACTAGAGGCTTAAAAGTGGTAATAAAATTTAAGGGTTGATTTAAGGATTAATTTGAGGCCACTCATTCACCCCCCCTCTCAGTTATTACTAACAATTGGTATCAAAGTTTGTGTTCTTACAAGGAAGCCTTCGAGACCTAAGCTAAAGATCACAAGATGAACAAATGCGATGTGCCCAAGTTGAACAAAAATAAGTTTGATTCATGGTAAAGCAGAATAAGACTCCACTTATCAGGTATTAGAAATGATGTTACTCAATACTTAGATATTGAATATGTGTTTCCCATAGGAGCACCCATAGTTGAACAAATAAGAGAGAAGCATGAGCACAACTGCATGATGATAGAGCTTGCTTCCTCACTCTCTGATGCTAAATTTGAAGATGTCCAAACATGCACAACTGCAAAGCAGATGTGGGATAAATTGATGCTTGTACATGGTGGTGATAAAAATGTTCTAGGAGCCAAGGCAGAAAGCCTTAGAGGAAAGTTTGATGATCTCAGAATGAAATAAGGTGAAAAAATCACATTGTACAACACAAGAATCAAAGAGGTAGTCAATGCTATCCAAGGAGTTGGAGGTGTACTAGAAGAAGATACAGTGGTAAGTAAAATTCTATGAACCTTACTATCTACTTATGCTATTAGACACTAATACATTTGGTACCAAATTGCAACGGCAGTGTCGTTGCAATTTTTTCGTCACAACCTTGTCATCGTCGCAATTGCGACGGTCTATCGTCGCAATTGTGACAACGACAAGGTTGTGATGGAAAAAATGCAACGACACTGCCGTTGCAATTTGGTACCAAATGTATTAGTGAGAGTATTTTCCATTCAATAAATGAGAGCGGTAGCAAATAACAATGTTACTTTAGATATTTTGATTGGAAGACTGATTTCATTTGAGATGAATAAATTTGATAATAGTGTCTTACCAAACATAGAGTCTACATTCACATCTTCTTTGAGAATAAGTAAATCAAGTCATAAACACACTATGAGAAAAGATAGTGATAGTGAAAGTGAAGAAGAAGATCTTGATGAAATTGAAGCACTTATGGCTAGAAGAATGCAGAG
>MU228015.1:123444-135788 GCA_018584345.1 Thuja plicata
TCATAAACACACTATGAGAAAAGATAGTGATAGTGAAAGTGAAGAAGAAGATCTTGATGAAATTGAAGCACTTATGGCTAGAAGAATGCAGAGAGGCAAAGGTAAATAGAAAGGTAAATTACCACTTGTATGTTTTAATTGTAAAGAGATTGGACACTTTGCTGCAAGATGTCCTAACAAAAGTAATGATAGATCATTTGAAAATAAATTTGACAGAGGTGATTACAAAAGCAACCGACAATCAGAAAGAAGAGATACCCGAGACTACAATGACAAAGGAAAGAAGGCCAGTTACCTAGATAAATGCAAAGATGAAGATACTAACACTGAATCTTATGACGACATTGAGATGGTGTTTGAGGCAGTAAAAGATGATTTAGATGAAGATGAAGAAAGGTATGTAGAAACTGCACTCATATCTAAAGTTAGTAAAAATGATGTCTAGATCATAGATAGTGGCTGCACTCACCATATGACTGGTGACAAACAAAAGTTTGAGACTTTTGAATACTATAATGGTGGTTAAGTTACAATGGGTATTGATACACCTTGTCAAGTTGAAGGTAGAGGAACCATAATGTTGAATAACCTCATAAAATGTGAAAATGGTTATTGGGTGAAAGGATTGGATTATAATCTATTGAGTGTTTCTTAGTTGAATAATTCAGGTCACAAAGTAGCATTTGAAAATAAGAAGGCAAAGATCTTCAACAAATCAGGAAGTCTGATTGGTACTGGTGAGCAGACAAAAGGTAACTTATTCTATCTGAATGATACTGACATCACTTTTTTGATGGCTAGAAATGAAGACATATGGTTGTGGCACAAAATATTGTGTCATGTGAACTTTGAAAACATGATAAAGATAAGCAAAAAGAGAAATGTAAGGCTTACCGACGATGACCAAGCCCGACAATATCATGTGCAAACATTGTCAAAAAGGTAAGATGACAAAGTATAGTTTCAAAAGAAAAACCCATACATCTGATGCCATTCTAGAATTAGTCCATACTGATCTATGTGGACCCATGAGGACAAAGAGCTACTATGGATATAGGTATTTTATTCTCTTTGTTGATGATTTCTCTAGAATGATGACAATTATGTTTCTAAAAGATAAATCAGAAGCATTCAAGATGTTTAAATGGTACAAAGCAATGGTAGAAAAAACAAAGTGGTAAAGAATTGAAATGCTTAAAATCAGATAGAGGAGTAGAATTTATTTCAGATGAATTCACTAACTTTTGCAATGAGCATGGTATCAAAAGACAGGTCTCTGCACCGAGAAAACCACAACAAAATGGAATTGCTGAAAGAAGGAACAAATCCATTATTGATTGTGCAAGGACATTGATGATAGAGAAAGGCATCAATCAAATCTTCTGGAGAGAAGCTATTAGTACTAATGTTTACACATTGAACAAAGTACAAATGAAGAAAGACACCAAGAAGACACCCTATGAGCTATGGTATGGTCACACACCCAATGTAAGTTACTTCAAGATTTTTGGTAGTCAATGTTATATCTTAAAAGATGATATAAATGGAAAGCTTGACTGCAAAAGTGATGAAGGCATCTTTCTAGGGTATTCCACCAAGAGCAAGGCTTATAAGTGTCTCAATAAAGCCTCTAAAAAAATTGTTGAAAGTGCAAATGTAAAGATAGATGAATTTACAGAAAAGAATGAAGAGGAAAGCACAAAACAAGTAGAGGACTACAACAGGTTTATTTACAATGAAGAACCTGACACTCTGCCCAACCAACAATGTATAGCTCCTGAGCAACAAATCATTGTACCAGAGCATTAGGATATTGATCAAGATGATGTGCCAAGTGATGGAGATCAGAATGAAGGACAAAATGATGATCAAGATGATAGACAAAGAGATGAACCCGTACTTGCCAGATATGTCAGAAGGAACCATCCATAGAACCAGATCATAGGAGACAAGAAGGCTGGTATGAGATCCAGAAGTAAGTCTCTAAACACAAGATGTCTTATTTGTGATTTTGAGCCAAAATCTATTAATGGTGCACTTGATAATGAAGAATGGATTAGTGCTATGAATGAAGAAATTGAGTAGATTGAGAAAAACAAGACATGGACGCTTGTACCAAGACTAGATGACAAGAATGACATTGGTACAAAATGGATATTCAAAAATAAGCTGAATGAGAATGGAGAAGTCACCAAAAATAAAGCAAGAATAGTATGCAAGGGGTATGCACAAGAAGAAGGGATTGACTATGGAGAGACCTTTGCACCCATTGCTAGGCTAGAAGGAGTGAGAATATTACTTTCTTATGCTACATATAAATAATTCAAGGTATACCAAATGGATTTCAAGTCTGCATTCCTAAATGGAATACTTGAGAAAGAGGTATACATTGAGAAACCAAAAGGGTTTGTTGATCTAGACAAGAGGAACATGGTGTGTAGACTACACAAAGCCTTGTATGGATTGAAACAAGCACCCCGAGCCTGGTATGAAAGACTTCATTCCTATCTCATAAGTATTGGATTTTTAAGGAATAGTGAAAACAATAATCTTTATTGGAAGGAAGATATTGATGCTAATATTTTGATTGCTGAAATATTTGTTGATGGCATCATATTCAGAGGCCATGATATGCTATGCAAATCATTTGCAAATTAAATGAGCAAAGAGTTTGAGATGTCTATGTTTGGAGAGATCAAATTCTTTCTTGGTCTGCAAATCATGCAACAAGATGAATGTATTTTGATTACACAATCCAAATACCTCAAGGAAGTGCTAAAAATATTCAAGATGGAAGATTCCAAACTAGTTGGAACACCGATGGAAACTAGATGTAAGCTGAAAAAGGAGGACAAGTCAACAGAGGTAAATTAGACTTTGTATAGATCAATGATTGGAAAACTCATGTATGTTGTACATACTAGACTAGATATTGCACATGTAGTAGGAATAGTTGCAAGATTTTCCGCTAATCCCAGGGAATCACATATGACTACTATGAAAATAATCCTAAGATATTTGAAGAATACTGAGGAATATGGCTTATGGTATAGAAGAGAAGGAAAATTTGAACTTAAGGTCTTTACCGATGCTGATTGGGCTGGAAATATTGATGACCAAAAGAGAACAAATGGAGGAGAATTCTTTATGGGTGATAGACTTGTCACATGGATCAGCAAGAAGCAAGGATGCATCTCTCAGTCTACTATAGAAGCAGAGTATGTTGGTGCTGCTGCAAACTACTCAAATATTGCATGGATCAAATAGTTACTGGAAGGTATGCATATGAAAATTCTTGAACCAGTAATTATCTATTGTGATAATACAAGTGCAATAAAAATTTCCAAGAATCCATTCATGCATGCTAAAACAAAGCATATTGCCATCAAGTATCATTATTTGAGAGAACAAGTTCAAGAAAAGGAGGTGATACTTGAGTATGTGTAATCAAAAGAACAATTAGCTGATATCTTCACCAAGCCACTGCCCAAGGATGCATTTGAGTACTTGAGGAAGAGACTAGAGGTCAGACCCTTGTCTACTGGTCAGTAAGATGAATAGAAGGCTACATTAGCCTACATACTATCAAAATATCATTCATGTTGGTGCAAGTAGGGAAATGGAATTCAAAGATACATCTATACACAATAAGGTATTTATCTACTCCAAGCACCAGAGTTGTTATATTGCAAATGGATTGGGAAATTCAAGGAATATATTATGGATAGAAAGGGTCTGTTTGGCATTACTTTCAAATATTTGTGTGGCATTGCTGTCAAAGGGAGAGATTATATCCATTATCACATCAGGGAGAGATTATAACATCAGGGAGAGATTATATCCATCATATTATACAAAGGGAGAGATTGCTGACAAAAGACATCAAAAGAAGAAAGAATAGTCAAAGGGAGAGAGTTTGACACAGGAGAAGAACACATCACATCAGAAGAATAAAGAATGGTCAAAGGGAGATAGTTTGACACAGGAGAAGAACACATCACATCAGAAGAATAAAGATTCTACATCTATCCAGTAAAGGGATTGAAGATAGAGAGAGCTGCAAGAATCTAATCTAAGCTATAAGAGCTTACCGAGGACTAGATATTTGTATCGGTTATAGTACATAAGATTGGTAGTTTGATGAACTTCAACTATTATATTTCATATTGTATTAGTGATAATATAGTGTGATAATGTAGTGTGTTGATATCAATGGAAAAGGGAGAGATTGATGAACTACAACTATTGAATGTTTGAATATGTTAAGTTGATGATCATGCAAGGCATTAAATTAGTTAATGTATTATATCATCATTGATGTCAACTTGATATAATCTGTATGGTCATGGACATACTGCTAAAGACTTCAAAGAAACAATGAGTCAAAGACTATGCTATCAGTAATGCATATAAGTCAAGTATTCACAAAGTGACTGTATACATCGATGGAGTGCACATTGACAATCAGAGTAAAAGAGCAAAGTCACAGTGCTACCTGATGAAGAAATGCACAATGTTATCGATGAGCAAAGTCATAGTGTTTCCTGACAAGAAAAGCACAGTGTAACCTAACGAAAACAATTAAAGTGTTGCCCGACGGATAAGACAAGGATGGAGATCCCGAAGACAACTGAAGTCACACCGATGGAATAGTGATTTATCACTGACGACTAACTGAAGTATTGACTGACAGAACAGAGAGTTTAGAAACAAAAAATGCTTAGCTGTCAAGAGCTAAAAATAGACTTAATTGATACTTATCGTTGTTTTAATCGACAAGATAAAGTTAGAGATAAGTAAATGATTTAAAGCTTCTTTGTCCAGTTGGCAAGAAGATCTCTACGAGATAAAATTGGATTTTTTCTTTAAATATAAGTGGAAAGAATTATGGATCACGCCAAGATAAAGAAAGTCATGAAACAGTGAAATCATGTCTATTTAAGAGACAAGATTATGCAATGTGAAAAAAGGAGGAGTGACAAGAGAAAATAGATGCTGAAGAGATTCTAAAGGAGAAGAAAGTCTTCATTCAGACCTGATTAACAAGCTGAGGAAAGAGATAAATTCTACAAACATCGATGAACAGTGAAACAACATCATAGAGTAGAATAGTGTGGAGCAAAGGTATTGAATTGATTATAATGATCAGAGAGGTAATGCACTTACAATAGATCTAAAAATCTGCAATTCAAGTTGTATGTGTGAACAGATCACTTTACTATTTTAGTTTAACCATTGAAGCATCAAGTCTCTTAATCGAGTAGGACTTAAAAGTCTTTTCTAATTGAGATACATCCCAAGGAGTATCAAAAAGTTTGATCATACAATGTAGCATTGGATATTCTTGATACCTATTGACAGGCCAAGTGATTTTTTGATCAAGGATGGTAGAATTAGATGCTAGATACTAAGTGATAAACTATCTATTTAAATCCTCTAACAAGGTCACACTTAACAATGTGTTTTGTAACCTTTAACAGGGTTGGCTCTTAACCGAGCTCACTTTAGAAGAGTGAAAATTTGGGGTACCGGTCCCAGTGGTTTTTTACCTTAATAGGGTTTCCACGTTAAAAATCCACATGTTATGTGTTTATGAGTTCATTACTTTATTGTTTTGCATTTCACATATGTTATCTGGATTGATCGGTATACACTAGTTATTTACTATGTTTCGGTAAATAGAAAGATTGCTTATCAGTAAACATATAGAAGAAGGTTTTACAAAGAATTACGACAAGTAGTAATTTGATATAAGTATTTCAAGGCATTCATCTTGTAGGACTGAATATAACTAGAGGCTTAAAAGTGGTAATAAATTTTAAGGGTTAATTTAAGGATTAATTTGATGCCACTAATTCACCCCCCTCTCACTTATTACTAACAAACCCAACACGAGGGCCTATGTCTTGTACACCCAGAGATAATAGAGTGGGATCAAAAAGGACCACCTAATATGGATGTCTTTGAGAATGATGAGGCTATTGCAGACTTCATGGGACTTAGAGAGGGAATGCCATAAGGAGACCATAAAGTAGGTTTCTCCATTGACCTCGAAAGATCAACATACTTTGGGGAGGAATCCACTCTTTCCAGTCATCAAAAAAAATTGAAAAAGAAAAAAGAATTGTCAGTAAGTGAAAATTGAAAGGCGCTTACTGACACCAAAAATGATAAAAATATAAAACAAGATGTATTGTCTAGTGAAAAACTCACTGAGGCACTAGAAGATGGAAAGAAGGAACTCCTCCCCTTGACAGAGGAAGAGTTAGCATTATTAGTAGAATAAACAAAGGAAGTCAACTTGGGAGATGACAAGAACCCAAAGAACATCTACTTGGTAAAATCACTCACCCCAGTGGAGAGAGAATAGTTCATCAGTTTCTTCAAGGAAAGAATGATCAATTTCACATGGTCCTACTCAGATATGCCATGATTAGATCCAGAGCTTGTATTGCATCATCTCTCGTTGCTACCTAATGCTAAACATGTAAAACAAAAGTTAAGAAAGATGCATCCCCATGTTGCATTGCTAGTCAAGGAAGAATTGAAAAAGCTCCTGGACACTAAGTTCATAAGACCAATCCCATACGCAGACTGGATATCTAACCTGGTACCAGTTACAAAGAATAGTGGTCAGATTAAAATTTGCACAGACTTTAGAGATCTTAACATAGCTTGTCCCAAGGACGACTTTGCTTTGCCTAATATTGATATCATAGTAGATATAACTACTGGACATCAAATTCTATCACTCATGGATGGATTTTTAGGGTATATTCAGATAATGATCATGCCAAAGGACCAACATAAAACAACTTTCACATGTCCTTGGGGTACATATTGTTGGAAAGTCATGCCATTTGGTCTAAAAAATGCCAGAGTAATGTATCAAAGGGCCATGAAAACTATCTTTCATGACCTCATCCACAAAAAAATGGAAGACTATGTTGACGACATTCTAGCCAAGTCAATGCTTCACAAGGATCATCTACAAGTATTGGGACCAATATTTGATAGAATGCAGGAATAAAAAGTCCATTTAAACCCAAAGAAATGTGAATTCGGGGTCACAACAGGGAAGCTACTAGGGTTCATAGTGTCACATAGAGGCATTGAAGTAGACCCAGAGAAAGTCAAAGCAATATTGGACATGCCACCACCATCGAACCTAAGGCAACTAAGGGGGTTACAAGGAAGGCTCCAATCAATCAGGCGCTTCATAGATCAGCTAGTGGACAAGTGCCACCCACTCCAAAATCTACTACACAAAGACATCAAATTCATATGGACAGATTAATGCGAGAAAGTATTCCAAATATTCAAGGAATACCTACTCAAGTCTCCTATATTGGTGCCACCAGTCCAAGGTAGACCATTGCTTCTATATATCTCGGCAATGGAATCATCATTTGGCGTACTCTTGGCACAATATGATGAAAAAGGTAAGGAGATAACCATCTACTATCTAATTAGAACATTGGTAGGATATGAGCTCAACTATACACCAACTAAAAAATCATGCCTTGTAGTTGCATTCGCTTCCCAGAAGTTGAGACATTATATGTTGAGTCACCAAACAAAGTTGATAGTACATACTGGTCCTTTAAAGTACCTCCTAAGAAAGCAGTGCTCACTGGATGACTTGCAAAGTGGGTAATGATCTTAAGCGAGTTTGAGATTGAGTTTATAGACAGAAAGGCCATCAAAGGGAAAGTGATTTCTAACCTACTAGCAGAGGCACCTATTTAGGATCACCAGCCTATCATTTCTAACTTTCCCGATGATTCTATCATGACATTACAACCACGGATCGAGATATGACAACTATACTTTGATGGGTCGTACACGAACCATGGTGTGGGGGTAGGAATAGTGCTTATCACTCCAAATAATGATGCAATTCCAAAATATTTTAGACTCAACTTCCCCCGTACAAATAACATAGCAGAATACGAAGCACTGGTCATCAGATTAAAAACAATAATTCAATGGAGAATCAAGAACCTTAAAGTCTATGGAGATTCATAGTTGGTCATTAGCTAAGTAAACAATGATTATATGACCAAAGATGAGAAGCTAATACCATACAGAGCAAAGATGGAAAGGTTGCGCACTAAGTTCCAATACATCTTCTTTAAGCAGATACCACGAGCTCAAAAAAAGGTGGTACAAATGATGGCTACCGTAGCATCACAGATCGATATGCCAGACAATTAAACATGATTCCACTTTCTAGTGGAGCAACTCATGATTCCATCACATCAAGCACCAATCACAGACTCATCATGCATCCTTGTTGGTCCTTAAACCCCATGGTACGAAGATGTATATGATTACCTCCAAACTAGTGTCTTACCTCCCAACTTGTCTAGAAACCAGAAAAAGTCCCTCATCCACCAAGCCTCTAGGTATACCATCCTCTCAACTACTCTATATAGATGAAGTCTAGATGGAACATTATTACAATTTCTCACTTCCATGGAATCCCAGAGAGCTATGTACGAGGTACATGAAGGAATTTGTGGAACCCACAGAGGTGGCAACAACTTAACTAAGACGATCATCTGCATGGGATACTACTGGCCCACAATATAGATAGATGCAAAAAATTATGTACAAAGGTGTAGGAAATGTCAGATTCATGGAGACCTCATCCATGCACCATCCCAAGATCTAAATCCTATCACTTCACCACTACAATTTTCTATGTGGGGATTCGACCTAGTGGGAAAGATTACACCATCTTTAGCTAATGGACATAAATACATCATAGCAGCAACATAGTACTTCACTAAGTGGATGGAAGCAATTCCCCTCACTTACATAACTGGAAACAAGATATCAATGTTTATACTCAACCATATCATCTGTCAATATGGGATTCCTCAAACCATCCTGACAGATCATGGTACACCCTTCCAAAATAAAGATGTTGAAGATCTATGTGAATAGTTCCAAATCAAACAAGGGTTCTCTTCATTCTATGATCCTCAAGGGAATGGCCAGGCTGAAGCGAGAAACAAGACCATTTTGAAAATCTTGAAGAAAATAGTTAACGAATCAGGGGGAGACTGGCATTTATAGCTTAGTCCCGCATTATGGGCATACATAACTAGCATGAGAACCCCTACTAGAGCCACTCCTTTCTCCCTAGTTTATGGATCAGAGGCGGTCCTACCCCTCAAAGTGGAAATCCCATCCCTAGGGATATCATTAAAGAACCTGATTTCAGATGAAGACTACAGAGTAGCAAGGCTCAGTGAACTGGAACTACTAGATGAAAGAAGACAAAATGCATTCAACCACTTATAGGGCTATCAAAATCGCCTTAGAAGGAATTATCAAAAGAAGGTGAGGCCACAAACATTTGAGGTTGGAGACCTCGTCATCATAGAAAATCAAGAGAACCAAGCAGAAAGAGTGAAACCAAGAAAGTTCGAGCCTAACTGGCCAGGACCATATGTCATTGTCAGCTCTACCCAGAGTGGGGAATACCAACTGGAAACACCAGAAAGAGATCAGCTCCTCGGATACATAAACAACATGCACCTCAAGAGGTTCTACGCTTGATGTCTCAATGGTTAAGGAAACTATCTACATATCCAAAAAATACCAAAAAAACAATCAAAAAATACAAAATGTTACCTTGGTGAAAACCTGGCAATCAGGGACCTTGGCGACAACAAAAAATTTAAAAAAAAATCAAAAAAGTAAAGAGAAAAAAAATTGCTCTTTGAGTGAAAACCTGGCAAACAAGCGCTATTGAGTAGGTACCTTGGTGAAAATCTGGCAAACAGGTGCCAAGTGTTCAAATCTAGCTTCACCATCAATGAACTTCAAGATCAAATGCTTGAGCAAAATTCAATGCAAGACTAACTACCCAAGCTGTATCCAGAAGCACAATCCCCTCTGAGCACCAAACACTTATTTATGGTTAGTACTGGTCCACCAGACTAGGGGGTGATTCTAAATGTCCTGAAAAAACCCCCCAAAAAAATTAGAAAACTCATCAAATATCCTAAAAAGATCAAAAATACTGAGAAAAACAATCTTCATTAAAAACAATAAAAAAATTACAAAATCCCAAGCAATAAAACCAACTCGGTTACCAAGAGAACAAAGGGTAATCAAGCCCAGTCAATCAATGTCACAACCCTGAGCTTTGCGAATCAACATTGGGCCCATATGACACAACTTTATCAATCTATCAAATCTATCAGCAAGAAAACTAGCGACCACGCCAATCTATCAAAATGTCACAACCATGAGCATTGGGAATTGACACTGGGCCCATCTGACACAGCTTGATCAGCCACCAAAAATGATCAAAATCAATCATTAATCATATCAATCATCTTACACAGTGATGGGTACGCTCAAGACCAGACACGTCATTCTTATATGATTCATCTATTAACTAAAACCAAATACAATCGAAGCAATCAAGGCAATCAAGCCTATCAAAAGAGTTGAGCCAATCAAGAGAATCAAACTGAATCAAGGAACAATAAAACATGTTGACTAGGTCAGTCAGTCAGTCAGATGTCAGTCTATATTTCACGGTTACGTTCTTACGCTACTCCAGGATCCACCAAGTGAGGAGAGTAGCTATGATGGATCATGAATTATTTTCTTTGATTGTTGTCTGTTGAATGTTCACTTCAATTCTAGGGCCATGATGATTTAGGATAAATGCGGTAGGCGCTGTCACTTATCTGGCAGCCACACAGTTCCACGATCTGAGCTTAACCTATTGAAAGAATTGGACATTCCTTCTCTGTTATATGCTTGTTTATTTACCAATAGAATCATAGCAGTATCCAGATGGACTCTGGGTGCATTGGATTTCTATCTTGGTTTTTATGGGCTTTCTTCTTAAAATCAAGAGTTCATAGTGTTATCCAGATAGACTCTAGGTGCATTGGAATTCTATCTTGGTTTTTTGGTCTTTCTTTTCAAAATCAAGAGCTCACAGGTGTTATCCAGATGGACTCTGGGTACATTGGAGTTCTATCTTGGTTTTCTTTTTTTTTGATTGTTCAGAGGGAAAAGCGGTATCCAAATGGTCAATATCTAGGTCCTTTTGGCTCTCTTTCTTTTCAAACAAGGAACATAGTTGAACTCAGATGGTCAATATTTGGGTGCACTAAGTTCTCTTTCTATGCAATCTCTCTACTCCTTCTGGTTATCAAGAGGTTGTGATGGTATCCAGATGGTATGTGATATGGATGCATTGGATGCTCTTCAGAATTTCATAAAAAGATTCAATGATGACAAATATTGGAAACATGGGCAGCGACTTGGGTCACTCATCCATTCTATCAATTCATATCTATCAAAAATAAAAAATCCTTTCTATCATTCGATATCTATCAAATCAAATCCCAGAGAACACATTTCCACTAACTATCTTCTAACTAACACATGCATTACTCAGATATTTTGTGCATAGTAGATTACATTCATTTATTGCATAAAAATAAAATAAAAAAACACAATCATAGTAGATCATATAATCAATGCATCCATCATAACTAACATAGGAATGCATTCATCATCATCATATAGTGATTCACATTTTCAACAAATTAATGCTCATCTGAGGCATTTTCTATGCTTAATTTGTTGAGGGGGCATATAGTCCACTTGCTATCATTGGGGCAAGCTGGGGCATGATCAAATCTGAAATTTCTTTGACACACTGTGACAAGTCACATTGCATCAAAGAGGGGAAAATGTAGACACCCTAAAATGGACAGGCTTGCGACTTTACATTAAAAACACTAATTTTCATCTATTAATTAATAGTTTTTTAATCGTTAATTAATCATCTATTTTCCTCTAAATTCATTACCCAAATCGTCGAATCAAATTCCCAAAATTAATTAAATAATTAATTTGACCTTAATTAATTAATTAAGGTTAATTAATTAATTTAATTAAATTTCCTATAGTTTAAATTTAAATATTTAAACTTACTTATTAAATTATTCCAATTAAATTAATTAAATTTCAATCAATAAAGCAATTCTAAATCAAAAAGAATTCAATTATCTCACATGTTGAAAAATTTAATTACATAAATGAATTAAATATTCATTTATTTTCAAAGAGATAATCCTTAATCATATCACATGGGTTACTCCACCCATCTCTCTAGTTCACATGGATAACTCCACCCATCTCTTCAGTTCACATGGGTAACTCCGCCAACCTTTTCAGTTCTAAAAGGTAACTCACAATTAGCTCTTCAGTCAACCAAACTCTATCTCCTCTTTACCAATTGAAGAGGTGGAGTTTACTGATGGCTTCTCCAGTTCCCTTTGATCTCAACCGTTCATCTC
>MU228015.1:146086-162088 GCA_018584345.1 Thuja plicata
ACAAGTCTTGGGTGCACTTGTTTTGGCTCATCGGAGGTTGTAGTGAGAATTTAGTTGTATTTCAAGTCCTTTGCATGCTTTTAATATTTAGTCTATCTTGTGTTTGCATGTTTTGACTTGCTGTGCAACTGCAGGGATTTTCATTGCATACAGAAGGATCCAGGATTTCAAGCTCTCGTGTGCCATTACTTCGTCAGTTTGGTTCTAGCATTCAATCCATCTTGTGATCACAACACACATTTCAATTAGCAAATTATCGACACTTCTCAAGTCATAGACGTTGCCCACACCAATACTGAGCATAAAAAATAACATTTTGGAAGGAGTAGAGAGAGACAATAGAAGCTTCAAGCACTTTGGGGTTTGCATTCATTTGTTTTCCTTTCTTTGCTTGTACATTTTATTGGTTACATTTAAGTATTCGTATTAGTAGTTTTTTGTATTTTATTTCTATCATTGCAAATTGGTGCTACTAACCCTCGCCTTTGGAAAGATTGGGAACCACGAATCACGAAAGAGGTGTACAGGTACCAATCCTACTTAAACCTCTTGGGCTGATGAAGATGATTCCATGGTATTCACTGTATTTACCTAGAAAAAAAGTAACTTAATCAATTCATTCGCCAAATAATAGATATACTAAAAATTAAACGTACTCTAGGGACTAGGGTCTATGGATCTATGTAATTTCTTCCTTAGAAAAGAAGAGATGAGGTATGATATAGTCTTGGGATGTGAAGCCCGAAGTCGGCAATTTTATTAAGAAATTAGTGGGGAATAAAATTTGGGAGTACTAAATTGTAGATCCAATACCAGGCCTTCTTATTTTTATGGTACATGGTATAGGGGTATCTCGGGATGTTAAGTGCAGATTTTTCAAAATAATTTTAACATTTCTATCATAAGGAATTTCAGGATTTAGACTTAACTTTGAAGTGTGGGCTTCAGGGAAAAGATTTATAATTGAAGCGAATGTTGACTTGACCAACTCTAGTAAAATTAGAAATTTGGTCTTGAAAATGATTAGCAGGCTAAGAACCAAAGTTCTAGGAAATGAGGCCCAATGGCTAGTCGGTAAACAGTGGGTATCTAGGTGAAAAGGGTGTCAAACAAGGAATTCAAGGTGTTCATTCCTTGACACGTGGCCTGTAACTAGGCCAAAACAAGGTGGGGCATGATTGGAACCCTCACAAGCCCTAATTTTACAATTAGGAATAAAATATAGTTTGATAACTTTAAACACTCTAAAAAAATAGGACACAAAATTGATAGAATTTAGAGGCCCTAATTGCATGAGAAACAAAATTAAGGTGTCACGCGCTCAACACCTGCTACTAGGGTACAGAAGAACCCTAGAACACAAAATTTACACACCCTAAATAGAATCCAGAGCCGAGGAATTTACACAAAAATCTCTTTATTCATTACCCTACAGACAAACTCTAAAAAATGGAAAGAAGGGAAAATCAAATGAAAAATGGAAAAGAAAGCCCTAATTTAACTCAAAAAAGTGAAGAACAACCTACCTGAACAAGAATTTTGCACGAATTGGCCAAGGGATTCTCTCAAAACACTTCGTTCGAACCAAATCTTCTCACAAACACTCAAAATTGCAATCTTGAAGACTCAGATGTGGAAACACTCTCAAAAATGGATTTTAATCACTTTGTGATTAAAATGACCTTTGAAATGTCCTTTTATAACTTGGAAGATAAAATTGCATTGAATGATTTGCACACCTTTAGTAATTAAGGCTTTGTATTCCAAGTGTCAAACATCTATTTTTAATAAAGCTCAAAAATCTCTATGGAAATCAAGAGCCCGAGGCCCGGCCAAAACAAAGATAAAAGAGTACGAACTCTGGGGTCATGGACTCTAGAGAAAAACATAACAAAACAAAAAAAAAAAAAGGAAAAGAAAAAAAGAGGGGACCCAACATTTTTCTCGGGGAAAAATGTAGGGACGGGTATGTGGGGCATAACAGGTCGATAAATTGGTATTGGACATGTTTGATTGTAAAGGATGTGAAAATTTATAAGAAATTGATGGAGCATTGGAATAAGAAAGCAGGACATTATGGTAAGTGGGTAAAGGAGATGGTTGGGAAAAATATGGAAGAGCAATAGGAGGTATATAGGAGTTTTCATTGATAGTTGACTCCTCCAAGACTATTAGGTGTAGGATTGATGTTTTGTGTAGAGGTAGCCATGATAGGTGGTGACTATATAGGCACATTAGTTAATGATATTAGTATAGGAATGGAATTTTCAACATGATTTTTAGGATTAGAGAAGTTAATAGCTTTGAAACAACTTTTTATAGGCATGATATTATTATAAAAAATATAGGAAATATAGTGCAACACTTCCACACCATGTTCATCGGTTTGAATCATTCTCCTAAATCCTTCTATCAATGGGATTTCCTCACTATTCAAGTATTATTGACCCATCAATTGTCCAAAAATATCCAAGCCATTGTGTAACATGCCCGCAAGGGAACCAGAGAGTACAAACCAACAACTAAGAAAATGGCAATTACTTTTTTTTTGAAACAAAAATAAAAACTAACATTAGAAATACAACTGCATGATACAATAACTTAATGAAGATTCATATCATTAAATGGAACATGATAACTAAACATTAATCAGATAACAAGGTCCTCTTAGGTTCCCCAATGTTACAACTAGAACCGTATTTGATCCAGGAGGATCTCCATAGTCAAATTTTGGTCAAATGCGATCAAATCTGGTCAACTGGAAAAATAGATGGTAATAAAACATTTATCTACTGGTTCCATCATGTATATCTCAGTGAGATCTTTCTAATACATTTTGAACGAATTAAATCAAAGTTTGTATGTGAAAGTTATGACCAGTCAAAGTTGCGGTCAAAATGGTGAAGGAGCAGGGGAATGTGCCTTTCGGAAATATAGATGCTATGTAGTTGGTACAAGTATTTACAATATTATGTTTGAAACTTTTGGAGAACAAAAGTTTCTTTTGTGGGGAGGTTTGTTCCAGGAGGATCTCCATGGTCAAATTTATGTCAAATATGGTCAACCAGAAAAATAGCTAGTAATAAAACATTTCTCTATTGGTTCCATCATGTAGAGATCACCAAGAGCTTTTTGGTACATTTTGAATGGAAGAAATCAGATTTCATATGTGAAATTTATGACTACTCAGAGTTGCAGTCAAAATGCTTACGTGGCATTACAATTAGCAATCATCAAGGACGTGTCCCAATCAAGTGTTGACATGTGGTAGTAGAGTCAATAAAATATAACTTAACATGTAGCATTTTATAACCAAACAAATGATGCCACATGGCATCTTTGTTATGCCTCTCGAACTAGTCAGGGTCAACAATCAAAGTTATCCAAAATATTAGTGACTACCTAACCCCTAACCTACCTTATACTAACCTCCTTTCTTACCACTATGCCAAACATTCATTTTAGTACTATTTGGCCGCGGTTTCATTTAAAGAAAACCGAATCTAAATTGTTGAAAAGGTTTGAACCGCTAACCTCCCTATCCCCATTATTTCTCCACACAACAAAACCTGTGTGATTTTCAGAACTTATGCGGTTGTTTCACATTTTATTCTAAGCTTGTGAGAACCGAGGTGAACTTCGTAATCAAATGTGTCTCTGATCTTTTGGTTTGTTATGTTTTAAATTCTGCACTTAAACTAGTCAATAAGCTCATAAGGTTAATGTATTGAGTTTGCATATTGGATTCAAACCATTATTAAAGATCTTGGCACAGATTTGAGATTAAGTTAATAAATTGATTTCAAATCAGATAAATGAAGAACTTAGTTGAGTAAGCACACTCTTAGTTTTTCATATCTAAAACACCAAAACCAAGCACATTTTTCATTATACATCTAAAATATCAACAAAACAACTAAATATAAGTAATCCTTTAAATTAACACACATTCATTAATATGTATATTGTTAATATATTTAATAATTTCCTAACACCACTTTTAACTAAAATGCCAACTTATCTAAATTAAGAGCATGCATATCCTACATCTAAACCCTTTTAACTACATTAAAATCTTCCAAGTTCCAAAAACATCCTCAATCACCTAAGGAGTGCAAACACCTTCATTAATTAAAACGAGACACATAAACACATTGACATCCTAAACTAAATGCTTAAACAAAAGAGATTAGAAAGTACATATATCCTAAAACCCCAAATTTATCACAATTTTCTAGCAACTTTAAATTAAACTTGACCATTTACTAGTATCTCTAGCTTAACAATTTTATGTACAATTTATAAACAATTCATACTAATAATCATGTATAACTAATTTTTAATATTACATTTTTTATATATATTTCAAAGTTATGTTTTAGATTGCAATCTAGATGAGATATTAAATCCTAATCATAACTATAAAAAAGAGAAAACTAATATGACTATTCCTAAGAATAGGACAAAGTTTATAAAAAAAAAAGAATTCATATGAATGCACTATGATCTCTAATTTTAGAGGATACTATTTCATTTTCTAAAAAGAAAACATCAATGAATAAAATACTAAGAAACCAAAGTAGTGATACAAAGGTGAGAAATTCAGTTTTCTATGATTTGTGCAACATATGCTAAAATAAGGGCTTATATTTAGATATCTATTCCAAATTGATCATATACATTTATAATCTTTTCTAAAAAAAGGATGGCATTTTAACCATTATTGTTTAAACCAAATAGAATGCATGTAATATATAATTTTATTTGATAAAGATATTTTAAAATTTTTATGTCATTGTGCAATGGGTATGGTCACTCATCATCAAGAATTTGGAAAACTTCCTTCACAAATAAAACAACTGACATTATTTTTATAACTTGACATTATTTGTGTCTTGGTTATATGTTACTATTATTTTGTGCATGGATATGTGCTAAGCTTATAAGTTGAGTTGTGATGAATTGACTTTATGATATTGGGAGTAAAATTGTATTCTTAATGTGATGGTAGAGGTGTTGTATTATGGTTTTGGGTTGTTCTTAGTGTTACCAGAGGTAAGGGATGCTTTTGTGCTCTGGATCTAAGGGTGTATTTTGTTTCTCATTGATTTATGTTGATTGGTGTTTCATGCTATTGATGCTTTTATTGATTTTGTCATTATTTTGTGAACTATTAATGTATTTAGTGTATTGATGATACTTGGTGTCCTTTGGTGTGTATTTGTAAGTGGATCCACGATATTGTTATACTTTGAGTTATGATGATTTAAGGGAAACCAAAGTAGTGATACAAAGGTGAGAAATACAGGTTTCTATGATTTGTGCAACATATGCTAAAATAAGGACTTATATTTAGATATATATTCCAAATTGATTATATACATTTATAATCTCTTCTCAAAAGGGGATGATACTTTAACCATTATTATTTCAACCAAATAGAATACATATACTATATAATTTTATTTGATAAAGATACTTTAGAAACTGTATGCCATTGTGCAATGAGTATGGTGACTCATCTCAAGAATTGGAAAACTTCCTTTACAACTAAAACAAATGAGGTAGATCAAACCTCTGGCATCCTTACTAATGTTATAAAAAAAATGCAAATAAGAAAAGGTAGAATCAATTTCAATGTGGACATAATGTTATGCTTGCAACCACTCTACTTTGAATGCAAAAATTATATGAAATCACAAACTACTTGATGTGATCTCTCAAGAAAAGTAGATTTTAAGATGTGATACTAACATCTATCAAAACATAAGATGACATTCATGTAGAGTGGAAGATCATACTCAAGATATGTGACTTATAAAAGGTATGATTAATGAACCCAAACAACCAAAGAAAACTACCAAAGGAAATTATATGGACATTGATGGAGTTAAGGTCAAAAAGGGAGAAAAAATGATATTAAAGACCAGGATTAATCAAAATAAGAAAAGACTATACCAGGTGCTAGTCATGCTATGAAGAAATATGTTCAAAGTAGAGCAAAATAGAGAGAGCATAAGAAATGGATCCTAAGGTATCATAGGAAAGAAAGAAGAGGTATGCAATGTTTAACTTTTGAGGCTATCACTATTTCACGTGGGTGAAAATAAGAGCCAGTGAAATGGCAATAACCATCGCTATTTCATAGGAAGGAACAGGGGAGGCAGTGAAATAACGAAAAAGGATGGGAGAAGGTAGATAAACACTGGAATTCAACACGAAGAGAAGAAAACTAGAAAATGCACTTGTTCTATTGGCTTGTTCAGTCTGAATTTACAACAACACAAAGAATATAAAGTACATAGAATAGAGTGCCAAAAATGGAGAGTTTGAGACCATACATGCCTAAATAAATGCATCAACTACCAGCTAACGACTATTAGATGGAGTCAGTAATTAGAACTAACACACCCCCTTGATTTTGACTCTATCTAAATTGCAGAATTTCCAGAATTAACGATTCTCAATTGCTTCTTCTGAAATTCAAAACTTGCTTTTTCCAACAGCTTAGTGAGTATGTCTGCCAATTGTTCTTTTGACTTACAATATTGTAGACTAGTTTCTCCATTATTGACCAGATCTATGATGAAGTGATAATAGGTGTCAATATGCTTTCACTTCTAATGAAAAACAAGATTTTTGGAAAGTGCTATTTCTGAGTTGTCACAAAAAATGGTGATTGGTTCCTTCTTTGTTTCTAGCTTGATTTCATTGATTAATCTCTTCATCCATATTTCTTGACAAGTTACTGATATAGCTTCTGCATACTCTGCCTCTACAGTTGAAATGGTGACAATTGGATGCTTCTTGGATGCCCATGAGACTACACCTATACCCAAATTACAAAATACATAACCTGATGTGCTTCTTATGTCATCTACACTTCCAGCAAAGTCACTGTTTGTGAATCCAACTAGTTGGTTGTCTTCATAATATGTATATAGAATTCCATGCTGCACTATTCTGGTAATATATCTCAGTATCCTTTTTCCAAATTTCCAATGAGATGTCTTTGGTGATTCCATGACCGTAGAGAGAAGGCTAATGGAAAACATGATGTACGACCTTGTTGTTGTCAAATACATTAGGCTTCCAACTAATTGCTTGTATAAAGTAGAATTTACTACTGCACCTTCATCATTTTTGCTCAAATTGATACCTAGAACAATAGGGGTACTAATTGCCTTACAATTATTCATTCTTAATTTTTTCAAAAAACCTTGTGCATATTTCTTTTGGCTGATGAAAATGCCATGTTTTGATTGTTTAATTTGTAGACCAAGAAAGTAGTTCATGTGTTCAAGATTGGTCATTTAAATTTCTCTTTCCATATCAATCCTGAACTCCTCAAGATGCAAATTACCAGTATATAGTAAATCATCAACATAAATACATATAATTATGATTTCACCTTGTAAGTTTGTCTTTGTGTACAAAGTTGGTTCATTATTGCTACGCTTGAATCCTTTGTTAAGTAGATAGGAATCTATCATGTTGTACCATGCCCTTGGTACCCGTTTCACTCCATATAAGGCCTTTTTCAGCTTATAGACTTTATTTTCTTGCCCTTTGATCTCAAATATAGGTGGTTTATTAACATATACCTCTTCATTTAGAATTCTATTTGAAAATGTTGATTTGACATCTAGCTATTAAACTGATCAATGATGTTTTGCTGCCACTGCTAAGACAGTTCTAATTGTATCCAATCTTACTACTAGTGCAACATTTTCTTCAAAGTCTAAAAACCTTTGTCTACTAGCCTTTCTTTTGGCTTCTCAATCTGACCTTTCTCATTCATCCTAGTCTTGTAGACCCACTTGACTCCTATTATATTTTTGGCTTGTGGAAAGTCCACTAACTCCCATGTGTTTTTTTTTCTATGGTTGTTATTTCCTCATTCATGGCTTCTACCAACTCTTCCTCCTTAGCTTCTTCTTCAAAGCATACAGGCTTACTAGAAATCAAATCAAACAACACGTGTTAATCATTGTCTTGTTGTTCATATATTTAGCTGATGGTTTTTAGTCTTTTGGTTCCTTAATTGTGCTAATGTGGGGTCTGAACCACTACTGGAAGAAGGACTATGCACTTGTTGTCCTTTATTTTCTTCTTCTACTATTGGAACTTACAATCTAGGTAGTCCTTGTCTTGGTTGTTCAACATCATCTAGTTAGAAAATATGTAAAGTAGGTTGATTATGAGTCGTTCCACTATCTTGTTCAAACCATGACTTATCTTCAAGAAACTTTACATCTCTAGACACTATTGTCTTCTTAGTGATTGGATTATATGGTTTGTAGGCTTTTGATGCATCACTATATCCTAAAAATATACATTTCTCACTTATATCATCAATTTTTCTCCTCAACTCCCAGGGACATGTGTATAAGCTATACTTCCAAAGATTCTCAAGTTTGATACATCTAGTTTCACCCCACTCCAGGCTTCTAGAGGTGTCTTATTCTTCACACTTTTGGTAGGTGATCTATTCAAGATATATATTGTACATGAAACTGCCTCTACCCAAAATTCATTTGGTAAATTTTTAGCTTTCAACATACTTCTTTCCATGTTCATCATTGTCTGATTTTTCCTCTCAGCTACTCTATTTTTCTGCAGAGTATACCTGGCAGTGAATTGTCTATGAATGCCTTATTCTATATAATATGTTGCAAAAACTCTAGAGTTATATTCACCCCCTCCATCAGACCTTAATACTTTAATATATTTTCCACTCTGATTTTCTACCATTGCCTTAAATTGTTTTAATCTTTCAAAGGTGTCTGATTGTTCTTAATAAAATATATCCTGGTCATTCTATTGTAGTCATCAGTGAAGTTCAGGAAATAATAAATTCCTTCTATAGACTTTGTTTGCATGGGTCCACGGAGATCGGTACATACTAGCTCTAGTAGATCTTTGGCTCTATATGTTGTTTCTTCTGGAAAGACACTCCTCTTGTGCTTGCAGACAATTATGCAAATCTCACAAGGATTATGATGTACATCTATTTTTGGTAGACCTATTACCATTGACCCTTTTTTCAATATATCTAGGTTGTTAAAAGAAATATGGTCATATCTAAGGTGTCATACCCAAGTTTCATTAGAACTTGTAACATACTGAGCATAAGCTATAGGTTGTTTGACACTTCTCAAATTTAATGGATACAATCCATTTCTAGTCATTTGGAATTTTTCTATGACCATTTTACTTGGGGTTTTTCCTAGGATTGTACAAGTAGATCCCTTGAATTTAACTTCAATCCCATTCTCACTCATTTGGCCTATACTCAATAGATTATGTTTTAAAATCTCAACATAATAAACATTATGGATATCCTTCTTTTCATTTTTCTTATATAAAACTGTAACAATACCTCTTCCTAGAGCTTGAACCAAATGATCATCTCCTAATTGTATCTTGATTCTAACTGATTTATCAAAACTAGTAAAGACATTTTTTTTACCTTTCATATGATTGGTGTAGGCACTGTCCAACAACCACCTGTCTTCTTTGTTGCAGTTTTCTGTTGCTGAGCATGATAGGAACATTGATGGAGTTCCTTCTTCTATGTGGGACACACTTTCTTTGCCCATATTATGGTCTGCTCTCTTCTTTCTCCACTCACTCTCAAAATGTCCATATTTGTTGCAGTAGTATCATTGTATATTTTCTTTGTTAAATATTCCTCTTCCTCTTTGGTTTTGTGACTGTGATGGAGGCTTCTCAGGTTGATTTTGGAAGTTATCTTTATTTTTTGAATGAAATGAACTTTGACCTCTTCTTCCTCTGCCTCTACTATCTCTTCTTCTTCCTCTACTAATTATGGCTTGTGATTATAGAGAAGTCTCTAGAGATTCATTTTTATTTTGCATTCTAGACTCATGATTCAACATTGAGCCAGTCAACTCTTCAATGTAATATGAAGAGAGATCTTTTCATTCTTCAATGGTAGTCACCAAATTATCATATGAGTGTGGGAGACTTCTCAAGATCTTCTTCACAACTTTTTTGTCTATGAAATCTTCACCATAGGATCTCAGTTGATTTACTACATCCATGACTTGAGACATGAACTTATTTACACTTTATGTATCCTTCATTTACAAGGTTTCAAACCTTTTCCTCAAAATCTATAGTTTAACATTATTTACCTTGTCAGTTCCTTGATATGTTGTTGCAAGTATCTCCCAGGCCTGATTTGCACTCGTTGTTTTTGATATCTTAGGAAAAATTGGGTCTTCAACTCCATTATGTAAATTCCATAAGGCTCTAGAATCCTTCCTTTTGCTTTTTTCATTTTCATTCCTTTATGCATTTTTCATTGCAGCTAGTTCTTGTGCACTGGGTTCTTCATATTTAGTCTCTACTACCTGCCAGCAGTCTAAGTTATTCAAAAAAATATTCATCTTGATAGCCTACATGGAATAATTTTTGTTATTCAATATGGTTCCCTATGTGTTAGAATTACTTGTGGATGCCATGGAAACTGCAATCTATTTGCGCTTTCCTTGAGCTGAATAACAATATTTTTTTGTGAAATACTAAAGCACTTGATTACCTCAATCTAGTCTGCACTAGGTCATTGTTTTGTAGAAGCTTTTGTCTCTGTATGGTAAGCACAACTTGTTCACCATTTTTTTTTGCTGGGTGAGAACATGACTGGTTCACCCAAAAACACCTTCCTTTAGTCAACACCTTCAATTTTAACCTCTTTCCAACCAACCAACTTTGATCAACCATCGAGCTATGACACCATGTTTAACTTTTGAGTTTATCACTATTTTGCGTGGGTGAAAATCAAAGCCAGCAAAATGGGGATAACCATCAATGTTTCACGGGGAAGGAACATGGGAGGTATTAAACTAGAGAAAAAGGATGGGAGAAGGAAGAGAAACACTGGAATTAAACATGGAGAGCATAAAACAAGAAAAATCACTTGTTTTATTAACTTGTTCAGTCTGAAATTACAACGACACAAAGAATATAAAGTACAAAGAATAGAGCGCCAAAAATGGGTGCCAAAATTGGATATTTTGATACCATAAATGTACAAATAAATGCATCAACTACTAGCTAAAAAATATTAGATGGAGTCAGTAATTACAACTAACACATAGCAACCATTACACAAGTCAATGACAGTGAAGAAAGACAACACCCTTTCTTATAAACATTAACTATATAAAAATTGCATCCATCTAAAAATATTAATGATCAAAGTATAATCAATGACACTTTTAGCTATATGGAAAACATCAAGTAACACCATACCATGGAGTACACCTAAACTTCTAGTATCTATGCAGAATATATAAATAGTAATATGGGATTTATAGGCTTTGAAAGGTTTTATGCATGCATATAATTGATCCCACATGTTAACCTTCATATATAAAAAAGTGATGTATGTTCAATGATGGACACTAATATAATTGAGACTTACTCAAATTGTTAGTATCTACGAAAGCATAATTAAAGGATATACCTGACAAAAATGGCAATCACCTTTCTCCTCTACATATTGAGAGCATGCAGTATAAATGTTAAGATGATTTTTATCAAGTACAGATGCAAAATAGATTAGGGCTCTAATACTTACCTCTATAGTGAAAAGGGACACTAAAAGGATAAGAGGGAGTTGATGTATCACTAAAATATCTTGTTTTGAGGATGATTGGTTATCTCCAGTCAACTTAGTGTCATCAATGTTGTACATGATATCCTCCTTGTCATCTAGCTTAGATATTTGGGTATCCTCAACATTCCTTGAGTTCAGGTGATCTTCCTCTTTCTAAGGTATCTTTGTCAACATCTACTTGGCCTTTAGCATGGATTACCCTCATTTCAAAGACTATTTTTTCTTCTTCCTTCCTGAAGCCATCCCTCCTAAGGTTATTTTGAAGAACCTCCTCTATTTCTTTGTGCTATATCTCATTTTGTATGAATGTACATTAATGATCTACCATGGGAAATCCAAGCAGAATATTCCATATCAACATGTAAATTAAATCCAAACCTCCAACTCAGGAATTCAAATTCCCACTACGAATGATTTAACGCAATGCCAATAAAAAAGTGTAATGTAGGGAATTAAGGAGTAACACCACCAAAGATAGTGGTTATGCAGATGCAATAATACAAAACAAGTGTGACCTCTAGAAACATAGCCACTTGCCCAAAAAGGAAAAATCATATAACTAAGATATCACATTTACCATTATATTAAAAACTATATAATATATCCTCTAAATATTATTTAAATATAATGTATATCTAATTATTATACCCCACACATTTGTACGAATTATTTAATATTATCTCATGTTTTCAAGAAATATTTATATAATAATAATTGATGATAATCTTCATATACATAATAGACACAAATATAGATACATATATATATATACACTAATTAACCTTTATTAATTATATTATAATAGGGTAATTAAAATAATTAATTAAATCTTATTGACTAGTCATCATGCACATGAAACTGGACATCATCTTATGGAGGGGTATTACATCCTTCCCCCTAGAACTCGACTTAGTCCTGGAAGTTCATACCTCATTATATAGATATTAATAATAATAATATATTAATAACTAATAAAATCCTATAATTAAACATTAAACCAAGATGTAAATGATCTAACAAGGAATTATGGAGACTAGTAAGATCAACATAGGTACAACAAACTACCTCCATCTTGATATAAATGCAATGACCAATGACATCATGCAAACCAAATAATAAACAACATCCTCACATACCAAGCATATGCAGGGGATCAAGAAGGATTTAGTGATGTCTACCCAACAACCTTAATCGATAACATAAGCCATAATCACCTTGACATGGGATGATGGCTAGGGCTAGGTCAAATTGATTGGGCCTTATGATATCTCCATCAACAACTTCCAATGATTAAAGGCATGCTCATTCATACCAATTCAGGGGATTCGATGTCTGGTACCTGTAAAATTTTATCAAAAGGAGGAAGTATATACATATACCTATTTATCAAGGTAAAAAATGATAGGTAATGAATGGTATCGAGATGTCATGTGGACCTCCCAAATGAGTGACTATGACTTCGTCCCTCTCCATACAACTACATCAAACCACATCAACATATAGGTATAGAAAAAGAATTGATCATTAGTATGGTTAGTACATAAGTAAAAAATAAACCAGTAAGAAACCATCTACATAAATATGTAAGTACTTAGCCATCATATTGCATAGATAAAACATAAACACCAATCTCATATCATCAAAATGTTCGTCACACATCAAATTCAGTAGAGTTGATAATAATCCTTATTAAATTTATACATCAAAGTAGAATCACTTTCACAAAATGGTCAATTAAACACATTTATATATATCCACTTCTGAAGAATATTCTTATCATTAGCACTTTACTTTATTCTATAGTAGTGCAAACAAAAACTTCCTTTCTAAGAAAACAATAACCCAACAATTCAACATATTCTTTAGTGCAAAGAAGATTCTAGAAATAAGTTGGCCATAAATATATTGAAACCATTCATCTTCCTCAAAATAAGACATAATATACCTGTAATTTCACTTTGTGTACCTATCAAGACCCGTAAAATGCATCTTTCTTTCCACAACTGCACATATGGTAAGTACACCAACTCTTACAACAATATGCAAGTATATCCCCATTCATTGAATTTCAAATAGGGTAACAACATTAAATTCATAATTTCCTTATTATGTCAAGAAAATTTTATCCCTGAAACAATTTATCCTAACATAATTAAGCAACCACTATCCTAAGGATTTAACACTTTTTACATTTATCAAGATGTAATGAACTACATGCTATAAAACATGATAATCCCTTCAAATTCTAATAGGTAGGAATGAACAAAGAAAGATATTGTAGACACTCTAAAATGGACATTCTTGCGACCTTAGATTAAAAACACTAATTTTCATCTATTAATTAATAGTTTTTTAATCATTAATTAATCATCTATTTTCTTCTAATTTCATTCCCCAAATCATATAATCATATCCCCAAAATTAATTAAATAATTAATTAACCTTAATTGATTAATCTTCATTAATTAATTAAATTTAATTTCTTAAAGTTTAAATTTAAATGTTTAAACTTATTAATTAATTATTATAATTAAATTAATTTAATTCCATTCAATAATTCAATTCTAAATCCAAAAAGAATTCAATTATCTCACATGTTGAATATTTTAATTACAAAAATGAGTTAAATATTCAATTAAATCTTTTCTTTAGTTCAAAAAAGAGAACTCTTGATCAGATCTCTGATTGCATGAATTACTCCACCTACCTCATAAATTAAAAAAGGTACCTCCAAATTGCCTCTTCAGTTCAAAAGGTAACTCATAATCAGTTGTTCAATTAACTAAACTTTATCTCCTCTCTCCAAGTTGAGGAGGTGGATTTTACTGATGGCTTCTCCTGTTCTCTTTGATCTCAACTGTTCATCCTCTAATCTCTGGGATTGATCTGAACCGTTCATATCATTTCTATATTCTATATAATCAACCTTTCACAACCATTTGAAGGATCCATGATTTCAAGATTTCCTACGCCCTTACTCTGCAAGATGATTGCTAAAGGCATTCAAATCATTCTTGCAATAAAAATCAATATGATTTCTCAATGCTCCCAAGTCATAGACATTTCTGATACCAATACTGAGCACCACACACATAGCATTTCAGAAGGAGTAGAGAGAGAGGCAATACAAGATTTGAGCTTTGTTGGTTTGCATTCTTTTGTATTCCTCCTTGATTGCTTGTTATTTTATTGTTCATAGATTTTTTCTTAGTATTTTTGATTGCTTAACCCTCATTGAAAATCGGTGCTACAAACCCCTCGTTAATTTGATTTTTGGAGTAGGATTGGATCTACACTGCAAATAGAATAATGTATGATGTGCCCAAACAAGACCTCATATTCATGTTCATTGACAATCTGATCCCAGATATGTCATTCACCACGGAATTGTAACTCACTCAAAACTTCAAGAAACTCATCGAATGAGGAGTTCGCTGTGAGAAAAACCTGGTCAAGAGAGGTATCCTTGTAGACCCTATCCAAGAAAACATGAAAAAAAATGTAACAGATAAATCCAAATGGTAGAACAAGAAAAAGAATGTCACCACTGATGGTGTCATTAATGTAAAAATAGTCAACTATGCTCAACCCAAGGTTTCACTACAATGAGAGCCTATGAAAAATTAGAAACCCATGGTTAACACTCAACAAGTGAACAAAAAAAGCAAACACCCATTGTGCAAGTAGCATCTGTGTCCAACAACCAGCCAAACGCACAACACCCACAAAGGTTTTCATTTCCTAAATGAGACTACACATCATTAGGGGAGTCAATAGAGTCAACCTTGAAAAATTTGATTCAAACCAATACTATCACTCTACGCAAAATTAGAGAATATGAACATGGTGCAGTGAAACCAAAGTGGTGGAATGATAACAAATTTTGTGAATATCATCGGGTAAAAGGACACAAGGCACCCAACTGCTACCGATTGAAGAATGTGATACAAGATTTGATCAACACTGGGGTTATCAATGTCACAAATGCCCAATCCAATGGTACAACCCATCACACAATCTTCAATGATACATTCCATGATCATAACAAAGGGAAAGCCTTAGGGTCTAGTGGGCAGTCTAAATAAGTGAATTACACCTATGCTAACGATGATAATGTAATCACCTAAAAATGGTCACCTAAACCCTAGACCCCCAATCTCAGCATTTAATCAAGAAACCATAACCTTGATTAAACCTAAGTCCTAAATCAAACAGGCAATTCATCAAATTGAACTGATCTGACCTAAACCCTAGGTCCTAATCAATCATCGTACTTGATTAATTAATTAATTCCTAAAATCACATTACATTGGCAAATAAACATTATGTTAATTATTTAATTGATATTATGACAT
>MU228015.1:162353-179845 GCA_018584345.1 Thuja plicata
CTGATCAGTCAGTTCAGTCAACTGACTCTCTCGACCAATCACATCGCTTGCACATGGATTGTGCTTCTTCAATCGAATCTGAGCCACTCTTTTATTTCGATCTCGACTGTCGATTCGAGAGAGATTTTCTATAAAAGAGAAACTATTTTCCTTCACAAAGGATCCCTAATCTTTTAGCTAATGTTATTATGTTGCATTTTCATCTTAGCTTCTTGCATTCTTAGCATAGCTTTTATTTTTCTTTTAATGCAATCATGCAAATCTAATCATAGAGCACATTTCCATTTGGTGTACTAAAATTAATCCATCACATTTCAATTGGTGCTTTAAAACTGGATCTTAATTAGCTTTTGATTAATTGCATTTGCATAACTATCTTAGATCATTTAGAAGTAGTTTTCAAATCCTTCGTTTAGGTTAGTGTGTAGTCACTGAGCTTGCAATGATCTGAGAGCAAGCTCATACTCCTGCCTACTAGGAGGCAACAGGTCGATTCTTCCAAACATGCAGGGTGAATGAATCGATATGCATTCTTGTATGCAGTTGAAGAGCAATGACTATGTTGAAGTGTTCTGCTAAATCAGAGGCCCACATTTAGCATGCACAGATAACACTATTAATCTCATTACTCCTTCATATATCTGTGTGGCTACAACTACTATCATAGATCCAAATGCCAAGTACACTGTCACCACACGCTGTTCCAAAGATGTCTTACAAGGAGTGCCTTCAAGTTTAGCTACACTAGCTAATCCTCCAATAGCCTCTGATCCAAAAACTAGTCTAGTGGATCAGCTAAAGTGCACACCTGCCTAGATATTTATGTTCGACCTCTTGTGCATTTTCCTGTAGCATAAGCAAGCTCTGGATCAAGCCGTTGAAAATGTAGCTATCCCACAGGACATAACTCTAGAGAACTTCCAAACCATGGTAAATTACATCGCTACCAAAAAGAATGCTACCTTTACAGACTATGATGTGCCGCCACACAAGCCTTTGTATAATGATCCGATGCATCTTCTTATCCAAGTTCACAAACACACAATCTGAAGAGTCCTCATTGACAAGTTTAACATATGTACTTTGAAAGTAATATAAACCTTGGAATATTCTGAATCCAACATTGATGTCACAAGGAGAATAAATATTAGGGCATATGACAAGGAGGAAACATCATCAAAAGGTATCCTCATACTACCAGTAGGGATAGGCCCGGTCATAAAGAAAACCCCATTTCAAATCCTAGACCTAGATTTGGGATATAACATGTTACTAGGAAGGTCGTGGATCCATGAGATGCAAGTTGCGCCCTCTACTTATCACCAGTGCATCAAGTTACCATACCAAGGGGTAGAGATAATCATTGATGGAGATCCAAACCCGTTCCAATACTACAACACAATTAGAAGCAATACAGATAATTAAGTACCTTTAAATTAGGAAACAAGCATTCCTTCTACCTCTGATTCTATTCCCAAAGACATAACAAGAAAGGTGGGGAAGATATCAATTATAGACAAAAGATGTGGTGAGTATAGATATGAGGAAGCTTTTACCATCACTAGCATGCTTCAAAGTCCCAGATCATATGGCATACCTCAACCAATAACAACAACTAAAACTCCGGAACAAGTTCTATTGAGATGCCCATTAACCACATTTGTCAAATGGGGGGACATAGCTAAAGAGAACCCTTTCAATCTAGATATAAACACTTGGTTGTATCAAGACCCATAAGAAACACCTCAAGAACAAATAACCTTGTCAAAATATGGAGTCAATTTCACTATGTTGCATAAATTTGGATATGATGGTACAATTGGTCTGGGGGCAAGACAACAAGGCTTAATGGAATTGTCTTTACCACCAACCAAAAGAAACAAAAGGGGGTTAGGATATGGAAAAAATAGAACCAATATTTCCATCTGAGACATACCCATAGACCAAGAAAAAATTGCAGAATTACACCGGGGCCAAAATCTGAAACATGCCCTAATCAGCAATATACTCTAGTAGTTATTGCCATTGGAAGTGGAAACCTGTTATTCAAAATTGAACCTTAATAAAACTATCCAGGATGATGAGGAAAGTGAGACATCTAAAAACTATTCTAGCATGATCAATTCCCATGAGTACAAGTGGAGATCCCTCCATAATTATGCACCAACTATCCTAGACTATTCCCTTCGGTCTGTCAGTACTATACACCTTGTAGATATGTTTGAAAAAAATAACCATAGAAGATGAACCATGTATTTATAAACATATCGATAACAATTCCTTAAGTGGCATGTCCACATCACACTCCTGATTCATTAGAACTATAACTATAGTCCTATTTACCCAAGCAAAGTCACCCCCCCGAGAGGACCTTTGTCTAGTACACCTGAAACTGATAGAATGGGATCAAACAGGAAAACCTGACATAGATCTTTTTGAGAATGATGAAGCCATCATAGACTTCATAGGAATCCAAGAAGGTATTCCATCAAGGGACCAAAAATCAGGTTTCTATATTGATCTTGGTAGATCAACCTATTTTGGGGAGGAACCTCCTCTTTCCAGTCAAAAAAGAAAAAAGAAAAAGAAAAAAAAAGAATAGTCAGTAAGTGAAAATTGCAAGGTGCTTTGTAACCATAAAAATGAGAAAAAAAAGAAGTAAAATATGTATCTTCTAGTGAAAACCTCTCTGAGGTGCCAGAGGATGGAAAGATGGAACTCCTCCCCTTAACAGAGGAAAAGTCACTGTTACTAGCTGAGGAAATAGAAGTCAAAATAGGTGATGAAAATAACCTGAAACATATCTATTTGGAAAAATCACTTACATCAAAGGAAACAAAATGGCTCATTAGCTTCTTCAAGGAAAGAAAAATCAACTTTGCATGGTCCTACTCAAACACGTCAGGTCTAGATCCAGAGCTAGTGTGATATCATCTACCATTATTACCAAATGTAAAACCTATCAAGAAAAAATTGAGAAAGATGCATCCGCATATCGCTTTACTTGTCAAAGAAGAGTTGAAGAAACTCCTAAATTAAGGATTCATACGACCGATTCCATTTGCACATTAGATATCTAATCTGGTGCCAGTAACCAAATAAAATGGTTAGATACGTATATATGTAGATTTTAGAGATTTAAACAAAGCTTGTACAAAGGATGACTTTTCCTCTACCAAACATTAACATAATAGTTGACATAACATCAGGGCACCAAATTTTATCACTCATGGATGGCTTCTTTGGATATAACCAAATTAGGATTGCACTAGAGGACCAACATAATAACACATTCATATGTGTCTGAGGCACTTACTGCTGGAACGTAATGCCATTTGGTCTTAAAAATGCAGGAGCCACTTATCAAATAGAAATGACCACGATCTAATTCATAAAATAATGGAAGACTATATCTATGACATACTAGCCAAATAAATTCTCAGGGAATCTCACCTACGAGTTTTGGGACCCATATTTGATCGAATGCAGGAATATAAGGTCAGACTAAATTCAAAGAAGTGTGCATTCGGGGTTACTATTGGAAAGCTTTTGGGATTCATTGTATCACATAGAGGCATCGAAGTAGACCCTGAAAAGGTCAACTCCATCCTTGAATTGCCACCACCAACCAATCTAAGGCAACTAAGGGGTCTACAAGGAAGAATTCAATTTATCAGGTGGTTCATCGCCCAACTAGCAGACAAGTGTTAGTCATTCTAGCACCTACTACATAAATATGTGACCTTTATATGGATAGAACAATGTGAGAAAGCATTTCAAACCTTCGAGGATTATCTATTGAAGTCTCATATATTGGTGCCACACATTCAAGGAAAGCCACTACTCTTATATATCTCAGCAATGAAGTCAACATTAGGAGTTCTCTTGGCACAACATGATGACCAATGCAAGGAAAGTTCCATTTACTACCTCAATAGAACATTGGTGGGCTATGAGCTAAACTACTCAACAATCGAAAAGTCATGTCTCGCAGTACTCTTTACTTCCCAGAAGTTACGACATTACATGTTGAGTCATCAAACAAAGATAATAACACACATTGATCCATTGAAGTACTTATTGCAAAAATTTACACTAACAAGATGGCTCACCAAATGGGTGATGATCTTAAGTAAATTTGACTTAGAGTACGTGGACAAAAAAGATATCAAAGGGAAAGTAATTACAGACCAACTAGAAGCGGCACCAATAAAACATCACCAACCTATAGTATTTGAATTTCCATATGAGTCCATTCTCATAGTACAACCAAAAATAGAGGTTTGGAAACTATTATTTGATGGGTCATAAACAAACCATGGTGCAAAAGCATGGATAGTGCTCATTAATCCAAATATTGATGTGATCCCTTAGTATTTTTTACTCAACTTTCCATGCTAAAACAACATAGTTGATTATGAAGCTCTAGTCATCGGATTGAAGATAGCTATACAATGGAGGATCAAGAACTTGAAAGTCTATGGTGATTCCCAATTGGTCATCAGCCAAGTAAACAATGACTACATAAAAAATATGAGAAACTAATCCCATATAGAGAGATGATGGACAAGCTATGGGCTTCTTTTCATTTCATTTTATTCAAGAAGGTACCAAGAGTTCAAAACAAAGCAGAAAATGTGATGGCTACCATAGCATCCTTGATCGACATGTCGGGCAATGAAACAAATTCCAATTTCTAGTAGAACAATTAATGATACCGACATATCAAGCACCAATCGCTAGGTTAGTGTACATCCTTGTTAGTCCTGAATCCCAATGGTACCATGACATATACAATTACCTCCAAAATAGTATCCTACCACTTGACTTGTCTGGGAACCAAAATAAGTCCCTCATTTTCCAAGCCTCTAGGTATACCCTTCTCGCTAGTACACTATATAAAAGAAGTTTAGATGGAACACTTTTACGATGTCTCACTTCCACGGAAAGTGAGAGAGCCTCATACAAGGTGCATGAGGGAATTTGTGGGGCCCATGTAGGTGGAAATAGTTTGGAAAAGAAGATTATTAGAATGGGATACTACTAGCCCACAGTAGAAATAGATTCTAACAAATATGTGCAAAGGTGTTGACAATGTCAGATTCATGGAGATCTCATCCATGCGCTAGCCCAAGAACTTAATCCCATCACTTCACCATGACCATTTTCTAAGTGGGGATTTGACCTAGTGGATAAGATTACACCAACCTCTTCTAATGATCACAAGTACATCATTGCAGCAACAGAGAACTTTATTAAATGGGTGGAAGCCATTCCTCTCACCTACATCACTGGTAAAAAAATCTCTATGTTCATATTAAACAACATCATATGTTGATATGGAATCCCTCAAACCATAGTCATAGATCATGGTACACCTTTTCAAAATCAAGATGTTGAAGATCTTTGCGAACATTTTCACATAAAAAAAGGTTTCTCTTCATTCTACTATCCCTAAGGGAATGGTCAAGATGAAACCACAAACAAAACCATACTAAAGATCTTAAAGAAAATAGACAATGATTCAGGGAGAGACTGGCATTTGTAGCTCGGTCCTGCATTACAGGCATACAAAACTAGTGTGAAAATTCCCATGAGAGAAACTCCATTCTCACTAGTATATGGATCAGAGGCAATCCTACCCCTCAAAATTGAAATCCCATCGTTGAGAATCTCATTGAAGAACATCATTTTAGATGAAGACTACAAAGTAGCAAGACTCAATGAACTAGAACTCTTGGATGAGAGAAAATAGAATGCACTCAATCATTTACAAGGAGAAGAAAGTATCACAAGAAGGTCAGACCATGAACCTTTGAGGTTGGAGATCTCATACTTATGGATAATCAAAAGAACCAAGCAGAAAGGGTAAAACTAGTAAAGTTTGAGCCTAATTGGCTAGGACCCTATGTCATTGTCACATCTTGCAACAGTGAGGCATATCAATTGGTGAATCAAGAAGGAGATCAGATCCTAGGTTATATCAACAGCATGCACCTCAAGAGGTTCTATTCCTGAGGTCTTAAAGTCAAAAGGCACACATCTAAATATCCATAAAATACAAAAAAATACAAAAGGTTACCTTGGTGAAAACCTGGCAAACAGGCACCTTGGTGACAACAAAAAAATAAAAAAAAAGAGAAAAGTAAAGAGAAACATAATTGCTCTCTCAGTGAAAACCTGGCAAACAAGCACTATTGGGCAGGTACCTTGGTGAAAACCTGGCAAATAGGCGCCAAGCGTTCAAATCCTGCTTTGCCATCAATGAACTCCAAAAGATCAAAGCTTGTGCTCCCCGCATGCAAGATGAATGCCCAAGATAATTTTTAGAAGCACAATCCCCTTTGAGAATCATACTTATCCATGGTTTATACTGGTCCACCAAACTAGGAGGAAATTCTAAACATTCAAAAAAATCAAATATTGCAAAATCTCAAGCAATAAAACCAACTATGTTATCAACAAGTGAAAGACAATCAAAAAAATCAATCAAAGGTCAAATCATGAGCTTCACCAATCAGAAATGGACTCATATGACTCATCTTTATCAACAAATCCAATCTATATTCAAATCAAATCAATCAATCAATCAAACAAATCAATTGTCTTACACAATGACGGATACACTCAAAACTAGACAGATCAGTCTTATATGAGTCATCCATTCCTGAAACTAGACACAATAAAGCATCAAAAAATCAACCAAATCAAGGAAAAATAAATTATTGACTAGGTCAATCATCATCTTTTTTCAATTTATATTTCACGGTTATGTTCTTATACTACTCAAGGATATCATTGAGTGATGAGAGTAGCTATGATGGATCATGATCTTGTTTTCTTTGATTGCGGTTTGTGGAATGTTTCAATTCTATTCTAGGGCAATGATGATTTAGGATAAATATAGTTCGCACAGTCACATATCTGGTAGCCACACATGAGTTCTACGATCTGAGCCTAACCAGGGAAAAGAATTGGACAATCCTTTTCTTTTAGCTGCTTGTTTCTAACAATAAAATTATAGCGGTATCCAGATGGCCTATATATGGGTGCATTGGATTTTCTATATTGGTTTTTTATTTCAAATTATTCAGAGATCATAGTGATATTCACATGGTCAATATCTGGATGTAATTGGTTCTCTTTCTTTTCAAAATCAAATATCATAACGGTATTCAAATGGTCAATATCTGGGCGCACTTGGTTCTCTTTCTTTTCAAAATCATAGATCATAGCAGTATTCAGATGGTCAATTTCTTGGTGCATTTGGTTCTCTTTCTTTTCAGTTTCTCTACTCCTTCTAGTTATTAGAGATCATAGTGATATTCAAATAAGAAATATCTAGGTGCATTGGATGCTCTTCATTTTTCATAATAAGGTTCAATGATGAAAAAAATTGGAAAACTTGGCAGCTACTTGGGTCCACCATCCTATCTATAAATCTAATCTATCAATTGATTCTAGAGATAACTTCCCACTAACTTTCATCTAACTAACACATGCATTTACTCATATATTGTTGATAGTAGATTACGTTCATTTATTTGCATAAAAACAAAAAGAAAAGAAAGTTGTGCATGCATAGTGATCAATAATCAAATGCATCCATTGAACATCATCATATAAAATGCATTCATAAGAAACCATCCTGCATACATATGTCAGTATCATAGGAAAGTAAATCATATATCTAAGAGTTTTCATAATACAATCACATCATATGCATTTCATCATAAAGCTCATCATATAGAACCATACATATAGAAAGTAAAATTACACATCATATAGAATCATAAGGCTACATCTCATATATAGATCTCATATCTGAGTATAAATGAACGGTTGCAAGTTTAACAAAAGAGGGTGATAAAAATAAATGTCTATAAATATCAATATGTCAGGGATACAAATCATCATTACAACATCAAAATATATCAGTACATCATCACTACAAAAATGCTACAACAAAATAAAAAATGGATCAAGATAGAGTATCAACAAGAGCTACCCCCACCCTCACCGCCAGGTGGATGGGGGGTGGCATATTAGGTAAAGTCCTTTGCTATGGAATAGGATCTCCAACACCACTAATATGATACCTATATGGTCTACTAGATCTCTGGGAAGTGGTGTAACTAGGCACCCAATGTGCGGAAAGAATAGTCTCCTCATAGTGTCAACACCACTAGTCTATCTCTGTTTGGGCCTCATGTCCAAATCTCTAAAATCTGTCAAGAACATCCCAATGGGACGCATCATGTATGTCATCAATGAAATCCCTTAGCTCTATGCGATCATTATGCTCCCTATCCTCTACAGCTGTAACCCTTACCTCGATAGTCATAAGTTGACTCTCCATACCAGTGACCCTGCTCTCCAAAGAAGTAGCCCATGCCTCTGAAGTTGTTAGTCTATCCTATAGATCCGCTATCTTCTGACTCATCCTCTACACCTCCAAGGGATCATCATCCATCCCAACCATAGCCACATCCAAATCACCCTCCTCTCCTCTCCCACTCAATCCCTCCTCCCCAGTTCCTTTCACTACCCAAGATTCCTTGTGGCTACTCTCACTCCCGCTAGTATTATTGCCAGTATTGTTGCTACCAGTGGAAGAGCTAGACCCTACCTCCTCAATCTACACCTCCTTAGTCTCCAACTCTTCCATCTCCTTGTCTACCATCACCTCACCCCTCTCCTCATCCCTCTCTACCAAGATATCTCCTATACGATGTCACAATCTCCTCACTAGCTGAGGTGCGACATCCTCCTCTTTCCCCTCCTCCTCCTCTAGTGTAGCACTCAAACCAACCTGCCTACCAATACCATGCCCACCCCTAGTCCTAACTCTCCTACCATCATCACCCAGCCCAAGATCATCTACATCTCCATCTCCCCTCCCACCACCCTAACCACCATCCCTACCACCACCTCTACCACCATCCCTACCACCACCCCGTCCAACCTCCCTACCACCATCATGTCCACCATCCCTCCCACCACCCTATCCACCACCCCTATCTCCATCCCTCCCTCCTCTCCATCTCTATTGATGCCTCCTCATGATGGTACCCACAACAGAATGAGAAACATCAGTAGGAGAAATAGGTCAGGACTGCAGCCACCATGCATTGAACTGAGGGGTAATACCTACATAACAACAAGTTCACTATTATTACCATATGGATGATAAAACATTAGTGACTAATCAAGAGAGTAACTTCAACAAAGAGAGCATAATAGAGAATTAGCATCAAGCATGAAAAATTAAAACTTCTACATGCATCAATTGTGGTTGATCACCACATTCAAGCAATAGGAAGTAGACCCATGAACTCAGTCCTAGCAGCAAAGAGAAACTACATCACCCCAAAGAGTAACATCCTTCGACCATTGAGAAAATTAAAAATAAGAGTCTGTCACATCCTGCTTCTCGCCAAATTGACGTAACACCTTGTGAGTGTTGTGATAATCAATCATGTGAATGTGATCACTAACATGACCAATCAAGAATCTCTTCTGACGACAAAATGGAAGGTGTGTATCCTCTCCATCCCAAACAGGACAATACCTATAAGGTCTCTAGTTGAAATAAGGCATCATGTCCAACTGTTGCCTCCAATACATCAAATGCCCCATATGGGACTGAACAATGGCTCCATCATACATGAAAACACAAGGCCTCCCTAGAGGAAGATCATGAGCTCCTAATGGCCTATAGATAGAAATATGCTCCCATGCCCAGATCTGTAGAAGAGTGGCACTGTAACCAAGTGACTTACCTCCTAGGTAAGCCACATAAAACATGTGAAAATACATATGCACAAGCATACATGGACGCCAAGAAAAAATAGTATGGTCTCTAACCATACTTTGAAGTACAACACCAAAACCTACTGAAAAGCCATGCTAGCGACAACCGAGACAAAGGATCCCACATATCAGACTACCAAGAAAGGTCATTAATCAATCCAACCTCATGCCAAACCTAGACCATGGGATATCATACAGATCAGACATACCTAACTGACCCTGGGGAAAACTAGACAACTCAAACAGAGCTGCAATACCAGGATCACATGCATACTCTACTAGAGAAATCTAGATAGGAATCTACAGGATGCAATAAACATCCTCCAATGTAACAATGCACTCACAATCAACATACAAAAGGTACAAGTATTAGAATTTCATCTCTCTAGTAAAGTAGAGATTAGACCCCTATTGGTCATGATCGCGGGCATATATGAAATCCAACATAAACCTTTCTGCCTAAGGACATCTTTCTCATCCTTAGAAAGCTGGAATCGGTATACTAACCCTGCTAGTCTTGACTCCCGAACCATGAAATAGTTCCAGCGAACTGCAAAGAATAGAGAACAGTCACCCATCAATGTTAGGACAAAGCAAAAATCAGACAAGTACATTACATCCAAGAATGCAACTTAACAGAGTGATTGTGGTAAACAATAAGCATTTGCGGTACATTTATAGAGATCGCGACATGAAAACAACAAATGCAACACACAATTCACAATCACAGTATTAAACACTGACAATGTGAAATACTTATCAATTGCGACACACATTTTCCAATTGTGACACCTAAACCGCATTTGCGACAAAACCATAGATGATTGCAGCACTTTTATAAATAAAGAAAAAACATAGCTGACCTGAAAAGCAATAAATGCACAAGGTATGAGAAACTCACCATAGGTCCTGTGCTAGCTAGGCGAAGGGAAGGTACGGACTTGATCTGATACATACACGACACCCAGAAGGCCCGAAATAGCTTGAAAAGAACTAAAAAGTTAGAAAAAACTATAGCAAAAATCACTAGAAGATCAGGAGCTCCAAGAGTGCAAAGTGATAAATGAAAGGCCCTCCAAGCTATTTATAAGTGATCCAAGGAAACCCTAATTCCTTAAGGACCCCTATTTTATCGTCTTGGGCCCCGAAAAAATTAAAGAGCTGATATCAGGCGCAAATTGATGTATTTTCATGAGCAATTAGATGCCAAGATAACCATTTTGTAATATCAACAAATTACCGCTCATCTAGCGACTTTTCGCTCAAACTTGTTGAGGGGGCATAAATACACTTGCTATCACTAGGGCAAGCTAGGGCAGGATCAAAATAGAAGATTCTTTGACACAATGTGACAAGCTACAATGCATCAAAGAGGGGCAAATATAGACACCCTAAAATGGACATACTTGCGACCTTACATTAAATACACTAATTTTCATCTATTAATTAATAGCTTTTTAATCATTAATTAATCATCTATTTTCTTCTAATTTCATTCCCCAAATAATCTAATCATATCCCCAAAATTAATTAAATAATTAATTTTATTTAATTAATTAACCTTAATTGATTAATCTTCATTAATTAATTAAATTCAATTTCCTAAAGTTTAAATTTAAATATTTAAACTTATTAATTAATTCTTCTAATTAAATTAAATTAATTTTATTCAATAACTCAATTCTAAATCCAAAAATAATTCAATTATCTCACATGTTAAATATTTTCATTAGAAAAATGAATTAAATATTCAATTAAATATTTTCTTTAGTTCAAAAAAGAGAACTCTTGATTAGATCTCTGATTGCATGAATTACTCCACCTACCTCTTCAGTTAAAAAAGTTAACTCCAAATTAGCTCTTCAGTTCAAAAGGTAACTCATAATCGGTTGTTCAGTTAACTAAACTTTATCTCCTCTCTCCAAGTTGAGGAGGTGGAGTTTACTGATGACTTATCCAATTCCCGTTGATCTCAACCATTCATCCTCTAATCTCCGGTATTGATCTCAACCATTCATATCATTTCCATATTCTATATAATCAACCCTTCATAACCGTTTGAAGAATCTAAGATTTCAAGCTTTCGTGTACCCTTACTCTATAGGATTCTTTCTAGAGGCATTCAAAGCATTCTTGCAATCAAAATCAATATCATTTCTCAATGTACCCAAGTCATAGATACTGTTGATACTAATAATGACCACCACACATAATGTTTCAGAAGGAGTAGAGAGAGGCAATAGAAGATTTGAGCTTTGTTAGTTTGCATTCATTTGTATTCCCCCTTGATTTCTTGTTATTTTATTGTTTGTGGATTTGTTCTTAGTATTTTTTATTGTTTAACCCCCATTGCAAATCGGTGGTACTAACCCCTTGTTAATTCGAGTTGTGGAGTAGGATTGGATCTACACAGATATGTATTCTACTAAACATGTCAAAGTTTGACATCAAGACAACACATCAAAAGGCTCAAGAGTGGTATGTCACATAGACTCATGTTTCCCTGCATTCACATCCTCTTATATACTCATTGAGTCCACCTTATACGCCATCGACAAGGAAACATATCATGACACAAGACCATCCTTTTAAAAACACCAAAGAGAAACTGACCTAGCCACCAAAGTTCAAAAATGGAAGGAACTAAGTTATCAATTTCAACAATAAATAGGACAAATTCAATGAATCACAAAAATAAATAAAATGCAAAATGAATCTCACAATTTGTGGATAAACCATCATAAACAAGGATAAATAAGTGTCTAGTCCACAATATCAAATATAAAATCATCGTAAAATATCACATTATGTCACTATGTGACTTGAAACTAGCCACTTGATGAGGAAGAGGGAACACTTTTCTAGTTTCCATAAATAGTTGGTTTTGCACCATCCTTGAGACATGCAGAGGCCATATAATAACTAATTGGCACAAAGGGTAAAGACTAAAGGCCAAATACTTAGTTCATTTATATACACTGAAGAACACATAGAGGGGTAACATAGTAAAATAAATGTCCTACACATTAAACCTTAGGGATATTGTTGTCTTAGAATAATATTCAATTTCACCTTCATCAATGCACACACATACAATCATATCTTTGATTGTTGGGAAACAAGATGACATAGAACCAAAAAAATGGAGCATGAAGTCAATAAAGAACCAACAAGAAAAGTTGTAGGAAGAAACCTCTAATGATTTCTACAACATACAACAAGGGGTTAGCTACTCTAAGAAAAATACTAAGAAAAGATGAATATTTAACAAACACGACTCAAAATACACATTAAGAACACGAGATCTAGAGTTTCTAGTGTAGAAACACGTGCTCTAATATTAGATGTAACATCCCCACCAAGGAACCTAAGAGGAAAAATGAACTAAGAAAATGGTAGTTTTTTTTTTTCTTGAAAAAAAGATAACAACTAACATTACAAACACAACTACATGATACAAGAACTTAATCAAGATTCATAATATTAAATGCAACATGGTATCTAATCCTTAATCATATAATAAGGTTCTCTTAGGTTCCCCGTCATCTTTACTAGCAACATATTATAAAAATAACTAAACCAATTAAACAACCATGAGTCAATGAACAATTCACATCATGAAATAATTCATTTAAATTTTACATTCAAAGATATCATATAATCACATGATAACAATTAGAATCATCATCTATCCACTTCTATCTTTTAAATACAAATAATCATGGATACATATTTACATTTCAAATTATAATTATTTCCTCAAGGACGTTACACTATTACATCAATACATCAGTATGAAGATACATATCTTCATGCAATGAATAATGGTAATCATCTGGCCACATGAAATATGAAACTTTAGAGGAGAAGCACAACAATCCAAAGAGCTCTTGAAAAAACTTTGAAGAAACTTTATGGGAAAAATATTTTCCACCCAACCATGTGGAACCCTGAGGCCTACTCCCTCTGATATAAGAGATAGACACAAGAACCCACACCACACAATAAAATAAAATCAAGGCTACAAGAAAGGTATTGAAATCAAAGATATAAAAATAAGATACACTAAGGATAACATAAGGAATACAATGGGGATACCAAAAATAGAAAAAGATAACTACAGATAATCCTAAGACACATGTAGGAGAGTGTCACCACATAGCTCCCAACTATTTTTTATCCAGGTAATCTCTCTCCAAATCCCATCCCCCAAGTGAGAATTCATGTGGAACCAAAAACCTTTCATGAGGACAAGGAGCCAATCTACTAGATTTATGCCACAGCAGAAGCTAGGCCTTCTCCAACGCATCCTTAGTCTTTATGATCACTCAAGGCCATGGGGGAGGTAACATTATTATATTTTTTACTATTTTAACACATCTTAAGTTTTTATTAAGATATCATTGGATTATCTATCCACCCTGGCAGCCACTTAAGGCCTCGATCCACATTGTGAGCCACTCTCCTAACAAAGATCCTAGTAAATGCCCCCCTATGCTCCAAATGGAAAAAAAAAAGTTATTTATATTGTTAATAATTATCAAGAACCCTCAAATAGTCATCAAATCAAAAGAAACCTCAAAATAAGAGTTTGGAACATAAATAAAAGAAATATGAAATCAATATTAGGATCCTTTTTGTACAACCTCTATACGGACATCAACAAAATCTATAACACCATCATATATGCATTAGAAATAACCACAATTTTTTTTAAAAGTTCTAAGGCATAATTCCAATTGCCACCTTTCACAAATCATCATAACTCAAAGTCTAACAATATCATGGATCCACTTACAAATACACACCAAAGGACACCATGTATCATCAATACACTAAATACATTAATACTTCACAAAATAATGACAAAATAAATAAATGTATCAATAGAATGAAACAAAAATCAACATAAACCAATAAGAAACACAGTAACACACTTAGATCCAGAGCACAAAAGCATCCCTTACCTCCAGTGACACTAAGAACAACCCAAAACCACAACACAACACCTCTACCATCACATTAAGAATACAATTTTACTCTCGATATCATAAAGTCAATTCATCACAACTCAACTTATAAGCTTATCACTCCTGGGGTGGTCTCTCTAGGAGTGGTCTCTCCTGGGGTGGTCTCTCCAGTACCAATTTTGGATCTGTCCTAGCAGGTGATAGGAGCCATTCTAGACGGCAAGGGTGCTCCCTATCCTGTTGTTGTAGTGAGTGCTATGCTGAGTGCTGATGCGATTCCCTCTGTGGATTTGCCTCATCCTTCAAGAAATCTATTGGTTTCTGGGAATATCTCTGAGAATGGGCCCAGTCCAATTCTAGGAAAAGATATCTCTAAGGTCCCTCTAGTGGGGTCCCCTAAAGTTGGTAATGTCGAAGACATCACCTCTTTGCTCAAAAAGTGGTCAAAAATCTTGGGTGCTAAACAAGTGGAGAATTCTTCTGTTGTTGGTATTGTGAAGGCTGACTTGGTGGACGAAGAAGTTTCCATTTTTGTTCCTGATACCTTGGTGGATCTCTCTATCTCTTTTATGGAGTTTACCCTGATCGGTAAGTTTCTTGGCCCTCATCCTAATATTGAGCTGGTTAGATCCTTTGCTAGGAAAAAGTGGGCCTTAAAGGGTCAGGTTGATATCGTGGCTTTACCTAAGGGGTTTTTATCTTTTTCCTTCTCTAATAAAGATTAGGACTCTATCCTATGTGGAGGGCCATGGATGTTTGGAAGAACAACGGTTTCCTTCCATAAATGGACCCCCAACTAGGATTATTCAAATAATTTTTTTAATGCCACGCCGGTTTGGGTTAACTTTCCTATCTTTCCCCTTGAATTCTAGAATGAGGAATTCTTTGAAGGCCTGGCCTCCTCTTTTAGAGGAGAAATTCTTTCTGTGGATCCTATGAATAAAGCTAAAACTCATCTGGTTTTTGCTAGAATATGTATCAATATTTGCTAGTTTGATAACCTCCCGTCGGTTATTAATATTAATTCTAAGCTGGGTATCTGTAAGCAAGATGTGGAATTTGAATCTCCTCCTTTTGCTTTCTTTTTTTGTCATAAAATGGGTCACTAGGAAAAGAACTTTCTGAAGAAAGTGAGGAAGGATCCCAAAAGTGTGATCCCAGATCCTATTCCTCCTGAGGAACCCAAACTAATCTGGAAGGAGAAGAAGGTGGCGGAAATTACAGAGGAAGTAAGTATTAACAAGGGTGAAGAACAGGAAGGGGGTAGTGGTGACTTTGTTGATTCAAATGGGATTCTAAACCTGGAAGAAGGGGAAATTATGGAATCGGTCACTCACATTTTTGATTCGTTGATGAAAGAGGTGTCGATAGAGGTTGTGGTTCCTATCCAGACTAATGATCAAGGGTTCAATGTGAAAGGTGCCATCCTATCCATTCATCTAAATAGAGTGGCTATTGGGTTGGATTATTCCTCTTCTATGATGACATTATTTTTCCATTAGTATACTCAGAGGAAAACCATAGACATAAAGCATTACCGAAAAATAGCAAGCATCACCAGTGAACCACAAGCAGTACCGGTGAAATGCAAGCATACCCGACAGGACAAAGAATTTTGAGAAAAATGCTAAGTATAAATGTGACAAGCATCACCGGCGAACACAAGCATTACCGGTGAACACAAGCATTACCGGAAACATAGTTTCCAGAACCAACCCGACAGGAACAGACAAGCATACCTGATGACATGTTCAGAGAAAGGAACACCGACAACCAAGAACACCGACCGTCAGAACTGACAGACAAAAAAGCCGCAAATTGTGGATCTAATTTATACACGGTGGATAAGACAAAGTTATTCTATTTTGTAGAATTGTTTTTTTTGTTTTGTATGGTCATGCAAGCTTTATGTAAATGTTTTAAAGCATCCTAACGGATCTAAAGCATATCTAACTATAGATCAATATCAAGTTGTATATCTTGAATCTAGAGTTACCGTGCGAATGCATGAATCAAGAATTGAACCTAAGCTAGTATAAATAGATGGTCATACTCAATTGTGAGGACATGAATTCTTGATAATTGATAGCCATGAAGAGCATCTAAGGAGCAGAAGGCAGAATTCATGCAAAGAGAAGAAACATAATACATCAGTTAACAAGAACACACAGAGGCTACTGACAAGCAGATAAAGGTAATACTCAATCATGGAAGGATGATTAATATTATTTTTGGAGCTTCATAGGATCTGTTTATCAGCAATTGAAGATTTCATTTATCATCAGATCAAAGACCTATGTAGTTGCATTCTAACAAGTGCATCACATCTAAAATCCTTTTGTAGAAGGTGGACTTAACCGTCCTTTGTAAATCTCTTAACAGAGTGCACACTTAACAGTGTTGTTGAAAGCTTCAAACGAAGTAGATCTTAACAGGTCTCCACTGTAATACTCCTAACAGGGCAGGTCATCAGAAGTGACCAAAATTGTAAGCCTTAACCGACTCTTCTTATCTGCAGATAGTGAAGTTTGTGGGTAAAAATCCCCACCACAATTTTTACTTCCTTAACAGGATTTTTCTGTGATACCATATCTTGTGTTATGTGTTATCAAATTTCATGTATGTTTCTTTTATTGTTACACATCAAATGGAATGTATGATATGATTTCATATGCATAAAGAAAGATGAATAGATAGATAAGTTATTTT